>JAESUZ010005220.1:0-97123 GCA_017311185.1 Proteles cristata cristata
AATTCTCTTTTTCTCCTTATGTTTTGCCAGTTTCACGATGATATGTCGTTCAGAAAATAGATTCAAGTTACGTCTGACGTCAGTTCTCTGTGCCTCTCTGGTCTTAAAGTCTGTTTCCTTCGCCAGACTAGGAAATTTCTCAGCTATAATTTGTTGAAGTCCCCTTGAGTCCCTTTCTCTCTCTTTCCTCTTCTGGAATTCCAATGATACAGATATTGTTCCATTTGATTGCATCACTCTGGTCTCTAATTCCCCTTTCATGCTCGTGGATGAGTTTCTCTCTTTCTCTGCTTCCTCTTTGTCTATAATTTTGTCTTCTAATTCACCTATTCTTCTCCCTGCCACTTCAATCAATGCAGTAGTCGCCTCCATTTTATTATGCACCTCAGTTATAGCAATTTTTTTTAATTCATCACAACTATTTTTAAATCCATAGTCTTTGTGGCAATAGATTCTCTGATGTCTTCCATGCCTTTTTCAAGCCCAGCGATTAATTTTATGACTATTGTTCTAAATTCTTTATCAGTTATGTTACTTATTTGTGTCTTGACCAATTCTTTAGCTGTCACTTCTTCCTGGCATTTCTTTAATGGAGAGTTCTTCTGTTTTGTCATTTTGGCTAGCATTCTGCCTCTTCTCAATTTTTAAAGCTTGTTATGTGCTCTGCACCTGTGAGTACTCCTATATTAAAGGGGGCTCATTGACTGTGCTGGGACTGTCCATTCAGAAAGTGTTCTTTTATTTATTTTTATTTTTTATAAATGTTTTATTTATTCTTGAGAGAGAGAGAGAGAGTATAAGCAATGGAGGGTCAGAGAAAGAGGGAGACAGAATCCGATGACAGGCTCCAGGCTCTGAGCTGTCAGCACAGAGCCCAATGTGGTGTTCGAACCAACGAACTGTGAGATCATGACCTGAGCTTAAGTTGGACGCTCAACCGACTGAGTCACCCAGCGCCTCTAGGAAGTGTTCTTATAATGGTGTCTCTTGGTCTCATTTGTTGAGGCTTTGGTCATTTTATTTCCCTACTTATAGTGATATTTGGGACTCTACACCATGTGTACTTTCGCTTGTTTCTTGAGGTAGCTCTGGAAAGGAAAAGAGACTGACAAACAAGGAACAAAATCATGCAAACGCAGAAACAAACCAGCAGACTGAAAGAAAAAACAAAAACAAAATAAAACAAAACAAAGATAATGAAAGACAAAAGACAGTCTAAAAACATAAAACCAGAAATCACAGCTAGAAATGAAGAGCAGGATCAAGGCAGTGCTGGTGAAAGAACATATACAAAGAAAGAAATGATAGAGGTGGGGAGAATGAGACATTGAGCATTGACCAGGTAGAACGACTAAAAGGCTTAATTCAGATATAGAAAAAGGAGAATATGGCAGGAGTTGAGGAGTAAAGAGAAAGAAAATGGAATGAAAAAGAAAAAAAAAGAAGATAATTTTACCCAGAGAAACTATATAATCTGATTTTTTCATAGAGAGAGAAAGGAAGGTAATGAGGGAGATAGACAAGCATGAAGCAAATGGATTATATACCTATTTAAGCAATCCTATAACCAGAATACCCAGTCCAGAGGAGGAGAGAGACATGGATGAGATAAAGGAGAATATATGTGAATAGCAAGAATTGATCTAGAGTCAATCATGGCAATGTATCAGTGCTGATCTTGGGAGAGGGGTTGTTTCCATATCCAGCCTCTGATTAAAAAAAAAAAAAAAAAAAAAAAAAAGCAGCTATACAGCATAGTTGGGCATGGTTTGGTGTAGGCAGATCCGGCCTCCACTGCGGGTCTCTCAGGCCTTGTCTTGGTAGTTGTGGGGAGAAAAATGGTGAACCCCGGGTCCGCTCTTAAACAAGGCATTGCAAAACTCTCTTTTGAGTCTGATCTCACTGCACCGCGGGCGCAGCCAAGGTGGGCTGTGTTTTATGTCCCACGCCCAGCCTTGTTTTCAGTACTTACTCCGTTTGCATTAATAATACTACTCGGAATGTAATCCCGTAAACCCAGACACTTCCTACAGGGAAGATCAAGTATGAAACTGGTTTCTCCTAAATCCAACGGAGACTGTGATCCCCCGGCACCTGGCCCAAAGAAAACTCCACAGCTAGAGACAGGATATCTCTCTGAAAGCCCTGCAGCTAGAGATGGGATGACACAATCACTCTCTGTACTGGGCTGTGCTTTTTTCTCCCTTCCAGGGACCATTCTAAGATTCCCCAGTCTCTCTTTTTCTTCTTTTTGTCTCTCTGCAGAGAGGGCTCCCTCCCCTCCGTGATTTTGTGTCCCAGCCCGTTTTTGTCTTCTCCAGTTTTCAATCACGCACCTATACCGCTGTATTCTTAGTGGACTCCGCCTCTTTTCCTCCCAGACTCTTTCAGTTCAGAGTCTTTTGGCTTCAGCCTTTCTTTAAAAGATGCAGGCGGGAAGTACGGAGCTCCCTACTTCACCATCTTGCTGCCGACCTATGAAATTTATTTTAAAATTTTCATTCCCCATGCATCCTATAACTCAATGCTTAGAAATGCTTTTAGATTTGCAGAATTGAAACCAGGACACGTACTGAATTTGTACTGGAGGTCTCCTCCTTAATCTTGGCTGTCTTATTTAGTTATTTATGTTTCTCAGAGGAACTGGTTGGCTTTTATCTGAGCTGCAGACAGAAGCTGAAAGCAGTGACTGTAGATACAAGGATGTTGGCAAAAAAGCAACTTCTTGGGATAAAAATATCAAGATATTTCAAAACAGACAGTGTTTTGACAATGGCTCAAATTTCCATGGCACATTGATTAGGAAACATAGCCAAGACTGAAGTCTTTCAATAAATTCATGCAAAACTGGCTTACCAAATTCTGCTTAGAAAGAATAAGTAAATTGCTTCAGGGTTTTTTTTTTTTTAAGGAATGGATGTTAATTGTCATTAAATATCTCTTCCTCATGCTTTACAGTTCTATAGCCAAGGATTATAAACAGCAAAAATTAGACCTTAATGTTGTTCGAATGTTCAAAACACTTAGAAGACCCTAAATAGAACTTGAGTTTTCAGGAAGTGTAGTGTCACTGTGATTGCTACTTCAAGACTACATAATACAAGGATTCGTTTCTTATGATCTGTCCAATAGCTTTTCTTGAATATTTAGCAACATGTTCAATTCCCAGGACAGATTGGCATTAATGGCATCAATTAGTGTTGCAATTGGTTTCAGTAGGTTTACAACCAAAATTGACTTCATGATGCCTCCTATCCAATTTACCTAGTGTACTTTTTTTGACAGGACAGCTAACATGGCAATAAGATTGCTGAGATCCAAAATAGACGGAGGGAAAAGAATTTCAAAACTGGTGCTTGTTAATGGTGCTCTCTTGTCTGCATTTTCTGGAATTCCCACATTCAACCATATGAATGTTGATCTTTGTTGCAAATAAACTGCCTTTTTAAAAAGAGAGCTTCTGCACAGTATCCAGTAAGGAAGATATTCATTTAAATACAGAAATATCATTTGGTGCATACTATGCAAAAGTCCTACAAAAAAAGAAATTGAAAATGAATGAAAGACCTAAATGTGACATGGGAAACCATCAAAATCCTAGAAGAGAACATAGGCAGCAAACTTTTTGACCTTGGCTGGAGCAACTTTTACTAGACACATCACCAAAGTCAAGGGAAACAAAAGCAAACATGAATTATTGGGACTTCATCAAGATAAAAAGCTTGTGGACAGCAAAGGAAACAATCAACAAAACCAAAAGGCGGCCTATAGAATGGGAGTAAATATTTGCAAGTGACATGTCTGATAAAGGGTTAGTACCCAAAATCTATAAAGAACTTATCAAACTCAACACACAAAAAACAGATAACCCAGTTAAGAATTAAGGAGAATACTATGAATAGACACTTTTTGAAAGAAGACATCCAGATGGCTAACAGACACATGAAAAGAAATATGAAAAGATTACTCATCATCAATAAAATAAAATCAAAACCATGGTGAGATACCACCTCACACCTGCCAGGATGACTAAAATTAACACAAGAAACAGCAGGTCTTGGTGAGGATGAAAAGAAAGGGGAACCCTCTTGCCCTGTTGGTGGGAATGCAAACCGTTGCAACCCCACTAGAGAACAATATGGAGATTTCTCAAAAAACTAAAATTAGAACTACACTATAATTTAGGAATTGCCATATTGGGTATTCACCCAAAAGGTACAAAAATACATATTTGAAGAGGTACATGCACCCCAATTTTTATAGCAGCATTATCAACAATAGCAAAACTATGGGGAAAGCGCAAATGTCCATTGACTGATGAATGGATAAAGGATGTGGATACACACACACACACACACACACACACACACACACACACACACACATAATAGACTATTACTCAGTTTTCACAAAGAATGAAATCTTGCCATTTGCAATGACGTGGATGGGGCTAAAGTGTATTATGTTAAGCAAAATAAGTTAAAGAAAGAAAAATAGAATATGATTTCAATCTTTGTGAAACTTAAGAAACAAAACAAATGAACATATGGGAAGAGGGGGGAGAGGACGGAGGGAAACAAACCAGAAGATACTCTTAATGATAGAAAACAAACAGACGGTTGACGCACATGGATGTGAGATGGGCTAGATGGATGATGGATATTAAGAAGGGCACTTGTTGTGATGAGCACTGGGTGTTGTATGTAAGTGATGAATCACTGAATTCTACTTTTGAAATCAATATTGCACTACACATTAACTAAAATTTAAATAATTAATAAATAAGTAAATAATAAGGAAAGAAATGAGTCTGAGATGCATTTTTTATTAATGAAGTAACTTCGATTTGAAATTACTTGTAATTCCATCAAACAAAATAATCAGTCAGTGCAGTCTACACATTGATGCTTATGAAACGGACCTTTTTTCTTTTCTTCTTTATATGGTGCTTCATAACTATAATGATTTTCATTAGCCAACATTTAAAATATCACCACTAAATTATTTTCCAGTATTATAGACATGTCTGAATCTTAAAAAAATTCAACTTTTATGATTCAATAGAAGTAAATTTCTTTTTAATTTTTTATATGTTTATTTACTTTTGAGACAGTGAGAGACAGCATGAGCAGGGTATGGGTAGAAAGAGAAGGAGAATCAGAAGCAGGCTCCAGGCTCTGAGCTGTCAGCACAGAGCTTGACGTGTGGCTGGAACTCACAAACCATGAGATCATACATATAACCTGTGCCGAAGTCAGATGCTCAACTGACCGAGCCACCCAGGCGCCCCTCAACAGAAGTAAATTCAAACCGATGTTTAGAAAAACATTTCTCTCTGATATATTCTTATATTTAATTTTTTTCTTTTATTTTTATTCTTCTATACCATGTGCTTGGGGAAGTCGGGGAATTCTGGGACTATCTTCTGCCTGGATGTCCCAACCTTCCCCTTATTCTTAGCCTAACAGGCTCAGGAGGGAAGACAAAGAAAAAAGAAGCAGGGAATAGGATCCTTAGGTTAGCTGGCCTTGAAACTCTTCTCCCTCAAACTCTTCGCTTTTACTTTTCCAAATTATTTTCATCCATCAGAATACTAAGATCTGAGATAGATGCCAAGGTTAGGCTCTATTCTTTGTTTAAATTAGAGTGAAAATGAATTCTTTAGCTTAGTTAATAGTAGTAGATCAAAGTCAGTAGTTTTGACAATGCACCTTGATAGTGGAAAATCCTGAAAATGGGGGTAAATGTGTGTGGAATATGTGAAGACTTCTTGTACTATCTTTACAACTTGCCTGCAAGTATAAAATCATTCCAAAATAAAAAAAAAATATTAAAAAAGCTTGATCCATAGAACAACTCTTATATAGCACAGATCAGCTTATAAAGGCAGCCAATCAGGAATTTTGGATCTTAGTTTCAGCTAAGACTAGCATACATTTTCTTATACATGTCTGAAGGACAAAGATGTGATGTGAAGTGAGGAATTCTGGGTAGTTAAATAATTCAACATTGTATCTATCTCTTTTTTTTTTTTTCAGGGACTCAGTTAACGCTCTCTTTGATTATGGAAACAAAATACACTAATATTTTTTCCCTTGGTCCAAGGTGGTTGGGGCAGAAGGCATAGAGGTGAGGAATAAAGACTGGGATATACTTATTTTTACATATGCTTCCCAATAAAGCCAATATGTTTTGAGTGTTTAATCTGATTGCCCTTATGCTGATTCTGAAAGAAATCTGAAATCCAAGAGAGCTCAAAGGATTCATCTGTAACTTAGACTTTCTATCCTTAGCCGTCAATTATACTGGTTATCTCAGCTGACTTTGATTAAATGATTTTTTATTAAAAATAAAATTAAGAAGCTTTAGAAAAGTTACTAGACTTGTACATACCCATGTCTATACAATAAGTCATTCTCATTATCATCCTTGATGAATACTTTCAGCTGCTCTTCTTCAAGTATATTAACATTACAATGAGGAAACAAAACATTCGGTCATTAGGCTTGTGTGAAAGACTCAAATACTATATATTATATCTTTTTTTTTAGGGAAACAACTAATCTATTTAGTCTAGAGATGTATTCCACAATGGAGCTCAAGAATATCCCTAGGTTGCCAAGAAATTTTCAGGAATGACAAGCTCTCTCTATCTTTCCAGAAAAATGTGCTTTTTTTCCCCTCACAGGTAAATGATTCCCAAACATGTTAAATTCAGTTCTTCAAAAGATCTTAAAAGAGCATGACTAAAGTGCAAAGAGAAGGGTAAGCAGGTACAGTCTACTTTAGTAGATGAAATGCAAAGACAGCATTCTTTGTGGGCCAATGGACAGGTTTCAGTGGAGTGTGATTGGGAAATAAGCTCTATAGCTATATTATCTTGCATTGCTAGGATAGACTCTCAGATGAAAAGATTAAAGGGACTGGGTGTAACAACCATATACATATATATCTATCTTTATTTTATGGAAAATGCCCAGGCAGAATGCAGTTCACATGGATCCAGTGATTGATAACTTGCTTGTGGGATAAAGGCAGGATGAGCAGACATAGAGGCTGCACTGCACTGATATTGTAGATGGTTTGTATAGATGTAGAAAAAAGACAAAATTTAGAGTGTCCAATTTACCAATAAAACATAAATGTGTAGACGTTTTAAGGCTGGTTACAAGAAGGGAAAATGTAAATAGAATGCTCATAAAATTCTTATCTAAGCGTATTATAAGATTTGTTACAAAAGTACCTTATAAGTGAAGGAAATAAAGTACCTTTTTACAAAGCTGGGCATTTGGGCCATAGCAAAGACCAGCAAGCAAAACACATTCAACAAATTCTAATTCTGGAAAGTAAATGTATCAGGATCTATAATACAAATCTTATGTAAATTGTAAAACTGATGTTTACTCAGTAATGCCCTGAGCAAATACTTAAGCATCAAACCCTTTGATCAGGAAATTCTATTATGAAATATCCATCCTACAAAAATATTTTTACACACACATAAAAGATGCATGTGCAACAATAATCATTGCCATGTTCACTGTAAGAGCAAAAATATAAAAACTACCTAAATGATCATTAACGAAGAAAATGTTTAAATATATTATAGATGCTATATAGGTGTGTCCCCCACCCTCACTCATGTGTTGAAATCCTAAGATGATGGTATTAAGAGGTGACGGTATTAGGAGGTGGGACCTTTAGGCCATTAGAAGGTGATTATATTATGAAGAAAGAATCCTCATGATTGGGATAAGTGCCTTTATAAAAAAAGACTACAAAGAGCTGGCTTGCCCCTTCTACCATGTGAAGATACAGTGAAAATGTGGCAGTGTGAGGATGCAATGTAAATATGGCCATCTATGAACCTGAAGCAGGCTCTCACCAGACAATCAATCTACCAGGAACCTTTATCTTGGACTTTCCAACCTCTGGAACTATGATAAATAAATTTATGATGTTTATAAGCTATTTAGTTTATGGTTTGTTGTAGAAGTCCAAATGAAATTAGACAATAGGCATCTATGCTATGATATACACCATAGCTGTATATCACACAGTAATAGTGTATAATGTGAAAGCAGTTGACAATACAATATATTTAGTATGGTGTCATTTATGTAGTAAAACACACTAAATTATATATTTGTATATATATATATATGTAATATAGAGTAATACCTGTGGAATACTTTTGAAAGGAGGATTATTATATAGAATAGTAGTTAAGAATGTAAACCTTGAAGAATAATAGTAACCAGATGCAGAAAGGTGGGCAAAATGGGAAGATATTAGTCAAAGAGCAAGAAGTGACAGTTATGTAGGATGAATAATTCTACAGATCTAATAATATATTGCATGATAACTGTAGTTAATAATACTGCAGTGAATACTGGAAATTTGCCAAAAGAGTAGATTTCAAGTGCTTTCATCACAAAAGCAAAACAAATGTGAGAGAAGATATATTAATTAGCTTGAGTACAGTAATTATTTCACTACATATATGGATATCAAATCATTATGTTTTACAACGTAAATATATACATTTTCATTTAAAAAAATGAGAAGGTGAAGTCTGGAGCCAGACTGCCTGGGTTTCATAAACTAGTCATTCCTATTTATTAGCAGTGTGACCTTGGGCAAGTTACTTAACTCTTTTATGCTTTAGTTTCTTCATCTATGAAATGGAGGCAATAATTGTGATGGTTAATTAATGAATGAAAAGTATTTGGCACATAGTAAATGCTAAATAAATATTAGCTATTATTGTTTTATGTACTACACACTATTAAGTGCCATACATGTGTTAATTTTCACAGCTGCACCCTGAAATAAATATTAGTATTATCTTCATTTTGTAGTGAACGATACTGAAAGAGAAAGATGAACTTACCTAAGGCCACATAATTTGTAAATCTTTGAGATTATATTTGAATCCAAGTATCTGGTTTCAACAGTTGTACTTTTAACCATTACTCTATACTGCTTCTCTTTACACATACATATACATAGGCACACACACATAAGTCTAGAAAAATACCTGGTAGTTAACTTTGGATGAACAGTGGTGTAGTGTTGAAAACAGACTATTGTTTTCTGCTCAATATACTCCCCTAGTTTTCTGAGAGATATTCATGTACCACATGTATAACTTAAAGAATGATGAATCAAAGAATTGTAGTCTATAAATATAATGTGTTCAATGTATTTGAACTGGAATACAAAGTTAACAACTGTATATCAAAAGACACCATAAAAAGAGAAAAATGGCAAGGAACAAAAGGTAGAAGATGCTTTCAGTGCAAACAAACACTGACAAAGCCTAGTATCCAGAAATATAAAGGACTCCTACAAATCAGTAAAATTTAAAAAATTAGGAAAATCAACAAAATATTTGAAATGGAGCTTTAGAAAGAAGAAATACAAATGTCTAACAAACATATGGAAATGCTTTGAACTCATTAATATTCATGGTGAAAATTAAAACCAAATGAGATACACATTAAGAGCATTGGTGACTACAATTTTGGTTTTATTTTCTAGAACATCTCTATTAGCAAGTAGAAGAATGAAAGTTTTTTAAAAATTGTTTTCCAGAAAGCAAAGCGGGAGTGCTTTAAAATTGAGGACGCTAGCAGCTAATTTGTAGGCCACTGAGTCTTTACTTATTTGATGAGTACACACCAATGATTTGGGGTTTCAAACCTCCTTCACTGAAGAAGTATCACTGAGCAGGTCAGTGAACTGTCCCCAAATGAAGGCAATTGATACTTATTTATTTAATAAGTTTATTCCTTTGCCACAGATTCAGTTAAATGCTCTCACTCATGTGCCATTACTTTTGATTGAGGACAGTAAAAATGTACTAAATGACTTTTTTTTTTGGGAGCATCAGTACATAATAATTCAGGTAAGAGTACACAGAATTGCTCATCATGTCTTGGATAAAAAGATCATCATTATTCTACAGTAATAATTTATACTCCCGTTGAAGGACACTAAGATCCATATAATTTTGGTCAGCTTATGATTTCTGTTTATCCAATAAATTGCACTTCAAAGTCTCCTTTTTTTCCCCTGACAGAATGTGTGAGAACAGTTCTTCCTTCATGCTTGCATAACCTTTGCCATCAAAGCATTTTACCGGCTTTTATTCTATCACTTCATCTATTTCTGACGTTTGCCATGCCTTTCTTTGTAGTGAAAGTGTAGCTTATAACTAATGTCCCTGAAATCTCATGAGTATGTAATGCCTGATTATAAAAAGGAAATTTTGATGTTTCATAATTCCCTGACACAATGACTAGTAGACAACTAAAACTCGAAGAAATGCTGAGTGCTAAGACCTTTTCAAGCTGATGATTTTGGTTGAAAGAGCTGCCGGTGAATATCAGAAGACATGAATTACATGCCCAGTTCTCACTTGTATCAGATGTGACATCATGGTCACATCACTACAACTGTATGACCTTCCATTTCTTCATCAATAAAATAGAAATAATACCAAGAGGCTTGATGCTGACCTAGATATTCAAATATAAGAAATCACAGGTTGGACTGGATTTGACTGGAAATAATAGGAAGTACTAGATATGTTTAAAATTATTTTTAACATGCAACGTTAGTTAAAGTTTGTTGAAATAAATATTTTACTAGCTGAGAATGGGAGCATTGCATTGAAAAACATCCTATAGAAGAAATGGGAATGATTTCAGTGTTTTATTAGGAGAAACATTCATTCTACTTTTACAATAAGGTACAAATTAGATTCTCTGGAATGTCAATTCTGCCTATGTAACTAGGAAACTCTGTGGCCTTGGGCAATTTACTCAGCATCTAATGAAAGATTATTCTACAATAGTCCCCACTTGTTCATGGTTTTGCTTTCTGAAGTTTCAGTTACCTGCAGTCAACCTCATTCTGAAAGTAGATGATCCTCCTTCTGATGTACTGTCAGAAGGTCACTAGTAGCCTAACACTAGGTCACAATGCCTACCACCATTCATCTCACTTTATCCCATTATTTAGGTATTCTATTATTTCACACCATCACAAGAAGAAGGGTGAATACAGTACAATAAGATATTTTGAAAAAAAAAAAGAGACCACACACATTCACACAACTTTTATTATAGTATATGCTTATAAGTGCTATTTGATTTTTAATAGTTATTAATTTTTCCTATGATTAATTTACAAATAATGAAATTTATGTATAGGAAAAACATTGTAAACATAGGGTTCAGTATTGTCCACGGTTTTAGACAACCACTAGGGGACTTGAAACATATCCCCTAGGATAAGGAGGAGGATTACTGCAGATTATTATTAAACTCCCTTTCAGAGTACTCAAAATCTTAAATATTTTAATTTAAAAGTACTATGATATTGCCTCCAACAGAGTCTCTTTGATAAACTCACGTAGATTTTTTTAAAGGGGATAGTGCTTTAAAGGGGATAGTGGTAATAGCCATAGCTTACATATCTTGGGTATGGGGGCACCTGGGTGGCTTATTCCATTAAGTGTTCAATTTTTGCTCAGGTCATTATTTCATGTTGTCTGGGATTGATAGTGCAGAACCTGCTTGGGATTTTCTTTTTCCCTCTCTCTCTGCCCATTCCCGACTCACACTTTCTTTCTCTCTCAAAGTAAATAAATTAAAAATATATGTATCTATGTATGAATTTCACATATCCATTCGGACTCCGCAGCAAACAATTGATCTTGGTTGGAATCACAGTATTATTTTAAGAGCCATTACTCAGATGAAGACTGTTTTAAAAATGCAAACACGCATCATATTAAGGAGATACTTAGATGATTAGTAGAAAGAGGGTTTGTTTTAGATACTTTATTTGAAATCAGTAATCCCATTGGTGAAATGAAGGTCTGAGAGATTGATAGGAAAACTGTCTTTTGGCCATGGGCTATCAGGTTGAATATACCCAGGATGAATAGTGACTCAGCTATTGACATCTGTTAACTTTGTGGCCTATGAACAATGGGTTAGTAGTCTCATTCCAAACCCAGATTGTTGAAAGTCCATCTTGCAAAAAATTTCAATATAGTTGCATAACATGATACTCTTTTTGGCAGACAAAATTTCAAGTATTAATCGCATATTCAACTCTTTGTTTCTTTCTGTAAGACTTTCCCAAAAACGTAGGCAAAATACCACAAATAGATCTAACCCAATGTTTATCATGTATAGGGAACACAATGAAATACTCCATTGTACTTATAGAAGTGTTCATTAACAATATATTTTTTCTGACTAAAACAGTATTGTTACATGATGTCCAGAATGAAGGAAATAGAAATCAATAAAAATGGTAGTTACATGAAAAAGATGACCACAATGGAAGGATTCAATTACTTGATCAGACCCAACTTATATCTTGGTAATTGCAAAGAGGTTGTGCCTCACTATAAGCAACAAAAATATTCATTACATTCTATAAAAACTAAGTTTTTTTCTAAATTATATTTTAAATGATATAAAAAAGTTGGCTGCTTAAATTAAAATTTAGATTGATTCTTTTACTTTAATTTAAAAAAATTTTAAATATATTTTTGAGAGAGAGAGACACAGAGAGTGCAAGTGGGGGAAGGACAGAGAGAGAGGAGACATAGAATCTGAAGCAGGCTCCAGACTCTGAGCTGGCTGTCAGCACAGAGCACGACGCGGGGCTCGAACCTACGAACCGTGAGATCATGACCTGAACCGAAATAGGAGGCTTAACCACTGAGCCACCCAGACTCCCCATCGAGGTTTTTTGTTTTTTTTTTATGGCATCATGACATCTACAAATAATGACTATTTAACTTCTTCTTTACCAATATGTATGCCTCTTATTTTTTTTCTTTCCTGATTGCTGTAACTAAGACTTCCAGTACAATGTAGAATAAAAGTACTGGGAGTGGACATCCTTGGCTCATTCCTAATTTCAGAGGAAAACCTCTGCTTTTCACCGAGTATGATATTAGCTGTGGGCTTTTCATATATGGATTTTTATTATGTTGAGGCATATTCCATTCAAATCCACTCTGTTGAGAGATTTTTCTCATGAATGAATGTTGAATTTTGTGATATTTCTTTTTTGCATGATTTTATTGATGTATTATATCATGTTGTTGACGTGCAACTACAGAACCATTCTTGCTTACGTACAATTAATCCTACATGATGATTATGAATGATCCTTTTAATGTATTGTTGAGTGTGGTTTGCAACTATTTTGTTGGGGATTTTTGCATCTATATTCATCAGGGACATTGTTTTAATGTTCATTCATTTATTTTGAGAGAGCGGAGAGAGAATCCCAAGCAGGCTCCATGCTGTCAGTGCAAAGCCTAATGCAGGTTTCAATCTCACAAACCGTGAGATCATGACCTGACTAGAAATCAGGAGTCGAATGTTTAACTCACTGAGCCACTTAGGCGCCCCCATCACGGATATTGACCTGTAGTTTTATTTTTTCATGTTCTCTTTTCTGGTATTGGTAGGAGGGTAATACTGAGCTTGTAGAATGTACTTGGAGCTTTACTTTCTCTCACTCTCTCTCTCTCTCTCTTTTTTTTTTTGAAGTTTCTGGAAATTAGTATTAACTATTCTTTACATATTGGGTAGAATTTGGCTATGAATCTATTAACTGCCTTTCTTTCTTTATTTCTTTTTCTTTTCTTTTTTTTGTGAAGTTTTTTGTTTACTGACTCAACTTTGTTACAGCTAACAATTTGTTCTGATTTACTATTTCTTCTTGATTCAGTTTTTTTTTTTTTTTTACAAATAGTTTATTGTCAAATTTGTTTCCACATACCACTCAGTGCTCATTCCCACAAGTGTCCTCCTCCATGCCCATCCCTACCTCCCCCCCACATCCATCAGTCCTCAGTTTTTGTCAGCATTCAAGGGTCTCTCATGGTTTGCATCTCTCCCTTTCCCCCACCATTTTCCCCCTTTTCTCCCCCTTGTTCCTCCGTCAAGTTCCTCCTAATCCTCCTATACGTGCAAACATATGATATTTGTCCTTCTCTGCCTGACTTATTTCGCTCAGCATAACACCCTCAAGGTCCATCCATGTTGCTACATATGGCCAGATTTCATTGTTTCTCATTGCCATGTAGTATTCCATGGTATAGATAAACCACATCTTCTTGATCCATTTGTCCGTTAATGGACACTTAGGCTCTTTCCATGTTTTAGCTATTGTGGAGAGTGTTGCTATGAACATTGGGGTACATGTGCTCCTATGCATCAACATTTCTGTATCCCTTGGGTAAATTCCTAGCAGTGCTATTGCTGGGTCATAGGGAGTTCTATTGTTAGTTTCCTGAGGAACCTCCACACTGTTTTCCAGAGGGGCTGTACCAGTTTACATTCCCACCAACAGTGTAGGAAGGTGCCCGTTTCTCCATATCCTCGCCAGCATCTAGAGTTCTCTGATTTGCTCATTTTAGCCACTCTGACTGGCATGAGGTGGTCTCTCAGTGTGGTTTTGATTTGTATTTTACTGATGAGGAGGGATGCTGAGCATCGTATCATGTGTCTGTTGGCCATCTGGATGTCCTCTTTGGAGAAGTGACTGTTCATATTTTCTGCCCATTTCTTCACTGGGTTGTTTGTTTTTCAGGTGTGGAGTTTGGTGAGTTCTTATAGATTTTGCATATTAACCCTTTATCTGATATGTCATTTGCAACTATCTTTTCCCATTCTGTTCGTTGCCTATAAATTTTCTGGGTTGTTTCCTTGGCTGTGCAGAAGCTTTTTATCTTGATGAGGTCCCAATCATTTATTTTTGCTCTTGATTCCCTTGCTTTTGGGGATGTGTCAAGTAAGAAGTTGCTGCGGTGGAGGTCAAGGAGGTTGTTTCCTGCTTTCTCCTCTAGGGTGTTGACAGTTTCCTGTCTCACGTTCAGGTCCTTTATCCATTTTGAGTGTATTTTTGTGCATGGTGTGAGAAAATGATCTAGTTTCATTCTTCTGCATGTTGCTGTCCAGTTCTCCCAACACCATCTGTTAAAAAGGCTGTCTTTTTTCCATCGGATATTCTTTCCTGCTTTGTCAAAGATCAGTTGGCTGTATACCTTTGGGTCCAGCTCTAAGTTCTCAGTTCTGTTCCATTAGTCTATGTGTCTCTTTTTGTGCCAATACCATACTGTCTTGATGAGGACAGCTTTGTAGTAGAGGCTAAAGTCTGGGATGGTGATCCCTCCCGTTTTGGTTTTATTTTTCAGTATTACTTTGGCTATTCGGGGTCTTTTGTGGTTCCATACAAATTTTTGGATAGTTTGTTCTAGTTTTGAGAAGTATGCTGGTGCAATTTTGATTGGAATTGCACTGAATGTGTAGAGTGCTTTAGGTAGTAATGACATCTTAACTATATTTATTCTTCCTATCCATGAGCATGGAATGTATTTCCATTTCTTTGTGTCTTCTTCAATTTCCTTCATAAGTTTTCTATAGTTTTCATCATACAGATCTCTTGTATCCTTGGTTAGGTTTATTCCGAGGTATTTTATGGTTTTTTTGTGCAATTGTGAATGGGATCAGCTTCTTGATTTCTCTTTCTGTTGCTTCATTGTTGGTGTATAAAAATGCAACCGATTTCTGTACGTTGATTTTGTACCCTGCAACTTGGCTGAATTCTTGGATCAGTTCTAGTAGGCTTCTGGTGGAGTCTGTCAGGTTTTCGATGTAGAGTATCATGTCACCTGTGAAGAGTGAAAGTTTGACTTCCTCTTTGCCAATTCTGATGCCTTTGATTTCCTTTTGGTGTATGATGGCTGATGCTAGGACTTCCAGCACTATGTTAAACAGCAGTGGTGAGAGTGGGCATCCCTGTCGTGTTCCTGATCTCAGGGGGAAAGCTCTGAGTTTTTCCCCCTTGAGGATGATGTTAGCTGAAGGCTTCTCATAGATGGCTTTGATGATGTTTAAGTAGGTTCCTTCTATCCCAACTTTCTCGAGAGTCTTTATTAAGAAGGGATGCTGTATTTTGTCAAATGCTTTTCTGCATCTATTGACAGGATCATATGGTTTTTATCTTTTCTTTTATTGATATGATGTATCACATTGATTGATTTTCGAATGTTGAACCAGCCCTGTAACCCAGGAATGAATCCCACTTGATCTTGGTGGATGATTCTTTTTATATGCTGCTGGATTCGATTTGCAAGGATCTTGTTGGGAATTTTTGCATCCGTATTCATCAAGGATATCGGCCTGTAGTTCTCTTTTTTTGCTGGATCTCTGTCTGCCTTGGGAATCAGAGTGATGCTGGCTTCATAAAATGTGTCCGGGAGTTTTCCTTCGATTTCTATTTTTTGGACTAGCTAGAGAAGAATTGGGATTAATTCTGTTTTAAATGTCTGGTAGAATTCCCCAGGGAAGCCATCAGGTCCAGGGCTCTTATTTGTTGGGAGATTTTTGATCACTGATTCGATTTCTTCACTCGTTATGGGTCTGTTCATGTTTTCTATTTCTTCGCGTGTGAATTTTGGTAGTGAGTGTGTGTTTAGGAATTTGTCCATTTCTTCTAAGTTGTCCATTTTGTTGGCATATAATTATTCATAGTATTCTCTGATAATTGCTTGTATTTCTGAGGGGTTTGTTGTAATAAGTCCATTTTCATTCATAATTTTGTCTATTTGGATGCTCTCTCTTTTCTTTTTGAGAAGCCAGGCTAGAGGTTTGTCAATTTTGTTTACTTTTTCAAAAAACCAACTCTTGGTTTCATGCATCTGTTCAATTGTTTCTTTGGTCTCTATGTTGTTTATTTCTGCTCTAATTTTTATGATTTCCCTTCTTCTACTGGGTTTAGGGCGTTCTTGTTACTCTGCCTGTAGTTCCTTTAGGTGAGCTGTTAGATTTTGGACTTGCTCTTTTTCTAATCTCTTGAAATAAGCCAGGAGAGCAATGTACTTTCCTCTTAGGACTGCCTTTGCCGCATCCCATAGATTTTGAATTGTTGTGTTTTCATTTTCATTTGTTTCCATATATTTTTTAATTTCATCTCTAACTGCCTGATTGGCCCATTCATTCCTTAGAAGGGTGTTCTTTAACCTCCATGTTTTTGGAAGTTTTCCAGACTTCTTCCTGTAATTGATTTCAAGTTTCAAAGCATTGTGATCTGAGTGTGTGCATGGTATGATCTCTATTCTTTTATATTTATTGAGTGCTGTTTTATGTCCAAGTATGGATTCTATCTTGGAGAATGTACCATGCACACTTGAGAAGAAAGTAAATTCGCTGGCGTCAGGATGTAAAGTTCTAAATATATCCATCAGATCCATCTGGTCCAATGTGTCTTTCAAGTCCATTGTTTCTTTAGTGATTTTCTGTCTGTTTGACCTATCCATTGCTGTAAGTGGAGTATTAAAGTCCCCTGTTATTAGCACATACTTATGTATAAGCTTGTTTCTGTTTGTGATTAATTGTTTTAGATATTTTGGTGCTCCCATATTCGGTTCGTAGACATTATAATTGTTAGTTCTTCCTGATGGATGGACCCTGTAATTATTATGAAGTGCCCGGGGGCGCCTGGGTGGCTTAGTCGGTTAAGCGTCCGACTTTCGCTTAGGTCATGATCTCACGGTTCGTGGGTTCGAGCCCTGGGTCGGGCTCTGTGCTGACTGCCAGCTCAGAGCCTTGAGCCTGTTTCAATCTGTGACTCCCTCTCTCTCTGACCCTCCCCTGCTCACGCTGTCTCTCTCTCTCCTAGAAATAAATAAAACATTAATAAAATTATTATGTAGTGCCCTTCTTCGTCTCTTGTTATTGTCTTTAATTTAGAGTCCAGTTTTTCTGATATAAGTATCACTTCCCCGGCTTTCTTTTGTTTCCCTGTAGCATGATATATATTTCTCCATCCCCTTACTTTTAATCTGAAGGTATCTTCCAATCTAAAATGCATTTCTTGTCGACAGCGTATAGATGGATTTTTTTTATCCATTCTGCTACCCTATGTCTTTTGATTGGAGCAATCAGCCCTATTACATTCATTGTTATTATTGAAATATGTGGGTTTAGAGTCTTTGTATCTTTTGTAGGATTCATGCTTGTGGTTCTGTCTCTGGTATCTTTCTTCCTCACAACCTTTCCTTCAGAGCATCCCCCTCAGGATTTCTTGTAGGGCTGGCTTAGTGGTGACCATTTCTTTCAATTTCTGTTTATTTGGAAAGGTTTTTATCTCTCCTTCTATTTTGAATGACAGTCTTGCTGGATAGAGGATTCTTGGCTGCATATTTTTACTGTCCATCACACTGAAGATCTCCTGCCATTCCTTTTTGGTCTGCCAAGTTTCAGTAGATAGGTCTGTCACCACTCTGATAGGTTTCCCTTTGTATGTTAGGGCCCTTTTCTCCCTAGTTAATTTCAAAATTCTCTCTTTATCCTTGTAGTTTGCCATTTTTACTATGTTATTTCGTGCAGAAGATCGATTCAAGTTACCTCTGAGGGGAGTCCTCTGAGCCTCTTATATTTCTACATTGACTTCCTTCCCCAGGTCGGGGAAGTTCTCTGCTATAATTTGTTCCAGGACTCCTTCAGCACCTTTCCCTCTCTCTTCCTCTTCTGGGATTCCTATGAGACAGATATTGTTGTATTTGACCATAACGCTGAGCTCTCGAAGTTTTCTTTCCTGTTCCTGGATCAGTTTGTCTCTTTTTTTGTCAGTTTCTTATTTTTCTATCATGGTGTCTTCTAGATCACTTATTCTCCTTTCTGCCTCTTCAATCCATGCATTGGAGGTCTCTAATTTATTATGTATCTCATTTATCGCATTTTTAAACTCTTCATGCCTATTTTTATTTTCCATTCTGTCTGTAGCCATAGTTTTTTTGATGTCCCCTATGTTTTTTTCAATCCCAACTATTAATTTACCATTATTATTCTAAAATCTTGTTCAGTTATGCTGCTGATATCTGTTTTGAGCACTTCATTAGCTCTCATTTCTTCTTGGAGTTTCTTTGGAGGAGAGGTCTTTCGTTTTGTCATTTTAGTTAGCTTTCCGGCTCTTGTTGGTTTTAAAGACCTGTTATGCTCTCTGTTTCTATGAGCGCTGCTCTATCCAAGAAGACTCTTTGACTTTCGATGGCCTATCCTTTCAGAGAGTGTTTTTTGAATGGTACCCCTTGGTCTGTCTTGTTGGGACCTTGGTTATTTTATTTTCCTATTCATAGTGATATTTGGGACTCTCCACCTTGTGCACTCTAGCTTGTTTCTTGATGTAACCCTCTCAGGCAGGGATGGGTGTGGCGTGATCCAATGCCTCAGGTGGGAGCTCTGCCTTGGCGGATGTGGGGAGGAGAGTGATGGTGCTCCAGTCCCTTCTTGAACCAAGCGCTGCACATCGCTTTTTTGGGCTTGTAAACTCCCCGTACCGGGGGCGCAGCCGAAGTGGGTTGCAATCTTCAACCCAGGCCAGTTCCAATCTCCACTCCCAGTCCGTGGGCCCTGCTGAAATTGACTTAGACACAGCTTCCCAGGCAACCCCCTCAGGCAATTCCCAGTCCCTTGCGGAGTTCTGGGGGTGGAGTCAGAATCGTTGCTTCCTTTTTTGGGTCAGGTTGGTGAGCATGGGCGGGGTCTTGCCTGCCGGGTGCTCTGAGCCCGAGCCCGCTGGAGTGAGGAAAACCGGGTCCCTCAATGGCTCGTCACCCAAAACACGAACTCACAGGCTAATTTCCCAGGTTTTAGTTCTTTGCCTTCCCTCTCGAGACCTAGCCAGCCAAGAGCGCGGACGCCCGGTGTCTGCGCGGCTCTTTCAGGGGCCCCAGCCGCCCGGGAGCTACAATGGCGGCAGGCACGCCACCACTCTGAAGTCCAGCCTCCAGGAGCCAGCACAAAGAAGCCGTTTGTGTGCTCAGACACCACCAGGACCAGTTGGCACCACGGGACCTGGTGTGCAGGTATTTGGCAAGTACGGTCTTTCTATGTACCGAGCAGAGGTTTTTCCCCCACGAGTGGAGGTTTTTCTGTTTTGGACTCTTTCTTTTTCCCCTCTCACTCCCCGTAGATAGTAGAGCGGGATGGCCTCCCACCCTGGAGTCTCTGATCCCTGCCCAGTTTTATCTTCCCTGGTTCGCACTCACATTAGAAGGCTCTCTCAGTGGATTCTGCATCCTTTTTCTCCCAATCTCTCAGGTTTTGTAAGGTTTCCAATGGCTTCAGGTCTTTTCTGTGTGATGTATGGGCGCAAGTGCAAGTACGGAGCTCCTTACTTCTCCGCCATCTTGCCTTCTCCCCTCTTCTTGATTCAGTTTTGAAAGAAGCTGGAATTTTCCGGTTTGTAGCAATTTATTAATTTTTTTAAGTTGTCCAATATTTTGACATCTAATTTTTCATAGTGGTGTCATATATTCCTTTATATTTCTGGAGTGTTAGTTGCTACTCTACTGTTTTGTTTATTCTTATATGTATTTTGGGTTTTCTCTTTTTTGATGATTTTTACACAGGATTTGGCAGTTTTATTTATCTTTTCAAGGAAAAGCTCTTGGTTTCATTATCTTTTTACATAGCAATATAAGTCTACCTTAAGAAACAAGAAAATGCTCAAATAAACAATCTAAACTTACAAATAAAGGAAGTAGAAAAAGAACAAGGCAAAAAATTAGAAGAAACGAATAAAAAATAAATATCAGAGCAGAAATAAATGGCATAGAGCCTTAAAAGAAAACTTACTTTGTAAAGCAAGAGCTCATTAAAGAAAAATTGTTTCTATTTACTAAGCTTTTTTTCTTATACACTACTTTAGTTTATGATTTGTGCTCCCTGTGATGGATGCAGTTTTCTTATTTACGGTTTTCAGAAAAGCAGCTTAGAATTAGAGGTTAAATATTTCGTTATAGGTCACAACATTAAGAAGTAACTGACATTTTTTCCATATTTACTTGACTATAATACTCAGTTTTTGAAAGGGAAACACTCATGCACTGTTTGTGGGAATACAAACTGGTGCAGCCTCTCTGGAAAATAATATGGAGGTTCCTCAAATAGTTAAAAATAATACTAACTTGTGACCCAAGAATGGCACTACTCGGTATTTACACAAAGGATTAAAAATACAGACTCAAAGGGGTACATGCATCCTAATGTTTATAGCAACATTATCAACAGTAGCCAAAGTATGGAAAAACCTAAATGTTCGTTAATTGATGAATAGATAAAGAGATGGTATGAAATAATACAATGGAATATTACTCATCCATCAAAAATAATTAAATCTTGCCATTTGCAACAACAGTTTAAGAAACAAAACAGATGATCATGTGGTAAGTGAAAAAAAAAGAGAAAGAGAGAGGGAAACAAACAATACAGACTCTTAATGATAGAGAACAAACTGGTGGTTGATGGACGGATGTGGGCGGGGAATGAGCTAAATGGGTGATGGTTATTAAGGAGGGCACTTGTCCTGTAGAGCACTGAGTGTTATATGTAAGTGATGAATCACTAAATTCCACTCCTGAAACCAATATTACACTGTATGTTAACCAAGTAGAATCTTGATAAAACTTTGAAAGAGAAAAAATTCTCATTTTAATGTTTTAAATTTACTTTAAAAATTTTTAATGTTTATTTATTTTCGAAAGGGAGACAGAGTGCGAGTGCGGGAGGGGCAGAGAGAGAGAGGGAGACACCGAATCCGAAGTAGGCTCCAGACTCTGAGCTATCAGCACAGAACCCGATGCTGGGCTTGAACCCAAGAGCCAGAGTTCATGACCTGAGCCAAAGTCAGATGATTAACCAACTAAGCCACCCAGGCACCCCCAAACTGTTCATTTTAAAAGCGTCATTTAACATTCTTGTTTTAAATTCTATTTTGAATGCTGACATACAATTAGACAAGCTTGTCGGCACCCAGTTTTGAACTGCCTATTGAGAAATTCTAGAATCAACATCGGCCTTTAGATCTTTGTGTAATACATAAGGAAAACAAGGCATTCCAGATCCTTATAGAAATTTCATTGATCAGGACTAGAGAACCTGATAGAATAAGGCTGGTAAAGATAACAGTTCAAGCTATTGGGCTCAAGATCAAAGCTACAAGAAGATGATATGGCTAGTCTTACTTGTACTGATATGTTCTGTTTGAGCAAATCTTTCCATTAGAAGAAAATAAGCTAAGCTAAGAGGTCAAATTTATCACTACTTTATGTAATAAAGAGAAAGGATGCAGCAATAGTTTTTAAAGTTGTTAGGTTATATCTTCAATTCCTTAAGAAGCTTCATCTTAAAAGGCCACAAAGAGGAAATTTGAACCAAGAATTCAAAGTTCATAAAAGATCTTAAAATTCATCTAGATGTCTTCCCAGATATGAGTCATGTTATATAACCAATAAATACATTGATAATCTTCATGACTTATTCTCCAATAACAATATATTTCCGCTAGAGACAAAAAGCCTTTAAATCCCAAGTTCTTAGTAGCATTTATTTCCGAAGTTTGTTGGAGATTGTGTTAAGTAAAGGAAGAATGCAACGTCTAGAGCACGACCCTGGACTCGTTTGCTATCTACTTTAGTGTATCTGACATGGCTGGAAAAGGGAATAGTTCTTTCCATTCAATCAAAGCCTAATACAGAGTACGCTTACCTCCATGAATCCTTCTCCAGTGACTCCAGCCTGTATTGATCTCTGTCTTCTCAGACATCCTATTTAGCTTTTCCTCAATGCATTATCTTTCCTAACATCATTCTGTGCTTACTATATGCCAGACATTGTGAAAGACACATAACACACATTATCTCATTTATTGCTCACAAGTGCAATAAGGCAGATATTTGAACAGATGTTGTGCCTAAGGATAAAATTCCAAATCATGTTAGACTTTACCCTGTGCCATGTCTTTAAGCACTATTACTATTGTCCAGAAACTCAGGCAAATAAGCCTCATCTCTGTAAGGGCTTCTCAGAGGCAAAATAAATAAATATTTAAAAATTTAAAAAAAAACATAACTTTTCACAGTTTTAGGCCTCAAATAAGTACTCCACAAATACTTCTTAAATGATGGATACTAAATATAGAAAGAAGCATATTATAGTGGAAAGAGTATTCTACGGGAAGTCAAGAGAAATAAGTCACACAGCTGTGATGTTGACTAAACAAGATCTCTTTGGGCTTTATTTTATTTTTTAATAAATTAATGAATCATATTAGATCTCTGACAGTCTTTCTCACTCTGACACTATAATGTACACCAAAAGGCCCAAAGAACTATTATTTGGAAAGCAGAGGTTTACTTTCAACAATCAAACCAGACTGGGAAAATATTTGAAGAACATTTTAAATATTATTTCATAGGACACTATACCTGACATAGCTGTAAGAGGCCTCAGTACTAGAAAGAAATGAAACAATACATTTTAGGTGAAGGTAATAAATATATAGATTTGATTTTTCTAAAGATATTGCTGAGATAAACTCCTGATAAGTTATCTTGCCTTCCTTATAATCGTTTCTCCACAATATAACCAAAGTGACTGTTCTAAAGTTACAAACAAATAACTTTATCAGCATTATTAAAACTCTTTGATGGCTTTCATGTGGTCTTTAGAAAAAGATAAAATCCTTAAAATTGTCTTTATGGCCTCCCTACATCTGACACCTTGCTAAAACTCTAACCTCAGCTTTCACTACTCTCTGCTTCAAAATATTTATTCCAGGCTTCCAGTTATACTCGGTTTTTTTCAGATACCCAAAAGTACTGCAAGTATACTCCTCTGTGAGCTTTTGCACAGGCTCACCAAATAAAAACACTGAGGATATATTACATGTGAAAAAACAATTTCATATTCTTAGTAGTATTATTTGCAATAAACAGAAAGTGAAAAAACACATTCATTAATTAATTGATGGAAAAACAAAAAAGTTTACTATTCCCACATTGTACTATTAATTGTACTATTCATACAAGAGCCACACAAAAGGCCACATATTGTATGATTGTATTTACATGAAATGTCCAGAAGAGGCAAATCCATAAACATAAATGTAAATTAGTAGTTCCCAGGGTCTGGAGTGCAGGAGAGTGGGAAGTGACTGCTAATACATATGGTGTTTCTTTTGGGGATGATGAAAATGCTCTAAAATTATATTTTAGTGATGGTTGCACAAGTTTGTGAATACTAACAAGCATTAAATTGTATGCTTTAAATAAATGAAGTACATGGTGTTTGAATTATATTTCAACAAAACTTAAAAATGCAGTTGAGGAGGTGCCTGTGTGCCTCAGTGAATTAAGCATCCAACTCTTAATTTTAATTCAGATTAACTTTTAATTTAATCTCACGGTTCATGAGTTTGAGCCCCATATTGGGCTATGTACTGACAGCACAGAGCCTGCTTGGGATTCTCTCTCTCTCTCTCTCGATGAATAAATAAACTTAAAAAGTGCAATTGAGGATGCTTTGAAAGTCATTACCGAAGTGTTAGAAGTAAGGTCATCGAGTGCAAAAAGATAACTAAATTTAGGTTGGAGTGTTGGCATCTCAGCTTGCTGGCTGTGTGAGCTTGGGTAGATCATTTCTCAGACTTTAACTGTAAAACTAAGAAAATTACAACCCATATTAGCTTGTGTGAAGATTAATAGGGATAATGTAGGTAGAAATGCTTTGAAAACTTCAAAAATACTATTCAAATATAAGATCTAGTTAGATCTAGTTAATACATAACTACATTGTGAAATTATTATTGCAATATATAGTGGGTATGTGAAGTCCAGTACTTGACACCTGCATTTTCTTTTTCTTAAAAATTTTTAATGTTTATTCATTTTTGAGAGACAAGCAGGGATGGGACAGAGAGGGAGAGACACAGGATCTTAACTAGGTTCTAGGGTCTGGGGTTGGAGGCAAGATGACGGAGAAGTAAGGAGCTCCATACATTTCGCCTGTACCCATCTCTCAAATAGAGAAGGCCTGAAGTCGTAGGACACTGAGCCACAGGAGTTTGGGAAGAGAAAGAGACAGAGTACACCGGGAAGGAAACCTCATAAGTACGTGAGTGCGAACTGGGGAAGATAAAAGCGGAAGGGGACCCAGAGATACGGAGGGAGGGGAGGGTGAAGAGCCTAAAATTAAGTCCTCCATTAAGAGCAACCTTGGGCTTCATGTAGCCCCAGTCGCAGTTCCAGGAAAAGCCTGAGATTGTTCAAGGCTAAAGCCATCCTTGGACCGCCCTGAGATCAGCTAATCAAAATGACATTCCTATGGTCTGAGTCAAGGCTGGGAACTGCAAACAGTTATTTTATACAAACTAGCCAATTTCTCACCGTTTGCCTGAACCCCACATGGGCCCTTTGAACTCACCTCATAATTGGTCATTTTCAAAGGATTCCTAAAAGTTATGATTGGGTCCCACCAAAAGTAATGAACACCTCACAGATACTGAATGGTCAAAACTGTTACCATGGGTGATGTACAATTGTAATTGGTGCTTAGATGATGATGCTATACATATTGTAACACCCCCATCCCTTACTCCTTAAAAACTCTGTTCGTTATTGTTCTTCACTTCACCTTGCTACACCGGTAGGCGGGTGAGCCCCTGCTCGAGCTTGTAATAAAGACCCTTTTGTACTTGCATCTGTGTCAGCTTCTTGGTGGTCTCTGGACTCACGAATTGGGCACAACAAGGGAACCCGGCTCCGTGCAGCTGCGGTGACTGATAAACTAGCAAGTGGTGGCGAGCTGCCACAAGTCCAGGGGAAAGGAAAGAAAAGCTGAGATTGCTCATAGAACCATCCCTGGAGAAGAGAAATTTCCTTGGCTTGGAAAGACAGTGTTTTTGAGCTCTGGCTGGGGTGCTGACTTTAAACTAGGTGCCCTGGTCCCAGAAGGCGCCAGGAAAAACTGAACTGCCGTGCACCGGGCACCATCCATGGCAGCGGCGGCCCGGTGAACCAACAGCAACGCCTGCGGAGGCGGCCCTGGCACCGGGTGAAGTGGCAGCGACTTGAGCGACAGGGCCTGCTGATGCGGTGGTGGTGGCGACCCGGTGAAGCAGTACCGGTGCCCAGTGAAGCGGCGGCGGCTCCGGCAACAGCGGCCTACAGAACCTGCGGCAACACACTTCAGCGACAAAGACTCTACGGACCTGAAGTTGCTACGTTCTCTGAACGCACTCCGATTGTATCCCTGCTTGACCCCAGCAGATATGAGGCTGCTACACTTCCCCCACACCCCACTCAACCTCCAGGCAACAGGGAAATAGCGACCAGCAGGACTCTTCAGGACTGTATAACAAAGGCTGAGGACTGGGACCTGGAAATGAAGCAGAGCATGGGGCATAGAACTCAACCCGCCTTGGCTACATCCTCAGCACAGGGAGATCAGACCAAAGAAGGGATTTGCAACGCTTGGGTGAGAAGGGACTGGGGCGATGCCATTCTTCTCCCCACAACCACCAAGAAGTGGCCTGAGGGAGGCCAGCGGACACAGTGGAGACAAGACCTGCCTACACCAAACCACACCCATTTGCTCCAGAGAGCTGTTTTGTTGTTGTAGCTGTTTTTACCTGAGCCTGGGTTTGCATGTTTATTATTTTTGCCTGTGCGTTTGTGTACCTGTGTTCCCTCTGTGGTTGTCTGTTTTTTTTTTTTTTTCTGTTTTTTTTTTTTTTTTCCCCAGAGCTGCCTTAAGAAACATGGTGGAGAGTCCCAAATACCACTACCAGTAGGGAAACAAAATAACCAAATGCTCAACAAGAGAAACCAAGAGACACCATCCAAAGAACACTTCCTGAACAGATAGGCCCTGAACAGTCAAAACAGCCCTCTCTAATACAGTAGAACTCGCAGGGGTCATGTGTACAACAAGCTTTTAAAATTAACAAGAGATAGAGAAGGGAGGGGCAAAATGGCCTAAGTAGGGAGCTCTGTGCATTGCACTCGCCACCATATCTCACATGGAAAAGATCTGAACCCATAGGAAACCTTACAGAACCCAAGAGACTGGGAGAAAAAGGACACAGAATCCACTGAGAAAGCCTTTTAACCTGAGGGCGAACAGGGGAAGATAAAATTGGGCCGGGATTGGAGACTCACAGGGACGGGGACGATCCCCCTCTGCGGAGAGTGAGGGGAAAGAGAGAGTCTGAAACTACTCAAGACACAGTCCCTATCGCTGGGGAACAGAAAAACCTCCGCTCGGGGCACAGAAGGACCATCTGCCCCAAATCCCTGTGTGCCAGTTCCCCACGTGCCAACTCGTCCAGGAGCGGCCTCACACCGCCACCTCCTTTGAGCTTCTGGCTGGATGGTTGGACCACTAGAGAGGCCGAACGCAGACCGTGCCATTGTGCTCCTGGCTGGCTGGACCCCTAGAGGGAAGGCGAAGGGCTTAAATCTGGGAGATTTGCCCACGAGTTCGTGTTTCAGTTGAGGAGACACAGAGGGACCTGGTTTCCCGCTCTCCAGCGCCCCCCCAAGGTAAACCCCCGTCCTTGCTCACCAATGCGACCTGTAGGGGAAGGGAGCAGCGATCTAGCTCCATCCCCAGGGTTAGGCAAGAAGCTTGGAATTGCCCTGAGGGGATCACCCACGAGGTTATGTCTACTGCAATTTCAGTGGGGCACGCAGACTGGGATTTGGAAACTAGGCCTGCCCTGGGTTAAAGAGTGTGACCCATTTTGGCTGCGCCCCTGGCACGGGTTTACACACCCAAAAAAGTGAGGTGCAGCGCTTGGTTCAAGAAGGGACGGGGAAGCCCCCACTCTTCTCCCCACAACCGCCAAGGCAGAACTCCAGCTTGACTCATTGGATCACACCACGCACATCCCTGCTAGAGAGCTGCCATTCCCCCGAACACTGACCTGATTAAATCTGGTCACCGGCTTGCTTAAACAGTCACATTTAGTCCACTATGTAGATGTAAATTCTACATCTACCTACCTTATCATCTCTTTCAGGAGTAATTAGACTATATAGCCTCTCTGGATAGCACCAGCATCCTTCTCTCACCTATCCAACCATATTCTACCCTTTAGCTCTTTGAAAAAAGCTTCTTCCTTCTGCCTGTTCATTCCATTTCCAATTTTGCCTCATCCCTGCCCTGTCTTCTCTCTCTTTCTGTATGCCCTTCAACCAGCACTGCATACACCCGGCTATTTCATTGTAGCTGGAAAATCTGGTTATACGCTTTAAACCATTCTTTGTCCATCGGTTATCTTCTTTTTGACCTTTTTATCTATTTTTTATTTTCTATTATTCGCCTTCCTTCCTCCGTCTTTTCTCTTAACTTTTTCGTTTTCCTTCGCGGTTTGCATGTTTGTCGGATTTTTCTGTGCGTTTGTGTGCCTCTGCTCCCTGTGTATTTGTCTGTATGTTTTCTTCTCCAGAGCTACCTCAAGAAACAAGCCAAGGTACACATGGTGGAGAGTCCCAAATATCACTATGGGTAGGAAAATAAAATAACCAAGGTCTCAACAAGAGAGACCAAGAGATACCATTCAAAAAACACTCTCAAAGGATAGACCCTGGATAGTCCAAGAGTCTTTTTGGGTACAGAGGCGCTCACGGGTGCAGAGAGCATAACAAGTCTTTAAAACTAACAAGAGATAGAAAGCCAACTAAAATGATGAAACGAAAGAGCTCTCTTCTGAAGAAATTCCAAGAAGAATTGCCAGCTAATGAACAGCTCAAAACAGATATAAGCAGCATAACTGAACAAGATTTTAGAACAATAATCATAAATAAAATTAACAGCTGGGATTGAAAAAAGCATAGGGGACATCAAAGAAACTATGGCTACAAGCAACATGGAGCATAAAAGTAGGCATGATGAATTTTTTAATTGTGATAAATGAAATAAATAATAAATTGGAGGCGTCCAATGCACGGATTGAAGAGGCAGAAAGGAGAATAAGTGATTTAGAAGACACCATTATAGAAAAAGAGGAAACTGAGGGAAAAAAAAGAGACAAACTGATCCAGCAACATGAAATAAGAGTTTGAGAGCTCAGCAATATGGTCAGACTGACGTGGGGCTCGAACTCCCAAATCATGAAATCATGATCTGAGCTGAAGTTGGACGCTGAACCTTCTGACCCACCCAGGAGGCCCTGACACCTGTATTTTCATACTTAGTCTGTTAAACTCCCTAGATAATAATCAAAATAATTAACTTTAGTTGAAATATTCTCTTAATTATCCCCTTTTAATTTTAGAGAATGTAAAAAGTATTCTATTATATATGATTGATATTTAGACAAGCGGGTTTTGTTCATCAGTCTCTGCACACAACATTTTCATCTAATGTTAATATTTTAAGAAGGCAATTTTTTTTGAAAGTCGATAGAGAATAACTCTATGGAAGAGATTTGAAAGCCAAGCTCTATAATATGACATTAAGGAGGCAGAGAAGAAAAAAAGAGAAGGAAGAATGCATATTTCTTTATAAATTTTTGCTAAAAATCTTGGGGTGGAGAGAGAGAAGCAAACATCTGTAGTGGTAAATTATTTTTTTTCTCCTTAAATCTACAAGACAGCTGAAAAGCAATCTGTTGTTTGTATAGAAAGAAATGCTAGTAAAAGAGGAAGAAAATACACTTGGGGGAACATCTGCTTGAGAAACCACTTGAAAAGTAAGTGTGGGGAAACATTTGTGTAACACACAGAATATACTGTGCTGCAGAAATGAAAAGAGAATAAAGCAAGAAAGATCTGTATACATAAATACATGTAGCTTAGGGAAACTTTAGTAAAACTATAATATTTGACTATTTTCCTCTTCATAAGTAATTGTCAAATATATTTTAATACTACATTGTACAGATCATCACCACTAAAACACAGTAACCACGAATGGCATCTATTGCCCTAGCATAAGTCAACCCCCCACTTTATTTATGCTGTGCTCATTGTAAATAGAGCAGAGTTGAAATAAAGGATGTTGTACCTGCCTTTGACAAGCTGTTGGCTGACTTAGGGAGACAGTGTCAATGTCTAAAAAGGTCATATTCACATATACAACACCATAGAAGTACATGTAAATATGAGGCCAAGAACACATCATCATCATCGTCATCATTATATATATAATATTTATAATTATATATTATATTTATATATATATAAAATAACTGGAACTCACTGGAACTAGTCAAGAAAGTTCAGAGGTCTTACAGTAGCTGCCTTTGAACCAAATCCAACCAAAATCTAGGTTTGGTTTGTTTTGGTTTGCACACAAACGTACACACATATTATATTGAACATTTAAAATTTTAGGGGCTCCTGGATGGCTCAGTCGGTTAAGTGTCTGACTTCGGCTGAGGTCATGATCTCATGGTTCATGGGTTCGAGCCCCGCGTCGGGCTCTGTGCTAAAAGCTAGCTCAGAGCTTGGAGCCTGTTTCGGATTCTGTGTCTCCCTCTCTCTGGCCCTCTCCTGCTCACGCTCTCTCTCTCTCAGAAATAAATGGAACATCAAAAAAAATTGGAGTATTCCCATAAGAATCCAGATACGTGATTTCTCCTGACAAAGCAAGTAATCGAGCAAAACTGGGCTGACTTTACTACATAACAATAATTAGCATGACCTGAGTCACAGCTGCCTGCTTTGAAGACAGCCTGTGTTCATCTACCATATTCCACCCCAAATTATATCACTAATGCATTGGTCACGGTGATTGGCACAAACAAAAATCAGGAAAGAAACTTTAAAATACTATATGTGTAAGGAAAGTTTGTATGTATGAAACCTTTGAGTATGTATGCATGTATGTATGTATGTATGTATATACATGTATGATACACCTTGCCTCAGGGTACGTTATGTAGGAAATATTTGAGGTGCTGATTATACATATGCTTCCTCGAATATATCCCAGAACTATAATCTCTGAAGCCAGTTGACTGAAATACCATTTTTGAACTAGCATTGTAAGTATTTCTTACATACACTTAAGTTTGAAAACCACCGTTCTTGGTCATCCCTACTAAAATTCACTTTACTTACTGACAGATTAACTTTAATTTAACTTTGACATGTTGCTTTCTGTTAAAACAATCCTTAATGATTTCCCCTTATCTGCTGAACAAAGTTCAAATCAGTCATTCTGGCATACAAAGCCTGCTATGATCTATTCCAAGGCACTTTTTCATTATTTCCCAGTTATATAACCTTTCGTTCTTTTCAAATTGAATTATTCCTTCCTCATAAATACCTCATACTTCTCTAACCTCTAGGCCTTGGGAGAGGTTTATCCTTATATGAGGAAATGTCTTTTTTCTATCTGTCAATTAACTGATACCGAGGTTGATACCTGATTTAGGTTAGGCCAGTCAGAACTTTTCTCCAGTTGTTTCTCCCTAGGAGGTTGTAAAACTTGAGAGCTTCTAACATTAATGTGTTCAAGTATGTGGAGGAGAAAAGCAGAGAAAAAGCAGGAAAGGGCCTTAGGCATCTGCAATTTAATGGCAATTGGGCAGTCCTTATGTAAAGACATACTTTCAGAACCAATGGTATAGGAAACAAACATCTGTTTGGAATTCGAAGACCTCCTTCTAAACTGAAGTCTACCATTGACTTATTGGGTGACTTGGCATAAATTGGTCAGAATTTCTGGGATTCAGATTTCTCCACCTGAAAAACAAAAGATGGAGAATAAATACTTGGGTTGCACTTGGGTTGTAATTTTTTTCCAATAATCTGTTCTTAACCTGCACTGTGTAATGTTGTGAATTTGTCCAAAGCATTGTTTCATGACATTTGGAGACCACAAAGAAATCTATTGTGTAAGATGGGAGTTGACCGAGATGTAGTTTTCTTTCCCTCATTGACTTCAGAGAAGGAGCTGTGGGAAAACGAAGAAGAAAAAGTAAAAACAGATATACTATGAGCTGAAAGTGAACTCACTGGGAACTGTCCACTGAAACTGAAGCTGGAACCAGAAATGGGCCAAAGGAATTAATTACAGTGCTATAGAAAAGTATCTGTGACAGGGTCTGATTCAAACTCTTGGTTGTTGCAATTTTATTATAAACTTTAGGACTAAAAGTAATATCAGTACAATAAATAAAAAATCTTATTTATGCACTTGATATTTTTAACATTAGCTAAGTACTTCATTGCTATAACATTTCCTAACATTTAACATTGCTTTTGGAAGACTGAGCAAGGATAGAAATTTCCTAATTCAAGAAAATGGACTTCTTGACTCATCTATTCTTTAGGTTACTCTAAAATGCCTATATAAAATATTGTGTTTAATTTGAATCATTATACTGTTTAAGTGTATTGTAAGTATTAAGCAATATATGGTATATTTGTTAAAATAATCAAGAATAATTCATTGAGTTCCAAAAAGTTTATATATGCACATATTAATATACAAACGTATATTATACATATAGTTATATATTGATATAATATATATTATACATACATATTATATGTGTAATGTATATGTATATAATATATATGTGTATATCTATATCATCTATATCATCTATATCTATATCTATATCTAATCTATATCTATCTATATCTATATACAGTTTTTAAAATGTCCAAACAATTAGATAATTTTGACAGTTCAATGAGAAAAAAAATCAGTTATGCTTATTTTGGATATATTGTAAAACAAATAATCAATTTACTTGTCACAAGCTTATTTGTGACACCTTGTAGATGGTCACAGTTTTCCATTTAGAAATGAATAAAACATCGCAGCTTTGTATATACCATTCCAGTACTACCTGAAGAAGATTCTGAGTAAGTTGGATTCCGAGTGTTGGGTGAAAAAGAATGGTTGTCTTATTTCTCAGAAGAAGTATTAAGTTTCTGTAAACTTTAGGGATTTTTTTTTTACAAATAATTTATTCTCAAGTTGGTTTCCATATAACACCCAGTGCTAATCCCCACAAGTGCCCTCCTCCACGCCTATCTCCCCACTCCCCCCCACAACCATTTGTCCTCAGTTTGTTCTCAGCATTCAAGAGTCTCTCATGGTTTGCCTCTCTCTCTCTCCCCTACCATTTCCCCCTTATTCTCCCCCTTGGTCCTCCCTTAAGTCCCTCCTAATCCTCCTATACGTGCAAACATATGGTATTTGTCCTTCTCTACCTGACTTATTTCACACAGCATAACACCCTCAAGGTCCATCCATGTTGCTACACATGACCAGATTTCATTCTTTCTCATTACTATGTACTATTCCATCGTATAGATACACCACATCTTCTTGATCCATTCGTCCGTTGATGGACACTTAGGCTCTTTCCATGTCTTGGCTATTGTGGAGAGTGCTGCTCTGAACATTGGGGTACATGTGTTCCTATGCATCAGCACTCCAATTCCCTCGGATATTGGATATTGGATATTCCTAGCAGTGCTATTGCTGGGCCATAGGGGAGTTCTAGTGTTAATTTTCTCAGGAACCTCCACACTGTTTTCCAGAAGGGCTGCACCAGTTTACACTGCCACCAACAGTGTAGGTGGCATCCTCGCCAGCATCTAGAGTTCTCTGATTTGCTTATTTTAGCCACTCTGACTGGAGTGAGGTGATATCTCAGTGTGGTTTTGATTTGTATTTCCTGATGAGGAGGGATGCTGAGCATCCTGTCATGTATCTATTGGCCATCTGGATGTCCTCTTTGGAGAAGTGTCTGTTCATATCTTCTGCCCATTTCTTCTCTGGGTTGTTTGTTTTTCGTGTGTGGAGTTTGGTGAGTTCCTTATAGATATTGGATACTAGCCCTTTATCTGATATGTCATTTGCAACTATCTTTTCCCATTCTGCCCGTTGTCTATTAGTTTTATGGATTGTTTCCTTTGCCATGCAGAAGCTTTTAATCTTGGTGGGGTCCCAAGAGTTTATTTTTGCTCTTGATTCCCTTGCTTTTGGGGATGTGTCAAGAAATTGTTGCGGTAGAGGTCAAGGAAGTTGTTTCCTGCTTTCTCCTCTAGGGTTTTGATGGTTTCCTGTCTCACATTCAGGTCCTTTATCCATTTTGAGTTTTATTCTGTGTATGGTGTGAGAAACTGATCTAGTTTCATTCTTCTGAATGTTGCTGTCCAGTTCTCCCAGCACCATCTGGTAAAGAGGCTGTCTTTTTTCCATCAGATATTCTTTCCTGCTTTGTCAAAGATTAATTGGCTGTACATTTTTGGTTCCAATTCTGAGTTCTCAATTCTATTCCATTGGTCTATGTGTCTGTTTTTGTGCCAACACCCTACTGTCTTGATGACAGCTTTGTAGTAGAGGCTAAAGTCTGGGATGGTGATACCTCCCGTTTTGGTTTTATTTTTCAGTATTACTTTGGCTATTCGGGGTCTTTTGTGGTTCCATACAAATTTTTAGATATTTTGTTCTAGTTTTGAGAAACATGCCAGTGCAATTTTGACTGGATTGCATTGGATGTGTAGATTGCTTTGGTAGTAATGATATTTTAACTATATTTATTCTTCCGATCCATGAGCATGGAATGTATTTCCATTTCTTTGTGTTTTCTTCAATTTCCTTCATAAGTTTTCTATAGCTTTCATCATACAGATCTCTTATATCCTTGGTTAGGTTTATTCCAAGTATTTTACGTTATTTTTTTTTGGTTTGGTTTTTGTGCAAATGTGAATGGGAGCAGTTTCTTGATTTCTCTTTCTGTTGCTTCATTTTTCGTGTATAAGAATGCAACCGATTTCTGCACATTGATTTTGTACCCTGCAGCTTTGCTGAATTCGTGGATCAGTTCTAGTAGGCTTCTGGTGGAGTCTGTCGGGTTTTCTATGTAGAGTATCATGTCGTCTGCGAAAAGTGAAAGTTTGACTTCCTCTTTGGCAATCTGATGCCTTTGATTTCCTTTTGTTGTCTGATGGCTGATGCTAGGACTCCCAGCACTATGTTAAACAACAGTGGTGAGAGTGGACATCCATTTCGTGTTCCTGATCTCACGAGGAAAGCTCTCAGTTTTTCCCCATTGAGGATGATATTAGCTGAGGGCTTCTCATAGATGCCTTTTATGATGTTTAAGTAAGGTCCTTCTTTCCCGACTCTCTCTAGAGTCTTTCTTAAGAAGGGATGCTGTATTTTGTCAAATGTGTTTTCTTCATCTATCGACAGGATCATATGGTTTTTATCTTTTCTTTTGTTGATGTGATGTATCACAATGATTGATTTGTGAATGTTGAACCAGCCCTGGAACCCAGGAATGAATCTCACTTGATCTCGGTGAATAATTCTTTTCTTTTTTAAATTTTTAAAAATTTAATATTTAAAGAATAATACTTGCTGCTGGATTCATTTTGCAAGTATCTTGTTGAGGATTTTTGCATCTGTATTCATCAAGGATATTGGCCTGTATTTCTCTTTTTTTGCTGGATCTTTGTCTGGCTTGGGAATCACAGTGATGCTGGCTTCATAAAGTGAGTCCGGGAGTGTTCCTTCGATTTCTATTTTTTGGAATAGCTTGAGAAGAATTGGGATTAATTCTGTTTTAAATGTCTGGTAGAATTCCCCAGGGAAGCCATCAGGTCCAGCGCTCTTATTTGTTGGGAGATTTTTGATAACTGATTTGATTTCTTCACTAATTATAGGTCTGTTCAGATTTTCTATTTCTTCCCATGTGAGTTTTGGTAGTGAGTGTGCGTTTAGGAATGTGTTCATTTATTCTAAGTTGTCCAATTTGTTCGCTCATAATCTTTCATAGTATTCTCTGATAATTGCTTGTATTTCTGAGGGGTTAGTTGTAATAAGTCCATTTTCATTCATGATTTTGTCTATTTGGGTGCTCTCTTCTTTTTGGAAGCCTGGTTAGAGGTTTGTCAATTTTGCTTATTTTTTTCAAAAAACCAACTCTTGGTTTCATGGATCTGTTCAATTGTTTCTTTGGTCTTCTTTGTTGTTTATTTCTGCTCTGATTTTTATATTTCTCTTCTTCTACTGGGTTTGGGGTGGTCTTGTTGCTCTGCCTCTAGTTCCTTTAGGTGAGCTGTTAGATTTTGGACTTGCGCTTTTTCTAATTTCTTGAAATAGGCCTGGAGTGCAATGCACTGTCCTCTTAGGACTGACTTTGCCGCATCCCATAGAGTTTGGATTGTTGTGTTTCCATTTTCATTCGTTTCCATATATTTTTAAAAATTTCTTCTCTGATTGCCAAATTGGGCCATTTGTTCTTTAGTAGGGTGTTCTTTAACCTCCATGTTTTTGAAGGTTTTCTAGACTTCTTTCTGTGATTGATTTCAAGTTTGAAAGCATTATGATCTGAAAGTGTGCATGGTATGATCTCTATTCTTTTATATTTATTGAGGGCTGCTTTATGTCCCAGTATGTGATCTATCTTGGAGAATGTGTCATGTGCACTTGGGAAGAAAGTTAATTCCCTGGCCTCAGATGTAGAGTTAAACATATCTGTCAGATCCATCTGGTCCAATGTGTCATTCAAGTCCATTGTTTCTTTAGTGATTTTCTCTCTGCTTGATCTACCCATTGCTGTAAGCAAAGTATTAAAGTCCCCTCCTATTAGCCATTCTTATCCATAAGGTTGTTTCTGTTTGTGATTAATTGTTTTAAATATTTAGGTGCTCCCATATTCGGTGCATAGACATTTATGATAGTTATTTCTTACTGATGGATAGACCCTGTAATTATTATACAATGCCCTTATTCATCCCTTGTTATTGTCTTTAATTTAAAGTCCAGTTTGTCTGATATAAGTATAGCTACTCCAGCTTTCTTTTGACTTCTAGTTGCATGATATATATTTCTCCATCTCCTAACTTTTTATCTGAAGCTATCTTCCAGTCTAAAATGAGTTTCTTGTAGACAGCAAATGATGGATTTTGTTTTTTTTATCCATTCTGCTACCCTATGTCTTTTGACTGGAACATTCAGCCCATTTACATTCAGTGTTATTATTGAAATTTGTGAGTTTAGAGTCTTTGTGTCTTTTGTGGGGTTCATCCTTGTGGTGGTGTCTCTGGTTCTTTTGTTCCTTGCAATATTTCCTTCAGAGCGCCCCCCTCTGGATTTCTTGTAGGGCTGTCTTAGTGGTGACAAATTCTTTCAATTTCTGTTTATTGGGAAAGACTTTTATCTCTCCTTCTATTTTACATGACAGGCTTGCTGGATAGAGGATTCTTGGCTGCATATTTTTTCTGTTCATCACATTGAAGATTTCCTGCCATTCCTTTCTGGCCTGCCAAGTTTCATTCGATAGCTCTGTCACCACTCTGATAGGTTTCCCTTTGTATGTTAGGGACCTTTTCTCCCTAGCTGCTTTCAAAATTCTCTCTTTGTCCTTATATTTTGCCATTTTTACAATGATATGTCATGAAGAAGATCGATTCAAATTACATCTGAAGAGAGTTCTCTGTTTATCTCTTATTTCAACGTTTACTTCTTTCCCCTGGTTGGGGAAGTTCTCTGCTATAACTTGTTCCAGGATTCAAACAGCAAATTTTAGGTATTTTGAAAAGGCTTTCTCTCTCTCTCTCCCTTTTTCTTATTGATAGGCAATTTGTGTAATACTTTAAGTCAAATGTTGGAATAAATTTGTTAGGTACTCTCAAGTAGTGAATGAACTATGTGAAATATTATATAATGTGAAGAAAAATAAAAATAAACATCTTTATACTATTACCTATTGCTCCTATTTTCTTATATCTCTTTTGTAGGCTTCATACCATTTTCAAATACACAAAAATATAGAAAACAAAGACATCCAAACCTGAGCCACTTACGTTAATTGTACACAAGTGCATAAATAGAATTTTATAACTTAAATTTCAAGTGACATGTGGTTAATTGAAGGATGTGAGCAGTTAAAGGTAAGGTGCCTCTCAGTGCCAAAAGGATTTATTGACCTGAAACATCCATTAAGAGATGAATACTTTCTTTTCTTTTTTTTTTTAAACCTTGGAATACTTTCTTTTTTAAAGAGAAAGGAAGAATTTTTTTGCAGCCTATGTTAGAACAGCTACACAATCTTGACAAAGAGAGTGAAGAGCTGATCGCTTTAAGCAAATACTTTTGAAAATCTCTTCAGTATAGTTGGGCTAACTTTGGAAAACAAAATTGGCATAGACAAATTTATTTTTTAAGTAAACATGGCATTCCTTTTCAGAAATGTAATTTCAAAGTTTTTATTTTGATCCAGGCAATCAGATTCTTTCATTTTTAGCTTTAAACTTGCATTCTATTACATAAACACATAACAAATGTAACATTGAATAGTTATGTCTTGAAAGTAAATATTTTAGAATATTCAAACCTATTATTAGTATATTCATAATCCTTTTCTCATAGTAATCTAAATACAACATAATGCCTCTTTTGGGAGGGAGGGTGTTCTGGATACGTTAAACTTCTCAGTGTAGTTTAGGATTCTTTACAGGAAAATAGCCTTTGTAAGTCAGCTTCTATTTGTTGAAGTAATTATATACCATGATATTAATGAATGTTAGTTAAAAATTTAGCCCAGTATCCCCTTATATATTGAATTAATAAAATTATTACCTTATAGCCTTACAAGCTATAGAGTTTTCACACAATTTGATTCTTCTTTTTCAAGTAGTGGATAGGTCACAAAAATAGTATAAACATACAAAATGCATTTCTTTATGAGAATATAAAAACTAAAATAATATTTAGATTATTTAAAATTGTATAAAAAGCTAATATTACAGAGCATACATTAGTGTCAAAATCGAAACTTTTTTTGGTTGTCAACCATTTTAATGAGATACAATTAACACATAATTCACCCATTTGAAGAGGTTGCCGTAGGATAAAAGGGAAAAAATATAATGTATAATTCAATGGTTTTTAGTGTGTTCAGAGTTATAAAACCACAATCATAATCATTCATAGAACATTTTCATCACCCTCCCCTCAAAAAACCTGCCCAAACATAGGCATTAATACTCAATCCTTCCCTTCCTTCTATCCCAGGGAACAACTAGAATATATTCTATCTCATATACTTGCCTTTATAAATTTGATATAAGTGGAATCATACACAATGCGGTATTTTGTGATTGACGTCTGTCACCTACCGTATTTTCAAGGTTCATCCATGTTGTAACATGTATCAGGACTTCATTGTGTGTTTTTTGTTTACCCAAATAATATTCTTCTGCATGGATATAGACATTTTGTCTATACATTCATCAGTTGATGGATATATGAGTTATTTACATTTTTTGGTTATTATGAATAATGCTATTATAAATATCTATGTAGAATTATGTGGATGCACATATAATTCCAAATCTTTTGTTATTTATCTAAGAGTGGAATTACTGGGTCTTATGGAAGCTTTGTGTTTAAGTTTGAAGAATGCCAGACTTTTTTTTTTATAATAGCTACTCTATTTTATATTTCTACCAACAGTGTAAGATAGTTCCAATTTATCCACCTGTGTATCAACACTGACTTTATATTTTTTCATTAATAACATCCTAGTGGAAGTATGTATCTCATTATGCTTTTGATTTGCATTTCCCTATGACTAATGATGTTGAGCATCCCACCATGTGCTTATTGGCTATTTTCATATATTCTTTGGAAAAATGTCTCTCAGGCTTTATTTATTTATTTATTTATTTATTTATTGCCTATTTGATAATGATTTGTCTTGATATTGTTTAGTTGTAAGAGTAATTTTCATATCCTGGCTATAATTCCCTTATTATATATGTTTTGCAAATATATGGGTGTCTTTTTACTTTCTTGATGTCTTTTGAAACACATTTTTAGTTTTGATTATATCCAATTTATTTTTTTTTAGTTCCTTGTGCTTTAGGTATCATATCTAATTATGATATGATTAGGCAAGGTATCATTGTCTAACTCAAGATCATGGGGATTTACGTGTATTTTTAAGAGTTTTATATAATATATTGCAGCAAATATGGATAATGGGAACCCTCACCACATTCCAGGATATTTTTTTTGTTGTGTGCTTGGTTATCTGGACTGTTTTAATGAAGTTTATTTCCCCAGCAGTATGAAGTCTCTTATATCAATCCTCAGAAGGTGTTGCCTTGCGCATGTGCAATTATTCTGGAATAGTAATGTTTTCAGGAGTCATTTAGCCAAGTGTCATTAGCATGGCATTTTAGCAATCATTTCTTTGACTCTCCCTTTTATATCCAGCTGATAGGCTTTTCTAATTCTGGTTCATTGCTAAACAATTTTTTGGGAAGGAAGGAGAGAGAGAGACAGAGAGAGAGAAAGAGAGAGAGAGAGGAGAACAAACCAGGGAGGGGCAGAGAGAGAGGGAGACACAGAATTTGAAGCAGTCTCTAGGTTCTGAGATTTCAGCACAGAGCCTCACATGGGGCTCAAACCCACAAACCGTGGGATCATGACCTGAGCCAAAGTCAGATGGTTGACTGACTGAGACACCCAGGTAGGTGCTCCTTCATTGCTCAATTTTTTTTTTTCTAATGCCCTGGACCCTAAATTGCTCCACTGTTTGATCCAATTAAATTGGGACCCCTTTGCAGGGATAGTTGCTGAAGCAAGTATCTGAGGTTTCTTCTTAATACAGGAGTGCTCTTAACTCTTTTCCTGGTTTTCTCTGGTAAAACATCAGGCCTGTTAGTTAGCTTATTGGTCTCAAGGAGATACCAGTCTCGTTTTATTTTTTTTACCACCAAAATGTCCACCGTTTTCAAGGGGCCCTTAGGTTTGAACTTCCCCATACTCTGTTTCAAACAAAGTTCATTGATCTATGGAGTTCTACAGAGCTCTCTGTTCTTATGAACTTTTCTATGCCTGGAAAAAATATTCTGGAAAATTGCTCTGGATGCTGCACATGCTGGTAGCCTCTGGCCTTCTCTACTTGCTTCTTTTTTTACCCTGCTTGCTTCTCACGGTGTTTAACCTCTGTTCTATGAGTCAGTTGGTTTGAAGATCCCAGGATTCTCTGCCTGTAGCAGAGAATAGAGCCTGGAATAGAGCCTGTACCCTATGAAGACTTGTTAGAGGAAGTATCCTTTATCCTCTCTACCACATTCACCTAGAATTTAACTCCTGCAATGAGTAGCTTGGAAGGGGATAAGAAATGATGGTAGTCTGTCGTTCCCAGAAGATGTTATAGCCCTTGACTGAGAGCTAGGGAAGAAAGGATCCCTGTGGTCTTGGTTACATTCACCTGGAGTGGAGGTGTAGTTTGTATGATATTGAGCTGGGAGGGATAAGATATGGATGACTAGTGGTTTAAAGGTTATAGACGCTTGTTGTTCTTATCAAGTTGTAGTATATTTTCTTGAAAAAAAAGTCTTCATTGCTAAATACTCTTAGATCTATTTATAGAGATTTCACATAGATAGATAGATAGATAGATAGATAGATAGATAGATAGATAGAAATATAACTAGATTTGGATTCAATATAGTTTTATAGATATATAGATCTATGCTGCAGACTTTGAGTCTGGAGCTCTCTCTTGTCCAGTAAGAGAATGAATGCAGAATTGAATATGAGACAGGCTAATGTCTGAGAGGAGACAAGAGTCCCAAGTAAGGGTCCTTGCTCCATATTTATTAGGATCAAAAGTCTTACAAATATGGTTGACGTACAGAAAGAGACAATACAACAGTAATCATTAACTCAAGTGTGTGAAGAAAAAGTGGTTTCGAAGATACACGGTGTTAAGAGTTTGGCTCAATACAAAACAAAATCCTGGCACCAAGTAGATGGCTGTTTATGGCAAGCAGCAGGTGCTGTGTCTATTTATCTTAACTTGCCTATGATAAGACAGATAGAGCATGCTACCTCAGGGTCAACAAGGCAACATTTTTTTTTGTTTTCTAATTAGCTCCAGGCAATTTCACCCTTCTGCCTATTCTGGAAGCTGTCCTCCTTTGGAAGCAGATTTCTGATCTAAGTTTTTGTTCTATGCTGGGGGCACTTTCACCCTGTTTACCTCTTGGACGCTTTTGTCCTAACCCTTGTTTAATTTTTTAAATATTTTTATTTATTTAACAAATAAATAAGAGAAAGGGGAGGGGCAGAGAGAGAGGGAAACACAGAATCTGAAACAGGATCCAGGCTCTGAGCTAGCTGTCAGCACAGAGCCCAATGTGGGGGAACCCAAGAACCGTGAGATCATGACCTGAGCCGAAGTCGGACACTTAACCAACGGAGCCACCCAGGCACTCCTGTCCTAACTCTTGTTAATCCATTGGTACGAGCTCTGGGAATTCCTCAACTGATTCCCCACAGTTCCTCCTTTTTGTTTTTCTTGGTTCTTCTAGTTTTATGTTTGAGGACCATTATAATGAGCTCCTGGTCCTTCTTTGGCTTTTGGGTAGCTTGGAGGGTGATTCTGCAAAGACATAAAAAAAGACACAGTAAAAGCATTCCACTTCCCAGAGTTATCCAGAATTTGAGATGGGTGTGATGATTTTAAGTGAGAAAGGACTTAGGTCAAGCCACACTGCCCAAGAATCAGTCGATTCATTTTTAAATTGGTCTTTTGCACATTGTAGCTGTTGGTGCAATGTCACATCTAAACTTTCTGTATTCTTAGAGAGGTAGGAAGAAAAAACACTGTGAAGGTGTGTCTGGATGGTATCCCAAGCAAGCCTGGGAGTGATTATTAGGAATGACAGTCATGCAAATATGCTGGGAGTTTGGGTCACAGGGCAGTTTAGAGTAAAGGAACAAGGCCCCCTGTCTTTTTCCAATAAATTCCACTGTAGCCTCAAGAGCTTCGAGGAGTGCCAAAACTTGCCTATCAATAGAAGTTTAGCTTATTAATTCTTTAATAGTGTTGACCATAAATTTATTAAGGACATGCACTGTTTGGATAGTATGATGCAGGCTGATTCTAGCAACAGTGGCAGGAGTGATAACACCTACTGCTGCTAGGATGCCCAACATTAACTTGGATTAACAGGCCAACAAATCTTTTTTATCTTACAACTGAGTACCAGTGTTGAACAAGCTTGGAAAGTGTGCCTAATCCCAAGGATGCATATAGGGCTCAGAGCTATTAAAAGGAACGCAAGCTGAGACATGCTGTCTAAGTGCTCATAAAGAGGAGGTATTTAATTGGGTAATATTATCATTATTTACATATGACATGAACCAGCCCTTGGAGGTAGAGAGGTTATAATTATTTTCTATTTGTTTGATCTGTAAAGTGAAGGTAGCAAAGAGAACATAGGAAGAAGTGACACAAATAGTTAGTAAGCCTTGGTGGCTCAGTCGGTTAAGCATCTGACTTTGGCTCAGGTCATGATCTCATGGTTCATGGGTTTTAGCCCCGTGTCAGGCTCTGTACTGACGGCTAGCTCAGTGCCTGGAGCCTGCTTCAGATTCTGTATCTCTCTCTCTCTCTCTGACGCTCCCCTGCTCACGCTGTCTCTCTCTCTCAGAAATAAACCAAACAAAACAACCAATAGTGCACCATGCAAATTGGTCATTGTGTTGGGAGGCCCAAATTAGGTCAATATGTAAATTTATATAAATTTCACCATGGCTAACAGTACAAGTGAAGAAGAGAAGATCCAGTTTCCAAAGATTAAAAAGCCAACGTCCTTATAATTTCCCTTTATGTAGAGAAATTATAGAGCCAGACAAACCTCTGTCTTTCCAAAACATATTCTCCCTACTAGATTGGTTAAAGGACATGATCTTATTTGAATATTTTGTTTTCACGATGTCTACTTAGGACCCCTGTCAATAATGGTCCTATTGCCCCAGTGAAGATTATGCTCAGTCTCCCCATCACAGGTTGTCCAAGGAATATTATTCCAAGGGTGGTCTGAATACTTGAGAATAGAGCAAGCTAGAACATTAGGAGTGTGAGATATGTTTGTTTTTTTGAGGTATATCAAAGCTTGTGTCTGAGAACAAAGTAAAATTGTCTGGTCTTGTGGAGGTTTTGGGCTGTACATGCAAAAGCCAGTTGATTGTTAGTTTGAGACTAGCAGATAAGTTGCTAAGTTTGGTAACACACATAGGAGGTGCTGGGTAAGCCACAAATGAGGTCTGGGCATATAAAGCCAATGCTCTTGGTGAGTTTGGAAAGGTGGGTTAAGACTGGCTCTTCCCATGAACTCAGTGTCATTATTGGTAATAGGAATATCCCTGGCTAGGAGTGTTAAGCTGTCAAATATAAGTGGGTGAAGGAGATGGGCCCAATATGAATATTGAGTGTGGCCTGGACAAATGAGGGCAAGGAGTAGAATCAGGGTTATACGTATCAAATTTTTGTCAATGACGGAGATGAATGGCCATCAGATGCGAATCAGGGGTATATACAATACCACTGTATTGTAAGAAGATGTTGTACTGGTTAGACAGGTGTTTAATGCTTCCCCATGTTATATCAGAGGCAAGGATTTGCGTTTGTGGAGTGGTTTCAAGGTGAGGAGTCAATGTAGAGGTTTCTTCATCTTTGAAAATGGTGGTGGTGGTTGTCCATTCAGAGTCATTCTCTGGAAGTTCTGGTTCACTGTAAGATATCCTGGGGCTATTTACCACGCCCTGGTATGGCTTCACCAACCAAGAACAAATCCATAGATGTCCAGAATCTGAAAGAACACAACCATATCCTCAACCCCACATGAGAAATTTATCGGACCCAGTCCACAGGGGCCCCTTCAGGGGTTTTGTACCATCATAGGGTGAGAAGGTTTATCTGATTTTGAAGACTGTCATTCAGCTGCAGTTAGTCCTTGAGGGTCAAGATTTTAACTTGAAGAGAAATTGAGGTTGAAATGTATACAGCCATGGGCATTCCCCCTCCCCTTTTTAACATATTTTTGAGTGTATTATGTGCTCATTTTACAATGGCTTGGCCTTGTAGATTATAAGTAATGGGTAATTCCAACCAAGGCTTGCATAAAACAACTCAAAAGGGCATGTTGTCCTTCTTTATTAGTTTTTTTTAAATCCTTTTATTTATCTATTTTACTTTTAACAAAGTGTATTCTCATTTTTTATATCTTTCCTATATATTTCTTACTTTTTTATATACAGAGTTATTCTTTTTTTCCATTAGATTTAATTACATTTAGCAAAATTTTAACTTTTAGAAACCTTAGTCTCCAGTTAAAACTAAGTAGTAACCAATTGTGAACTACCTGTTACATCAGAAATATTTTAGGTGACAAACTTATGAATCCATTAAGCATAAAGCATGTTTTTAACATATTTAAATAGCCTTAGTATTTTTTTTGCCATAGAAACAAGGATTATAGGCCTATGTTTAGTAAGCAATGCTTCAGCATTCTATTTGTCTTGGAAGAGGCTTAAATGTCAAATGAACTTAATTCAATTCACCATTCAAGCAAAACAAAGTTTCAGGTTACCAAAAACCCTGAAAGCTATTTTAACAATTACCCATGAAAACTATGAGGCAGACAAAGTAACCATTTCTTTAAGTCATCCTTTTGCTACCAAATGGAAACAGACATAATGTGACCTTATTTGACCTTCAGAAAACTTTAGTAGAATAAAGTTTTATTATTTAATTCTGATAATTTAAAGTCATGTCTATCTCACTTACATTTCATCTATGTCCACTCAAAAGTTTACCAGTGTCATTTTTTCCCCAGAGAGCCAGTGAGGAAATCTGAACTGAGTGGCATAAGTCTAAGGGGGTATTTTTTTGCTCCTAGACAATGTGGGGAGAAGGAGCTGATGCTGTTTGAGGCATTGAAGAGCCAGTATCCAGGCCACACCCCAGGTGGTGCAGAAACAGGAGGAGGGGGAAGGGAAGGCAGAAAAAGTGAGGTGCCACCAAGAGGCCTGGATGCATATAAAGGCACAAAAAGCAGAGAAAAAGTTCTACTGGTCCTAGAGCCTGCCAGCTTAGACAGATGAACAGATACAAATTTTGTTTTATTTTGTTTTGTTTTCCATTAGTGGAATTAGACAGTCCATATCAGGCCAGAGAAGACAGGGAAGTTCCCCTAAACAAAAGTAGTTTCTGCAGCTGCTTGGTAATATACCTTAAAGTCTCCATCCTGAGGTAGACTAACCAGAGACAATTAGCTCTAATCACCATAGATATTAATGCAAGGAATGAATAAGGGAGAAGTCCCCACATAGAGTAACTGGAGTGTACTGGAGGAAAAAATGAGAGACAGAGTTAGAGTCCCTTTCAATACAGATGGCCTGTGAAAATACGCTGTGCTATTTTAGTGCATTGTTTTACTGACAATGATTGGATGCTGGGCTTGCTGCTTTGAGTGGACATATTGTCCTGTGTTGGACAGTTGTTGAAAAGACACTGGAATAGTAGCGTCAAAGTTCTGCATAGCACAGTCATGCAAGCGTCATGAAACTCTTGGGCATAGATAGCATATTGAGCTGGGACCAAAGTAATTTTTATAAGAGATCCCCAGCCCCAGGCACATATGGAATAAATGCTACAAATAGTTTCTAAAATGCCAATTGTAAAAGGGCTGTGAAGGCCATACAGATTAACTGTTTTCTGCAATTCTTTTACTATTTGAAAGGGTAGGCCTTCATGGGCATATTGCCCATTTTGCTTGATAATGGGAAACAGCTGGACTTCACCGGCTTTACAGGCTTCCTTAATGTACTTTTGCATTGGGGTGAGGACCTTATCAGAACCTCGGTGAGGTTATTAAAGGCTCCATATCGTCCCACCTTTTTGAGGGAGGGGGGCATCTTTTGACTGTAAAGGCACCAAAGACACGGGCTGACTATAAAAATGCTCCGGTTTTTCATATATTTTGGGTAATTCTACATTTTATATACATCATCTAAACTCAAGGGGAGAAGGGCAGTATGGAAAATGGACCAAATGAGGAGTACCTCAGGGGGAACATTAGCCTCCTTAAGATGCTGAGCTTTTGGTGTTTTCCCTACTTGGTTCCCAAATATCAAGATCATAAGTTCCTTGTTTTGGAAACCAAGGGTAGTGTTGCTAGGTAATCATTAATAATTTAGAGTGTTTTCTGATTAAGGATAGTGCCAACAATCTTTCCCAATGATTGCAAAATATGAATATATTGTTTTTGCTCTAGGGATAGGGAGTCTCCGATAAAAACCCAAAAGTCTCTCAAAAGTCCCATGCAGTGAATCCTAATATAATTTCACTTTTCTTTTACCTCATCAGGAAAAGATTGAAGTCCGGAGCATGTTTGGTGGAACTCTTCAGTTGTTCCACAGCATTCTGTAGTCCTTGATTCGCACCACTCTTTGGCCATTTCAGCTTCTAGTCATCTCAGCTTCTAGTCACATCTGGGTCACCATTTGCTGCAGACTTTGAGTCTGGAGTTCTCTCCTGTCCAGCAAGAGGGTGGATGCATAATTGAATATGAGAAAGGCTAATGTCCGGGAGGAAACAAGAGCCCTAAGTAAGAGTCCTTGCTCCATATTTATTACTATCAAAAGGCTTACAAATGTGATCTGCGTGCAAAAAGAGACAATGAAAGAGTGATCATTAACTCAAGTGTGTGAGAGAAAGGGGTTTCAAACATATGTGGTGTTACGGCTTTGGATCAATACAAAACAAAATCTTGGCACCAAGTAGATGGCTGTTTATGGCAGGCACCAGGTACTGTGTCTCTTTATCTTAACCTGCCTACAGTGTAAGACAGATAGAGCATGCTACCTCAGGGTCAATAAGGCTTTTTTTTTTTCCCTTCTAACTAGCTCTAGACAATTTCACCCTGTTGCTGTGGTCTATCACCCTGTTTACCTATTCTGGACACGTTCATCCTGTGAAAGCAGCTTTCTTCTTTGTACTTTTATGGTATTCCAGGGAGGCTTTAGCCTTGTTTACCTATTCCCTGATGCTTTTGTCCTAAGCCTTGTTAACCCATTGGTGCAAGCTCAGGAAATCCCTAAACTTATTCCCCATAGATAGATAGATAGATAGATAGATAGATAGATAGATATAGATAGATAGGTAGATAGGAATAGATTATATATGGATGTGGAGATACATCTATATATCTAATCTATAGATATATAGATACATAATATAGAGATATGTACATATTTGTATGTATATATTTGTGTATAGCTATACCTAATCTATACTCTTGTCTATCTTATCTATTTCTCTATCTTTTTACCCAGTATGCTTGTTTTATTGGGGAACAGGTTCGTGGAGCTCCCCATGCTGCCATTCCAGATTTGTAACTTCTTTCTCTTTAAAGAAACATAACCTTATTAGTATTCAACATGAGAATCATTATTTGTTTGTATTGACTGTCAGGCCAATGATTACTTGTATTGTTTTGTCGATAGTTATATTACCTCAACAATTTATTTCTTAGATGACTTTATTGTTTTTGGAAGGTACAGCAATCAAAGTTTATGTTTCTTTACGTGACACAAATACAAACATATATTTACACATACACATTATAGTATACTTAGCAGATATTATTTGATTAGCATTTTTTTCAGTCTTTTAAACAGTATCAGACATCATGTTTCTTTTGGTGAATTTCCTCACCCACACTCCAACAAACATAATATTTACCTCATGAACCTAAAATTTGGGTGAATCACAAACACTGAGTCAAATAAAGCCTTGCCCTAGGATACATGCTCTGTAGCTGAGAGTAAGAGAGATATTTTTCCTCTACATCACAAGCTGATATGATATAAACCCGAAGTTACCTCTGGAGAAGTAAGCTAACACATAGAAAATTGTTTATTAAGTGAAGAGAAACAGAAAGGAAATGGAGAGAGAGAGAGATCAAGAGAGAAAAAGAGAGAGAGAAATTGAGTGAGAGAAAGAGAATTAATAATGTTGTTTGAGACTCTGAATATTGTCTCTGAGGCCAGATGTAAGTCTGACCTTTCTATATATAGGAATCCATAAATCTCCTTTCTCTTTAAAATTGTTTGGGTTGGCTTTGTCTCATTTGCAATTGAAAAAGCCTTGATTACTACATCGTATGTGTATATACATTATAACTGCAAAGACATAAAAATCTCATATACATATGTGTGTATGTACATACATATCAATAAAATGTGTACAATAGGAATTATAAGAAATCATGAATGTTAAAGACATGACAAAACAAAACTGACAAATTCTTTAAATCTAAATTTTCATGTTAGGTTATACAGGTAATCTCATTCGGTAGAGCAAATTTTTCAGTTTCTTTTCAAATGTGAGATAATCAAATTTCAATGATAATTACTGAGATTCCACTTGTATCAGCGCTGTATTGTACTTAAAAAACAGGAAGATCTTATCAAAGTGTCTTAACAATATTGTGGTTTGTGTCTTACAATAAGATGCCTAGGTTTCTTCATTACCACAGTGCTAGCAATGACCTTGTTTCTTTTTCCATCCTTGACTTCTGCCATTCTTAGTGTGTTGGTTTTTGTTCTTGTATTTACTGTCTCGTGGCTGCAATACAACTGCTGTGTGCCCAGACTTCACACCAATGTTACAGTCAAGATGGAAGATGAGTAAAGAGGCAAAAAGACAAATGTGAAGAAGTGATGGCAATTGCAGAGAGGGCAATTATAAGAATTTAAGACCCAATAGCTAGGTTTTGTCCATAAGTATGGATTTGGGAGTCAGTGATGTATGGATAGTAATGGATGTATGGGACTAGATGAGATAAACTATAGAGACAGTGGAAAGTGAAAAGATTAGGGAGGTGGAAAAAAAGCCAGATAATTCTAACTGTCAAGACTTATGGCCCATCTGGCCAACAAACACATGAAAAACTGCTCAGCATTATTGTTCATTAAGAAAATGGAATTTAAGGGATACCTGGGTGGCTGTCAGTTACGTGTTTGATCCTTGATTTCGGCTCATGTCATGATCTCAGGGTTTGTAGGATAGAGTCCCACATCAGGCTTTGTGCTGACAGTGCAGAGCTGCTTGAGATTTTCTCTCTTCCTCTCTCCTTCTTCCCCTCTCATCCTCACTGTTTAAAAAGAAATAAATACATAGTAAAAAAAAAAGGAAATGGAGTTTTAAACAGAATAGGATCACATACATATACACATTCAAAAAATACATAAGCATGTACACACACACACACACACACACACACCAGATTGAGTAAAATTACAAAGACTGAAAATATCAAGTTTTGTCAAAAATGTGGATCAAGTTGAACATTCATATATTGCTGGTAGAAGTATTGGAAAACTGGAAGAATCTATCAAAGATAAACATTTCTATCACATAGACCAGCAATGTCATTCTTGGGCAAATACCCATAGAAGGAGTGATTATGTTCACCAAAAATTACATATAGACATGTTTGCAACAGTACCATATGTAAGACCAAAGAATTTTAAATAACCTTAATATTTAATAATAGTAGAACACATTGCAGTATATTTATACAATGGAATATTACACAGCAATAAAATGAAGTAATGCTATACACAACATGGATGATCCTCATAGATATAATGATGACTGAGAGAAATAAGACGTAAATGAGAACATATGGGGATAGACAGCAGAACAGTGACTACCTCTTGAAGGATATAAATTAGAAAGTGTGTGAGAGACACTTGGTATTCTATATTCTATGTGTTTTTTTTTTGTCATCTAGCTAGCTAGTTATCTACCTGTCTATTATGATCATCTATCCAGTCACTTACATATCTTATCTTTGTAATCTGAAAAGTCTTAGAAATAATTACAAACCAGTAATAATATCACTAGTGCATTCAGTTTTAATCTTAAAATATAATTTCCATTCAAAGAAACCAGGACTACTTGAGGAAAATGACTGATTCCTGGAATAAGGAAAGGAATGTATATGATGGAGCTAGGACATTCTGAGATATCAGATAGGAAGCTATCAGTGATTATAAGGGTCATGTCAAAAGGACTGAAAAGATAACTTTGGTGAGGCTACACTGGCCAAAAATAAAACTCTGAGCTTCAATAAACATAAACATTGCAAGATTGAAATCTAAAAATTGTGTTTAATCCGTTGAGTTTTAAATTATATTGAACAAAGTCAGGCATAGAAGGACAAATACCATATGTTTGCACGTATAGGAGGATTAGGAGGAACTTAACAGAGGACCGTAGGGGAGAAGAAGGGGGGAAATAGTGGGGGAGAGAGAGAGAGGCAAACCATGAGAGTCTCTTGAATCCTGAGAACAAACTGAGGACTGATGGGTGTGGGGGGAAGGAGGAGTGATGGGCATGGAGGAGGGCACTTGTGGGGATGAGTACTGGGTGTTATATGGAAACTAACTTGACAATAAACTATTTGTAAAAAATATATATATTGAACAAGAAAATGATGATTACTTATTTCTGAGGATAACAGAACTGATTCATTATCTTGAAAATTGTGTAAGTGGAATGAAATGTGTTTATACCATTTTTTTTATGTAGTCTAACAATTGATAACCAAATACTATATGAGACGAATTGTCTCCTCATAGAATTCTTCCAGTGAATAAACGGATATAAAATAATTGAATGAATATATTTCAATTTTTATCTCTCAAATTATTTAATAGATGCATGTTTTGAATATATTTGGTTATTGATATGAGAGAGAGAGAGTGGGAGGTGGTGGGGAGAGACAGAGACAGAGAGAATTTGAGAGAGAAAATCAAGAATTATGTGGCTCCAGATAAAATAACAAAATATTGCCCCAATTCTTGATGAAGGGTTTGAACCTGAGTTTGATCAAGCCTTGGATCTAGGTGCCAATATTCAGGAAATACAAAGAAAGTTTTAAACTACACCATGTGTGTTCAATCAATAGAATCTTGACTGTGGGAAACAAGAAAGGAAAGAAAGGAAAGATGAAATAATACATTGACTGTAAAAGACATAAAGTATTTCACATAATTTATCACATATCACATATTTTAAAAAAGTGGTAAGACTATACTATAATATCTAGGGATGCAAACTTGGGTAATAAAACTATCAACAAAAGCAAGTAATAAATTACTATAAAAGTCAAAACATTGGTATTTTTGAGAGAAAATAGGGACTGTGATAATAAATAAAGCACATGGTGCAAACTCTTGGATAATTGAACAAATTCTATTTCTTGAGCTGGGTGATGGATATAAAAGGATATTTGTTTTATAGTATACATTTATTTAATGTTATTTTCTTTATTTTATATAATTTTAAAATAAAAAGATAAAACATAAAATAAATTTAAATACAAATCATGGAAATAAACGTAAAATATTTTTTTCAGAGATAAAAACAAAGCATTTTTCAAAAGCAATTCTATACTAAAAGAAAAATTAAAGGTAACTCTTTTGAATGAAGGAAAATGATCTCAAATGGAAATTGAAAATGCAGAAGGAAATGCTTAACACCAAGAAGGACAAATATGTGAATAAGTATAAATGAATATTGATTCTTGAATCAACAATCACAATGTTATAAAGAATTTTAAATATATGTATAAGATTACATAACAAGGGGGTAGATATAGCTTACTTAAATATTCTAAGTTTCTGTAAGTATCAAAGAAGTGGTGGGGCGCCTGGGTGGCTTAGTCGGTTAAGCGTCTGACTTTCGCTTAGGTCATGATCTCGCGGTTCGTGGGTTCGAGCCCCGTCGGGCTCTGTGCTGACTGCCAGCTAAGAGCCTGGAGCCTGTTTCAGTCTGTGACTCCCTCTCTCTCTGACCCTCCCCTGCTCACGCTGTCTCTCTCTCTCTCTCCTAGAAATAAATAAAACATTAAAAAAAATTAAAAAAAAAAGAAGTGGTTAAAATAATAATTCTTACACAGTATGATAAGTAAGGCACACGAGTTGTAATCTTTGGGGTAATTACTATAATAGTAAAATAATATGCAAATATAAAGTTAAAGGAAGTAAATACATTACATTAAATGAAATTGGCAAAATAATCCAAGTTAAAAGATTATCATAGTTTATTAAAAGTAGGACTCAGTCACACGTTATTTTAAAAAATAACAAAAATTAAATATAAAGATAGAACAAGTTTAAAAGGAAAATAAATAGGAAAGATATGCCGTATAAACAACTAATCAAAAGTTACCTGGTATGGTTCTACCAGCATCAGGCATAGTAAACGTTAGAGGAAAAACATTACTGGGAATAAACAGGGCCATTTATAATATTAAAGGTATTAGTCTAAAAGCAAGAGAACATAACTCTGAATATTTATTTAGCTAACACCATACCTAAAATTATATAAAGCAAAAATTAACAAAAATAAAAAGAGATATGGAAAACTCACAATTATACTAATAGTCTTTATTATATTTCTTTCAACGCATAATAGAACACCAGGCAAAAAATGATGATACAGAGATTTTAATTATACAATTAAGTTGACCTAATTGGCATGTAGAGCATGTGCTTAATAATGGCAGACTTCAGTTTCTTTCCAAATGTACATTAACATAAACCATAGATTAATCCATAAGGTCTCAATACATGTCAAAGGACCAAATCTTTCTGATTTTATTTTCTGACCATAATTGAATTAAACTAAAACTAAATAAGAAAGTAAAAATTATATATAATTTCACTGCTGGAAATTACGCAATCCATTTTTTGAGAGTGAGGGAGAGAGAGAGCGAGCGAGAGAGAGCGCGCGCACAAGAGTAAGGGAAAGGGACAGTGGGAGAGAGATAGAATCTTAAGCAGTTTCCATGTTGAACATGGAACCCAATGTAGGGCTTTATCCCACAACCCTGGGATCATGATCTGAGCCAAAATCAAGAGTGGGCTGTTTAACCAACTGAGCCACCCAGGCGCCCCAGGGAATCCATTTCTAAATAATTCATGGGTGGAAGAAGCATTCAAAAGGAAGTTATGAAACATTTTGGAAGAAATAACAATATGGTATGACAAAACAAAACTTAGGGGATGTAGCCTAATCAAGTGCCTAAAGAGGAAATCATTACTTTAAGTGATATATTAGAAGAAAAAAAAAGACTAAGAATAAATTATTTTAGTTTCTATCTAAAGAATCTAGGGAAAATATCAGGCATAAGGAAGGAAAAAGTAAAGATTAAAGTAGAAATCAATGAATTGGAATGCTACCATAAAATACAGAAAATTCAGAAAAGCCAAATATTGTTTTTTTACACTAATAGAAATGATAAATATCTAGAAAGATTGATCAAGAAAATAAAAAGGAAGAACAAGGACATTACAGATTCTATAAATATTTCAAAGTAACAAGAGGTGATTAAAATGACTTTATGTACATGCTTTTAAAAATTTGCATGAAATGGAATATTCTTCAAAAAGTATCAACTACAAAAACTGATAGAGGATATTAAAAATATTTATACACTGATTCTAGGGGCACCTGGATGGCTCAGTCAGTTAAGTATCTGACTCTTGCAGTTCAGGTCATGATCTCATGGTTGGTGAGTTCAAGCCCCTCATTGGCCTCTATGGTGACAGCACGGAGCCTGCTTTGGATTCTGTTTGTCTCTCTCTCTCTTTCTGCCCCACCCCCACTTGTGCACTCTCTCTAAAAATAGATAAACATTTTTACAAAGTAAAAAAATATGTTTCTACACTGAATTCTATTAAAAAACATAATTCTGTTAAATTTTTACACATGCACACACAAACATGTATACACAAGCACACACACAAACACACACACATAGGCTCACATAATTTTACTAATAAATTCTTAAAATATTTAAGAAATAAATACCACCAATTTTGCATAAACTCTTCCAGAAAACAGAAGAAGGAACACTTCTTTAATCTATGTAAGGGCAGCATAACCTACATTCTATAGTCTGACAGCATGGTAGGGAATTAAAAATTACAGACAAGTCTCTTTTACCTACATATATGCCAAAATAATAACATATTAGCAAATTGAAATCATCAATATACTAAAAGAATAATACATTATATCTCACTGAAAGTTATTTTAGTTATGTTGTATCATATGTGTATTTAAGAGTGCTTTATAGTCAGAAAATCAGTTACATTAACAGAAAATAATTCAAGCAATTCATATGATCATTTTGATTGATGGAGACAAAATATTTGAAGAAATCCAGCACTATCCATGATAAAACTCTAAGCAAATTAAGGATAAAAGGAAGCTTTTGTTAATGTGGTAAAGATCATGTTTTATTTATATACTACTGCCAAAACAAATTAGTACAAATTTAGCAGCCTAAAACAACACAAATTTATTATCTCATATGCTCTGTTATCAGAACTCTGGTTGGATTTGGCTGAAATTAATATATTGTTCAGGCTGCATTTCTTACTGAAAGTTCTGGGAAAGGATCTGCCTCCAACCTTATTTAGATTTTTGGCAAAATTCAGTATTGCATTAGCAAGACTGAAGTTTCTATTTATTTGAAAGCCATCACCTGGGGGCTGGCCTTACCTTCTGGATATTTCTGCTTGATCCTTGTAAATGGCTTCAATGCGATGATGTGGTGAACCTTTCTCATGCTTAGCATCTCTCTGAGTCCCTCTGGAGCATTTCTGTTTCTTCCTCTTTCACTTCCTCTCTATAACTCTAGGTAGAGAAACTGTTCTGCTCTTCAAGACTTGTTTAATCAGATTGGGCCCACCTGGATGATCTCACTATTTTAAAGTATGTAGTCTTAATTATATCTTCAAAGTCCATTTCTAAATAAAATCTAATATATTCATGAATTCCAGAGGTAAGGTATGGACATTTATGGAGGATTATACTGGTCACTCCAAGATATCCAAAAAAAGAACATATGATAATCAAGAAATATTGGAAAACATTTTTACTGAATTCAGGAATGAGACAAGACTGAGCACTGCCACTGATTTTATTCCATATTCTACTAAAGAATCCAGTCTTTTTGAGAAAGATAGAGAAACAAATAAAAAGATTTAAGGTTTGGAAACCAAATAATAAAACCCTCATTAGTTTTATACCTAGAAAAGCCAAAAGTGCCTATGTACCAGCATCATATAAAGTGAAATACATATCTTTCTTTTAAAAAATGTTTTATCTGTTTTTGAGAGAGAGGGGGAGAGAGAGAGAGAGAGAGAGAGAGAGAAGGGGAGGGCAGAGAGAGAGGAAGACACAGAATCTGAAGCAGGCTCCAGGCTGAGCTGTCAGCACAGAGCCTGACATGGGTTTCGGGCTCACAAACCATGAGATCATGACCTGAGCCAGTCAGATGCTTAACTGACTGAGCCACTCAGGTGTCCGGAAATACATTTCTTAATGTTCATAGCAGCACTCTCAGCAATAGCCAAAACATGGAAAGAGCCTAAATGTCCATCAACTGATAAATGGGTCAAGAAGACGTGGTTTATCTATACAACGGAATACTAAATGGCAATGAGAAAGAATGAAATCTGGCCATGTGTAGCAACATGGATGGACCTTGAGGGTGTTATGCTGAGCAAAATTACTCAGGTAGAGAATGACAGATACCATATGTTTGCACGTATAGGAGGATTAGGAGGAACTTAACAGAGGACTGTGAGGGAGAAGAAGGGGAGGAAATAGTTGGGGAGAGGGAGGGAGGCAAACCATGAGAGACTCTTGAATGCAGAGAACAAACTAAGGGGGTGGGGGGTAGGGGAAAGAAAGTGATGGTCATGGAGGAGAGCACTTGTGGGGATGAGCACTGAGTGTTATATGGAAAGCAACTTGATAATAAACTATTAAAAAATTAAAAATTAAAAAACATTAAAAAGGTCATGTTTCCTTTATACATCCATAAAAAGGGGGGGGGGGAACCATGGGCATGAAGATAAGAGACAAACATACCCTTATACCAGAGATCTCATACAAGGAAAATGAATCCCATATCATTTGACTTTGAAAACAAAAGGGGCCGAATTTCATGAGTTCTACAACAACAGAACATAAACTCTAGGACACTAAAAATTAATGGATTCAGCTTTGGGAAAGTCTGGAAGGTGATAGGAAACTGATTACTTGCCCTTAAAGAGATAGCACAAGAAACAGTTGTCAGAGAGACAACATATAAGCAGTAGTTTGAAAAATACCTGGGTTGTAGGGGAGGGAGAATTATTTATTAATCATAGAATGTGTCCCAGAAGAACAGATTTTGCTGTTAGAATTTTCCAGGAACAGAGGAGCTAACAGGTGCCATTTCCCTCCCAACCCATAGAATAAACACACAGCCAATTGTGGAAACCAGCACGCTGCCAGAATACACCACCTAACTTGCTTACACTGTGTGCTGCACCCTCCAGGCAAGCCTGACTCAGTCCTGGAGGTGTGGCAACTAGTCACCTCCTGAAGAGAAAGCTTTCACCTTGCTAGAGCTGCACTACCTGTCCCATGCACTTTGTGGATAATGCCCTGTCCATCCCAGTCTTAACAGTGGCTGTACCGGTGGAAGACGATCAGTGCATAAAACTTGTGGACACTGAGCACCATGCCCATGGAATTTTTGGAGTGGCCCTGGTATGCCATGTTCTCCCCAGAAGCTGTATGTCACCTGTGGCAAAGTACCACAACCACCTTGTTAGAATTGCATGCCCTGCTCACTACTTTCAAAAGTAGAAGAAATAAATGGCTTTCCCAATGCACAGAAAGAGACACAGAGAGTTAAACAAATTCAGGAAGGAGATAAATATATCCCAAATGAATGAACAGGACCAAACAACAGCAAGAGAACTAGTGAAATAGATATAAATAATATGCCTGATAGAGAATTTAAAGTAATAGTCATAAAGATACTTATTGGAGTTGAGAGAAGAATGGAAGACATCATGAGACCCTTAACAAACAGACAAAAGCCATAAAAAAGAACCATCAGAGATGAAGTACACAATTAATAAAATAAAATTGTATTTGATAGAGTAAATAGCAGGCTAGAGGAAGCAGAAGAATGAATTAATGGCCTGGAGGACAGAATAATGAAAATAAGAGGGAGAAATATGCAAAATGAGAAAATTCTTAGGAAACTCAGCCACTCCATCAAGCATAATAACATTTCCATTATAGGGTTCCCAGAATAAGAAGAGAGATGAATGGAGACAGAAAATGTATAGCTGAAAACTTCCCTAAGTTGGGAAAAGAAACAGATATCTATACCCAAGGAGAAGAGATCCCTCAACAAAATCAATCCAAAGAGGACCTCACCCTAACACATAATAATTAAACTGGCAAAAAGTAATGATGTGGAGAAATTTTTAAAAGCAGCGAGTAAAGAAGACAGTTACATAGAGGGAAAACCCATAACGGTATCAGCAAATTTTTCAACAGAACTCTTTCAGGCCAAAAGTGAATGGGATGATATAGTAAAAGTACTGAAAGGGGGGAAAAATTGCATCCAAGAATACTGTATGCAAGGCTGTCATTCAGAATAGAAGTAGAGAAAGACTTTCTCAGCAAAATAAAAGCTAAGAGTTCATGACCACTAAACCAGCCCTGCACAAAATGTTAAAGGGAACTCAGTAGAAAGGAAAGACCATAAGTAAGACTAAGTAAGAAGCACACAAGCAATAACAATAAATATATCTATTAAAAAATCATTCAAAGAACTCACAAGATAAAAGGATATAAAGTATCACACCATATACCTAAATGTGAGGAATAGAAAGGAAAAGAATGTGTTCAAAGTGCCATCACCTTGGGGCGCCTGAGTGGCTTAGTCAGTTAAGCGTCCGACTTTCGCTTAGGTCACGATCTCGCGGTTCGTGGATTCGAGCCCCGCGTCGGGCTCTGTGCTGACTTCCAGCTCAGAGCCTGGAGCCTGTTTCAGTCTGTGACTCCCTCTCTCTCTGACCCTCCCCTGCTCACGCTGTCTCTCTCTCTCTCCTAGAAATAAATAAATTAAAAAAAAAAAAAAAAAACAAAGTGCCATCACCTTATTATATACCTCTATATGCAGAGGATGCTATATGCAAACTTAATGGTAACCACAAATCAAAAACCAGTAATAAATATGCAAAAAGTAAAGAGAAAAGAATGCAAGTATATCAGTAAAGAAAGCCAAATTTTGGTGAAACAAGAGAGCAAGGGAAGAAGGGAACAAAGAAGATCTACGAAAACAACCACAAAACAAATAATAATATGACAATAAATACATGCTTATCAATAATTACTTTGAAAGTAAATGCACTAAATTCTCCAACTAAAAGACAAAGGGTAATGAAATGGATAAAAAATAAATACCATATATATCCTACCTAAAATGGATTAATTTAAAACTTAAAGAGGGGCGCCTGGGTGGCTTAGTCGGTTAAGCGTCCGACTTTCGCTCGGGTCATGATCTCGCAGTTCGTGGGTTCGAGCCCCGCGTCGGGCTCTGTGCTGACTGCCAGCTCAGAGCCTGGAGCCTGCTTCAGTCCGACCCCTCTCTGACCCTCCCCTGCTCACGCTGTTCTTCTCTCTCTCTCTCTCTCTAGAAATAAATAAAACATTAAAAAAAAAATTAAAAAAATTAAAACTTAAAGACACATTCAGATGAGAGTGAAGGGATGGAGAATCATTTATCATGCAAATAGAGTCAAAAGAAAGTCAGAGTAGGAATACATATAGCAAACAAAACAGGTCTTTTCTTTTAAATGTTTATTTAGTTTTGAGAGAGAGATCGCGAGTGGGAGAAAGGCAGAGAGAGAGGGAGACACAGAATTGGAAGGAGGCGTTAGGCTCTGAGCTGTCAGCACAGAGCCCAATGCAGGGCTTGAACCTATGAGCTGCGAGATCATGACCTGAGCTGAAGTGGGACGCCCAAACGAGTGAGCCACCCAGGTGCCCCAAAGCAGGTCTTAAAATAAACACTCTTATAAGATTGAATAAAGGGCACTATGTACTCATTAAGGGGACAGTCAAAGAAGACATTACAATTGTAAATATTTATGCACCCAACATGAAACATCTAATACATAAAATAGTTAATAAATACAAAGGAACTAATCAACAGTGATTAGTAAGGGATATTAACACCCTATTTACATAGATCAACATCTCATTTAAACAGAAGATCAACATGGAAACAATGGCTATATATGACACACTGGACCAGATGGACTTAACAGATGTATTCAGAACATTCCATTCTAAAACAGCAGAATATATATTCTTTTCAAGTACATATGGGACATTCTCTGGAATTGATCACATACTAGTTCACTAATGAGGTCTCAATAAGTACAAAAATATTTTAAAAATACAATGAATCTTTTATGACCACAACACTATGAAATTTGAAGTTAACTACAAGAAAAATTTAGAAAGATCACAAATACATGGAGGTTAAACAACATGCTGCTAAGTAATGAATGGGTGAACCAGGGTATGAAAGAAGAAATTTAAAAAGTACATGGAAACAAATGAAAATGAAAACATAACTGTCCAAAACATTTGGATGCAACAAAAGTAGTCATAGGAGGGGAGTATATAGCAATACAAATCTACCTCAAGAAACAGGGAAAATCTCAAATAACAACCTAACCTTACAATTAAAGGTGACAGAAAAAGAATAACAAATAAATCCTAAGGCAAGCAGGAGAACGGAAATAATAAAGATTAGAGATAAATTATATAAGTATTTTTTAAAAAACAATAGAAAACAAGATGCTGGTTCTTTGAAAATGTTAATGAAGTTAATAAACATCTAGTGAGAATCATCACAAAGGATTCAAATAAATAAAAACACAAATGAGAAAGGAGAAGTAACAACCAACACCACAGAAATAAAAAAAGTATATGCCAACATATGGGCAATCTTCAAGAAATAGACAAATTTCTAGAATTATGTAAACTACCAACACTGAAATAGGAAGAAATAGAAAATATGAATAGATCCATAACCAGTAAAGAAATGGAATCGGTAATAAATAAAAAGAAAATATCCCAACAAACAAAAGTCATGGACCATATGGTTTCCCAGGGGAAGTCTACCAAATATTTGAAGAATTAATAGCTGTTCTTTTGATATTATTCCAAAAAAAAGATGGAAGGAAAACTTCCAAACTCATTCTATGAAGCCAGCATTACTTTGATTCCAAAACCAAAGACCCCACTAAAAAGGAGAACTACAGGCCAATATCTTTGATGAACATGGATGCAAAAATTCTCAATAAAATACTAACAAATTGAAGCCAATAATACATGAAAATAATCATTGACCAGAATCTAGCAGGATCTATTCCTGGGCTGTAAGCATGGTTCAGTGTTTACAAATCAATCAAGGTGATACAACACATTAATTAAAGAAAGGACAAGAACTATATGATGCAGAAAAGAACTTGACAAAGTACAGTATTCATTCCTGATTTAAAAAAAAGACCTGAACAAATTAGGGATAGGAGGTACATACCTCAACATAGAAAGGCCATATACAAAAAATCCACAGCTAATATCCTCAATGGGGAAAATTGAGAGATTTTCCTATATAGTCAGGAACAAGACAGGAATTTTCACTCTCACCACTGTTATTTTTTAAAATTTATTTTTATTTATTTTGAGAGAGAGATAGAAAGCAGAGGAGGGGCAGAGAAAGAGGGAGACAGAATCCCAAGCAGGCTCTGCACCATCATTACAGAGTCCAATGCAGGGCTTGAATTTAAGAAGCATGAGATCATGACCTGAGACAAAATCCAGAGTAGGACACTTAACTGACTGAGCCACCCAGGTGCCCCACCACTGTTATTTAACATAGTACTGGAAGTTCTAGCCAAAGCAAACAGACAACAAAAAGAAATAGAAGGCATCCAAATCAGCAAGGAAGAAGTCAAACATTCATTATTTGCAGAGGACATGATACTCTATATAGAAAACCAAAAAGACTCCACCAAAATATTGGTAGAATTGATACATGAATTTGGTAGTCACAGGTGACAAAATCAACATATAGAAACCTGTTGCATTTTATACACCAATAATGAAGCAGCAGAAAAAAGAATTTAGGAAATCAATCAAATTTAAAATGTCACTAAAAAGGAGATAAAAGACCTGTACTCTGAACTATAAAATATTGCTGAAAAAAATTGAAGATGGTACAAAGAAATGGAAAAACATTCCATGCTCATGAATTGGAAGAACAAATATTATTAAAATGTCTGTATTACCCAAAGTAAACTACACATTTAATTTGATTCTTATCAAAATACCACAAGCATTTTTCACAGAGCTAGAAAAACACAATCCTAAAATTGAGTGTCAAAATGCACCAAATAGCCAAAGCAATCTTGAAAAAGAAAAGCAAAGCTGTAGCCATCACAGTTCTGGGCTTCAAGTTATAATACAGAAGGGTAGTGATCAAAAACAGTATGCTGCTGGCAGAAAAATAGACACATAGAACAATGGAACAGAAATAAAAATCCAGAAATTAACCCACAACTATATGGTCAATTAATCTTTGACACAGCAGGAAAGAATATCTAATGTAAAAATGTCAGTCTGTTCAACAGTGTTGAACAGCAACATGCAAAACAATGAAACTGTACCACTTTCTTACACCATACACAAAAATAAATTCAAAATGGTATCAAGACATAAATGTAAGACAGATGACCATTAAAATCCTAGAGGAGAACATAGGCAGTAACCTCTTTCACGTAGGCCCTAGCAGCTTCTTATTAGATACGTCTCTTGAGGCAACAGAAAGAAAAACTAATATATATATAAACTAATAATAGTTAAATAATAATAATAAATAATAATAAAAACTAATATAATATATATATACATATATATATAGGCACTTCATCAGGATAAAAAGCTTCTGTACAGTGAAGGAAACAATCAACAAAACTAAAAGACAACCTACAGAATAGGAGAAGACATTTGTAAATGACATACCTGATAAAAGGTTAATATTGAAAATATATGAAGAACTTATAAAATTCAACACCCTCCCAAAACATAGTCCAGTGAAGTAACAGGCCAAAGACACGGATAGATATTTTCCAATGGAAGACATGCAAATGGCTAACAAACACATGAAAAAATGCTCAGTGTCACTCATCATCAGGAAATTATAAATCACAAGTGTAATGAGATATCACTTCACACCAGTCAGAATGGCTAAAATTAGCAACACACGAAACAACAGGTGTTGGTGTAGCTGTGGAGAAAGGTAAACACCCTTACACTATTGGTGGAAATTAATACTGTTAGTGCCACTCTGAAAATCATGATAGAGTTTCCTCAAAAAAAAAAAAAACACCTAAAAATCAAGATACCCTAATTTTCAACAATTGTATTACAATTGATATTGTATTACAAAGGTATTTACCCAAAGGATATGAAAATACTAATTCAAAAGGATTCAAGATACCCTAATTTTCAACAATTGTATTACAAGGTATTTACCCAAAGGATATGAAAATACTAATTCAAAAGGATGCATGCACACCGATGTTTATAGCAGCATTATCAAGAAATAGCCAAATCATGGAAAGAACCCCAATGTTCATTTCCTGATGAATGTAAAAAGAAGTTGTGATATAGATATATAAACAAAATATTACTCAACCATAAAACATAATGAAATCTTAACATTTGCAATGACATGGATGAAGCTAGGAAGTATTACACTAAGCAAAATAAGTCAGAGAAAGACAAATACCATATGGTTTCACTCATATGTAGAATTTAAGAAACAAAACAAATGAACATGGGGGGGTGAAGAGAGGTAAAAAAGAAACACTCTTAATTATAGAGAACAAACTGATGGTTACTGCAAGGGAGTTGGGGGGAAGATGTATTAAATACTTGATAAGTAATAAGGAGGGCATTTGTGATGAGCACTGAGTGTTGTATGTAAGTGATCAATCATTAAATTCTACACCTGAAACTTATATTGCTGTATGTTAGCTAGAATTTAAATAAAAGCTTGGAGATATCAAACTAAAAATTAAAAATACGAGAATATGGGAAACTAAGAGAGAGGAAAACCAAGAAACAGACTCTTAACTGTAGAGAACAAACATGGTTACCAGAGGAGAGGTTGCGTGGGAATATGTGTGAAATAAGTGATGGGGATTAAGGAGTGCACTTGTGATGAGCATCAGGTGTTGCATGTAAATGTTGAATCACTAAATTGTACACCTGAAACTAACATTACACTTTATGTTAACTAACTAGAATTTAAATTAAAACAATAAAAAAGAAACCAAACAAACGAGCAAAAGAAATAAAAGTGAGAGAAAGAGGGAGAAAAACCAAGAAACATACTCTTAAGTATAGAGAACTGATGATTAGTTACTATAGGCGAGGTGGGTGGGTGGATGGGTAAAATAGGTGATAGGGATTAAGGAGTGCACTTGTGATGAGACCTGGGTGATGTATGGAATTGTTGAATCACTATATTACACACATGAAAGTAATGTAACTCTGTATATTAATAGTACTGGAATCAACATTTAGTAAGATATGTTATATAAATACAGTGAAATATTATTTACCACAAAAAAAAAAGATGAAATCTTGCCATTTGCAAAAACATGGATGGATCTAGAGATTATAATGTTAGGCAAAATAAGCCAGAAGAAGACAAATACCATATGATTTCACAAATATTTGGAATTTGTGATACAAATAAAATAAACAAAGGGGGAAAAAAGAGAGAAACCAAGAAACAGACTCTTAACTGGTCACCAGAAGGGAAGTGTCTAGAGGATGGGTGACATAGGTGAAGGGGATTAAGAGTACTTATTTTGGTTGAGCACTACATAATATATGAAACTGTTGAATCGGTATATTGTACACCTGAAACTACTACAGCACTCTGTTACCTACACTTGAATTAAAATGATTTTTTTTATTTTAAAAAGTTGCATACAACCTTGATTGTGTGAATTTAAAATACTGAAGTCACTTTTGATCGTTCCTCAAAAAATTAAACACAGAATTACCTTAAGAGCCAGTAATTTTACTCCTAGGTATATACTCAAAAGAATTGAAAGCAGCGACTCAGATTACTTGTACAGTAGTACAATGTACTGCAATGGCAGTAAGGCAAAGTTCCCAGTCAGCCGTGGGATCACAAGAGTAAACAACTAATATTCTTAAAACCATTCTGTTTATCACTTTCAATACAGTATTCAATAAATTATAAGATATTCAATATTTTATAAAATGGGCTTTGTGTTAGATGATTTTGCCCAATATATGCTAATATAAGGTGTTTTAAATATGTTTAAGGAAGGCTAGGCTAAGCTATGATGTTTAATAGGTTAAGTGCAGTAAAAACATTTTCAACTTATGATATTTTCAACTCATAATGGGTTTTGTTGGATTTTCCTATGATAGGTCAAGAAAGATCTGTAGAGTAATATTAATCCCATACTATAAATATGTAAATTATTCCAAATTATTCTATAAATTCAATATAATCACAATAAAAATATTAGTTTTTTAGGAAATTATTAATCTGATTCTAAATCTGAAATGGAAATACACAGAAACAAGAGGAGCCAAAGGTATTTTGAAGAAGAAAACAAAGCTTCTATTAGATATGAAGATGTATTATAAAACAATAGGAATTAATGTTGTGTGATACTGGCACATGCATAGATAAACTGACTTAATAGATCAGAAAAGAGCCAAGAAATAGACTTACATATACAGAGTCACCTGATTTATGACAGAGATGATATGGTAATGCATTGGAAAAAGAAATAGCATTTCAGTAAATCGTGATTGTTCAAAGGAAATCCATATGGAGAAAACAATCTTCTAGGATAATCCCTAGTGATTCTCAAAGGGTGGTCCATGAACTGTTAATAGTATCAAGCTCTTTTCAGGGAATCTTTGCGGCAAAAACTATATTAATAACTATACTGAGACATTCTTTACCTTTTTCACTGTGTTGACATTTGACATATTGGTACAAAGAGAAGAGGGAAAATTCATGGTGACTTAGTACCAATTAAATTAATAGCAGAAAACTATTCAATTACAAGGCAAAGCAGAGTGTTATGTATGCATTGAAATAAAAACAAAAGGCAAAAAGAATGGGTTCAGGTAATAATAGCTAATATTTATTGAATTTTTATTATATACCACATACCAATCTTCTTCTACATTTTTTAATATTCTATTTATTTCTGAGAGAGAGAGAGAGGGACAGCGTGAGCAGGGAAGGGTCAGAGAGAGAGAGGGAGACACAGAATCCAAAGCAGGCTCCAGGCTTTGAGCTAGCTGCCAGCACAGAGCCCTACGCGGGGCTCGAACCCACCAACTGCGAGATCATGACCTGAGCCAAAGTCGGACGCCCAACCAACGGAGCCACCCAGGCGCCCCTACCACACACCATTCTAATATATTCACAAGACTAAATTCTTGCATTATAACAACCCTATATAGGATTATTATTATCTCTATCTTACTGGTCAGGAGATAGAATTACAAAGAGGTTAAATAACTTTCTCCTAATAATGTATCTAGTAAGTGACAATGCTATGCTTTAGATTCAGGAGTTCTATCTTCTGAACTTATGTTCTTAATCATTATGGTATTCTATATCTTAGATTCAGGTAATCTTTTAAATGTGAGGTATGGATGTTGAGGGAATTCCTATTAGACAGCTTATTTTTTTCCCAAAGAAATAATCTGCTGAAACTGAGTGTGGAGGAGAGGTCAGATATTTGAAGTCAATAGAGTTAATTTAGAAATAATTTTTATAGAGCATAGAAGGGCTAGCTGAAAAAAATACATCATTAAAATGGGCAGAGTGTTTGGAGGCCAAGTCGAGGTTGGCGAGTCCTACCAAAATCCTTGCCATATTTTTTCCCTGGCAGTGATCTTTTGCCTGCATATAAGTGCAGAGATAGTAGATATTGGTTTTATTTAGGACTGGGATTTTGCTGGGTAGTTAAGAAGAGAAGATAAGGAAGCAGGATATTTCCTGGGTTGGCACTAGGTATATTGAAGTGATAGGCAATGTGATGTAAACTGGGTATAAATGAAAGTTAAAAATAAAATTGCTTGTATTGTCAAGAAAGTTAGAAAAGGAAAAAAGTGTATATTCAAACAGCTATTTTAAACCTCTGTTCCCTGACAAGTCTTTAACCATATGTATGTATATTTTACATTATTTAAGCATACTGTGCCTTCACTACTATGCAGTTTGTTTACTTAGTATTTTTTTTTCATTTGCTACAATTTTGTTGACCATTTTCAATAGATGCTTTGCTCATTTGATGTAGCATAATCTACTTAATCCTTCCCTTAGGTGGGATCACTAACGCTGTCTCCAATTTTCTAATATGAACATAAACATATTTGTATATAGGGATTTTTTCCCTTTTCTTTTGAATAGATTTTTTGAGCAATTCTTTGAGCATAGATCATCAAAAAAAAAAGCTTAAGCAATTTTATGTCTCTTGATATGTAGATTAAATTTCAAATTGCTAGTCAGAATAATCATCCTAATTTACCTCACCAACAAAAAAGCATGATATGCCAGCTTTTCTATGTTCTTCCATTTTCAGGTTTTTTACAAAATATAGAATTATTTTCTAATTTAGTAGAGGTAGACTAACATTTTGCTTTTATTGTAATTATTATTATTTTATTACTAGTCAAATGAACAGATTTCTGTAATTTTTAATATATTTCTTTTTAGTTGAAACAACTTTTCATATTTTTTGCCTATGTCTATATATCTATGAGGATCTTGGTGCTATTCTTATATGAATAAACTCAATTAAAAGTAGATAATCAAATCCAACCTCTCAGATATCATAAATATAATAGATTCTTGCAAAATGAAATATAAATTCCCAGTAGTTCTGTGTCCACTTTGCTGCTTCGGTGCTTTGGAAAGATGGACGTATTTCGCACATGAAAGCTCAAGAATGTATAAGAATGTATTTTAATATTAAATAATTCATATAAATTTTAAATTTGTAATTATGAGGCAGAGATATAACACATATTAAATGTGATGTTGGTTAACAATGAATAATGAATTGTGAATAGTTTTACTGACAAAGATATATAATAAAATTTATATTTGCAAAAGTGATTATATTTCAGTTTTACTCATACAAATTCAATTTAAAATTTTACTATTCATTAAATAAAATTTGTTTTGTTATTTAAATATAATGAATATTTTGAATATTTTATTTTATTATTTTTTTCTACTTACAGGAATTTATTCTTAAGAAATTATGAGAATTCCACTTATTATCTAAGGTACAAAAATGTTCATACTTCATAGTGGCAAAACAATAAGTCAATCAAAATACCAATCATAGGGAATCATTAAGAAATTATAATACAACAACAAGATAAAACACTTTATACTCATTAAAGAGAGCATTTTTAAAAAAATATTTCACTTGGGGAAAGGTTTATGATTAACAGTAAAAGCAACAAAGTAGTGGTTAAATAGGATCCTGATTTAAAAAAAAAGAATGTAAGAAAGACATATGTTCTCATGCATGAAAATTCTATATGGAGAGTTACACAAATATCAACAATGTCAATCTCTAGGAAATAGGTTTCAAGGTGATTTATATTTCATTATTTATATTTTTATATATTCTAACTGGTCACTAGTCAAGGTATTTTATTTTCTTAATTTAAATCAAAAATTTTTTCAGTTCTCTAACCCCTCCCAAACTAGGATTTCTGTATCTATTTATTTTTTATCATTTTTTGCTATTTTTCTTTTTTTTATTTACAAAAAATTTATTGTCAAGTTGGATTCCATATAACACCTAGTGTTCATCCCCAAAAGTGCCCTCCTCCATGCCCATCTCCCCCCTCCCCCACACACCCATCAGTCCTCAGTTTGTCCTCAGCATTCAAGAGTCTCTCATAGTTTGCCTCTCTCCCTCTCCTCCACTATTTCCCCCCTTCTTCTCCCCCGTGTTCCTCAGTTAAGTTCCTCCTAATCTTCTTATACGTTCAAACATATGATATTTGCCCAACTGTGCCTGACTTATTTCAATCAGCATAACACCCTCAAGGTCCATCTATGTTGCTAAACATGGCCAGATTTCATTCTTTTTTCATTGCCATGTAGTATTCCATCGTATAAATACACCACATATTCTTGATCCATTCGTCCGTTGATGGACACTTAGGCTGTTTCCATGTTTTGGCTATTGTTGAGAGTGCTGCTATGAACATAGGGGTACATGTACTCCTAGGCATCAGCGCTCCTGCATCACTTAGGTAGATTCCTAGCTGTGCTACCGCTGGGTCATAGGGAAGTTCTATTGTTAATTTTTCGAGGAAACTCCACACTGTTTTCCAGAGGGGCTGCACCAGTTTATATTCCCAAAAACAGTATAGAAGGGTACATATTTCCCCATATCCTCGCCAGCATCTAGAGTCCTCTGATTGACTCATTTTCCCCACTCTGACTGGCGTGAGGTGCTACCTCAGGGTGGTTATGATTTGTATTTCCCTGATGAGGATGGATGCTGAGCATCGTTTCATGTGTCTGTTGGCCATCTGGTTGTCCTCTTTGGAGAAGTGTCTGTTCATATCTTCTGCCCATTTCTTCACTGGGTTGTTTGTTTTTGGCGTGCGGAGTTTGGTGAGTTCCTTATAGATTTTGGATATTAACCTTTTATCTGATATGTTATTTGCAACTATCTTTTCCCATTCCGTCGGTAGTCTAATAGTTTTATGGATTGTCTCCTTTCCCTTGCAGAAGATTTTAATCTTGATGAGGTCCCAATAGTTTATTTTTGCTCTTGATTCTTTTGCTTTTGGGGATGTGTCAAGTAAGAAATTGCTGCGGTGGAGGTCAAGGAGGTTGCTTCCTGCTTTCTCCTCTAGGGTTTTGATGGTTTCCTGTCTCACATTCAGGTCCTTTATCCATTTTGAGTTTATTTTTGTGTATGGTGTGAGAAAATGTTCTAGTTTCATTCTTCTGCATGTTGCTGTCCAGTTCTCCCAACACCATCTGTTAAAAAGGCTGTCTTTTTTCCATCGGATATTCTTTCCTGCTTTGTCAAAGATTACTTGGCTGTATACTTTTGGGTCCACTTCTGAGTTCTCAATTCTGTTCCATTGGTCTATGTGTCTGTTTTTGTGCCAATACCCTACTGTCTTGATGATGACAGCTTTGTAGTAGAGGCTAAAGTCTGGGATGGTGATCCCTCCCGTTTTGGTTTTATTTTTCAGGATTACTTTGGCTATTCGGGGTCTTTTGTGGTTCCATACAAATTTGAGGATAGTTTGTTCTAGTTTTGAGAAGTATGCTGGTGCAATTTTGATTGGAATTTCATTGAATGTGTAGACTGCTTTGGGTAGTAATGACATTTTAACTGTATTTATTCTTCCAATCCATGAGCATGGAATGTTTTTCCATTTGTTTGTGTCTTCAATTTCCTTCATAAGTGCTCTATAGTTTTCATCATACAGATCTCTTGTATCCTTGGATAGGTTTATTCCTAGGTACTTTATGGTTATTTGTGCAATTGAGAATTGGATCAGTTTCTCGATTTCTCTTTATGTTGCTTCATATTTGGTGTATAGGAATGCAACCGATTTCTGCACATTGATTTTGTACCCTGCAACTTTGCTGAATTCATGGGTCAGTTCTTGTAGGCTTCTGGTGGAGTCTTTCAGGTTTGCTATGTAGAGTATCATGTCATCTGTGAAGAGTGAAAGTTTGACTTCCTCTTTGCCAATTCGGATGCCTTTGATTTCCTTTTGTTGTCTGATGGCTGATGCTTGGACTTCCAGCATTATGTAAACCAACTCTTGGTTTCATGGATCTGTTGAATTGTTTCCTTGGTCTTCTATGTTGTTTATTTATGCTCTGATTTTTCCTATTTCTCTTCTTCTACTGGGTTGGGGTGCTCTTGTTGCTCTGCCTATAGTTCCTTTAAGCGAGCTGTTAGATTTTGCACTGGTGCTTTTTCTAATTTCTTGAAATAGGCCTGGAGGGCAATGTACTTTCCTCGTAGGACTGCCTTTGCCGCATCCCATAGAGTTTGGATTGCTGTGTTTTCATTTTCATTTGTTTCCATATATTTTTAATTTCTTCTCTAATAGCCTGATTGGCCCATTCATTCTTTAGTAGGGTGTCCTTTAACCTCCATGTTTTTGGAGGTTTTCCAGACTTCTTCCTGTGATGGATTTCAAGTTTCAAAGCCTTATGATCTGAAAGTGTGTATGGGATGATCTCAATTCTTTTATGTTTATTTATTTATTTATTTATTTATTTACAAATAGTTTATTGTCTAATTAGTTTCCACATAACACCCAGGGCTCCTCCCCACAAGAGTCCTCTTCCATGACCATCCCACCTCACCCCCACATCCATCAGTCCTCAGTTTTTGTCAGCATTCAAGAGTCTCTCATAGTTTGCCTCTCTCCCTTTCCACCACCATTCCCCCCCCTTCTTCTCCCCCTGGTTCATCACTTAAGTTCATCCTATCCTCCTATACATGCAAAACTATGGTATTTGTCCTTCTCTGCCTGACTTATTTCGCTCAGCATAACACCCTCAAGGTCCATCCACATTGCTACACATGGCCAGATTTCATTGTTTCTCATTGCCATGTAGTATTCCATGGTATAGATAAAACACATCTTCTTTATCCATTCATCCGTTGATGGACACTCAGGCTCTTTCAATGTTTTAGCTTTGTTGAGAGTGCTGCTATGAACATTGGGGTAAATGTGCTCCTATGCATTAGCATTTCTGTATTCCTTGGGTAAATTCCAAGCAGTGCTATTGCTGGGTCATAGGGGACTTCTATTGTTAGTTTCCTGAGGAACCTCCACACTGTTTTCCAGAGGGGCTGTCCAGTTCTCCCAACACCATGTGTTAAAAAGGCTATCTTTTTTCCACAGGATATTCTTTCCTGCTTTGTCAAAGATTCGTTGGCTGTATACTTTTGGGTCCACTTCTGAGTTCTCAATTCTGTTCCATTGGTCTATGTGTCTGTTTTTGTGCCAATACCATACTGTCTTGATGATGACAGCTTTGTAGTAGAGACTAAAGGCTGGGATGGTAGTCCCTCCCGTTTTGGTTTTATTTTTCAGTATTACTTTGGCTATTTGGGGTCTTTTGTGGTTCCCTACAAATTTTAGGATAGCTTGTTCTAGTTTTGAGAAGTATGTTGGTGCAATTTTGATTGGAATTGCATTGAATGTGTAGATAGCTTTGGGTAGTAATGACATCTTAACTATATTTATTCTTCCTATCCATGAGCATGGAATTTTTTTCCATTTCTTTGTGTCTTCTTCAATTTCCTTCATAAGTTTTTTATAGTTGTCATCATAGAGATCTCTTGTATCCTTGGTTAGGTTTATCATCTGTGAAGAGTGAAAGTTTGACTTCCTCTTTGCCAATTCTGATGCCTTTGATTTCCTTTTGATGTCTTTTGATTTCCTGTAGCATGATATATATTTCTCCATCCCCTTACTTTTAATCTGAAGGTATCTTCCGGTCTAAAATGAATTTCTTGTAGACAGCATATGGATGGTTTTTGTTTTTTTATCCATTCCGCTACCCTATGTCTTTTGATTGGAGCATTCAGCACATTTACATTCAGTGTTATTATTGAAATTTGTGGGTTTAGAGTCTTTGTATCTTTTGTAGGGTTCATGTTTGTGGTGGTGTCTCTGGTATCTTTGTTCCTTGCAACCTTTCCTTCAGAGCGTCCCGCTCAGGATTTCTTGTACGGCTGGCTTCGTGGTGACAAATTCTTTCAATTTCTGTTTATTTGGAAAGGTTTTTATCTCTCCTTCTATTTTGAATGACAGGCTTGCTGGATAGAGGATTCTTGGCTGCATATTTTTACTGTTCATCACATTGAAGATCTCCTGCCATTCCTTTCTGGCCTGCCACGTTTCAGGAGATAGGTCTGTCACCACTCTGATAGGTTTGTCTTTGTATGTGAGGGCCCTTTTCTCCCCAGCTGCTTTCAAAATTCTCTCTTTGTCCTTGTATTTTGCCATTTTTACTATGATATGTCATGCAGAAGATCGATTCAAGTTACGTCTGAGGGGAGTCCTCTGAGCCTCTTGTATTTCCACATTTACTTCCTTCCCCAGGTCGGGGAAGTTCTCTGCTATAATTTGTTCCAGGACTCCTTCAGCACCTTTCCCTCTCTCTTCCTCTTCTGGGATTCCTATGATACGGATATTGTTGCGTTTGACTGTATCGCTGAGCTCTCAAACTCTTCTTTCCTGTTCCTGGATCAGTTTGTCTCTTTTTTTGTCAGCTTCTTGTTTTTCTAGAATGGTGTCTTCTAAATCACTTATTCTCCTTTCTGCCTCTTCAAGCCGTGCATTGGAGGCCTCTAATTTATTATGTATCTCATTTATCGCATTTTTTAATTCTTCATGCCTATTTTTATTTTCCATTCTGTCTGTAGCTATAGTTTCTTTGATGTCCCTATGTTTTTTTCAAGCCCTGCTATTAATTTTACCATTATTATTCTAAAATCTTGTTCAGTTATGCTGCTGATATCTGTTTTGAGCAGTTCATTAGCTGTCATTTCTTCTTGGAGTTTCTTTGGAGGAGAGCTCTTTCGTTTCGTCATTTTAGTTAGCTTTCCAGCTCTTGTTGGTTTTAAAGACCTGTTATGCTCTCTGTATCTATGAGCACTGCTATATCCAGGAAGACTCTTGGACTGTCCAGAGCCTATCATTTCAGAGAGTGCTTTTTGAATGGTATCTCTTGGTCTTCCTTGTTGGGACCTTGGTTATTTTATTTTCCTATTCGTAGTGATATTTGGGACTCTCCACCTTGTATACTCTGGCTTGTTTCTTGAGGTAGCCCTGGAAAAGAAAACAGACAGACAAACACACAGGGAGCAGGAGCACACAAACGCACAGGCTAATTCAACTAACATGCAAAGTGAGTGGGAAAACGAAAAAGTTAAGAGAAAAGACAGAGGAGGGAGGGCAAATAATAGGGAGTATAAAATACATAAAAGGGTCAAAAAGGAGAAAAGAAAAGGAAAAAAGAAGAAAACCGATGGACAAAGAACAGTTTAAAGCATATAACCGGATTTCCCAGCTACAGTTAAATAGCCGTGTGTATGCAGTGCTGGTTGAAGAGCATAGAGAAAGAGAGAGAAGCCAGGGCAGGGATGAGGCAAAATTGGAAATAGAATGAACAGGCAGAAGGGATAAGAAGTTTTTTTCAAAGAGCTAAAGGGTGGAATATGGTTGGATAGGTGAGAGAAGGATGCTGGTATTATCCAGAGAAACTATATAGTCTAATTACTCCTGAGAGAAAGAGATGAAAATGTCGGTAGGTGTAGAATTTACATCTACTGAATGGACTCCTTGTGATTGTTTAAGCAAGCAGGAGATCAGAGTTAATCAGGTCAGTGTTCTGGGGAAAAAAGAGAGAAAAGAGAAAGAAGAAGAAAAAAAGAAAAAACATAAAACAAAAAAAAGGGAGGAGGGCAGCTCTCAAGCAGGGATGGGCGTGGCGTGATCCAATGCCTCAGGCGAGTTCTGCTTTGGTGGTTGTGGGGAGGAAAGTTATGTTGCTCCAGTCCTTTCTTTTTTTTTTTTTTTTTTTAAACATTTTATTTTTAATTTTTAATGTTTTATATATTTCTAGGAGAGAGAGAGAGACAGCATGAGCAGGGAGGGTCAGAGAGAGGGAGTCACAGACTGAGGAAACAGGCTCAGGCTCTGAGCTGGCAGTCAGCACAGAGCCCGACGCGGGGCTCGAACCCACGAACCGCGAGATCATGACCTAGCGAGTCGGACGTTTAACCAACTAAGCCACCCAGGCGCCCCTCTCAGTCCTTTCTTGAACCAGCGCTGCACCTCGCTTTTGGGCGTGTAAACTCCCCGTACTGTTGGCGCAGCCAAGTTGGTTGCACTCTTCAACTCAGGCCAGTCCCAATCTCCAATCCCAGTCCGTGTGGCCTGCTGGTGTCTTAGACACAGCTTCCCAGGCAACTGCCTCAGGACAATTCAAGCCCCTGCTGAGCTCTCGGGGTGGAGTCAGAATTGCTGCTTCCTTCTCTGGTTCAGGCTGGTGAGCATGGGCGGGGCTTGCCTGCAGTGCTGGGCCGAGCCCGCTGGGTGGGGAAGCCAGGTCCCTCTATGGCTCCGTCACCTGAAACACGAACTCACAGGGCACATTTCCCTGTTTTTGGCCTTTGCCTTCCCTCTAGAGGTTCCCAGCCACCCAGGAGCGCCTACACCCAGTGTCCACACGGTTCTTTCAGGGCCCAATCACCTGGGAGGGACAATGGCTGGCCAAGCCGCGCCGCTACTCTGAAGTCCAGTCTGCCAGGGCAGCCTGAGCGACCACATGGGCTCAGCCCCCGGGACCAGTGGCGCGCGGGGACCTGGAGTGCAGGTATTTGTACGGTCTTTCTATGCCCTGAGCGGAGGTTTTTCCCCACCGAGCAGAGGCTTTTCTGTTTCGGACTCTCTCTTTTTCTCCTCTCACTCCCCGCAGAGGGGGATCGCCTCCAACACTGGAGTCTCCAAGCCCGGCCCGATTTTATCTTCCCCAGTTCGTACTCACGTCAGAAGGCTTTCTCAGTGGATTCTGTATCCTTTTTCTCCCAATCTCTCAGGTTCGTAAGGTTTCCAATGACTTCAGAACTTTTCCAATGATGTATGTGTGTGAGTACAAGTAGGAGCTCCTTACTTCTCCGCCATCTTGCCCCCTCTCCTTCTTTTATGTTTATTGAGGGCTGCTTTATGTCCCAGTATGTGATCTATCTTGGAGAATGTGCCATGTGCACTTGAGAAGAAAGTGAATTCCCTGGCCTCAGGATGTAGAGTTCTAAATATATCTGTCAGATCCATCTGGTCCAATGTGTCTTTCAAGTCCATTATTTCTTTAGTGATTTTCTGTCTGGTTGACCTATCCATTGCTGTAAGCGGAGTATTAAAGTCCCCTACTATTAGCACATTCTTATCTATAAGCTTGTTTCTGTTTGTGATTAATTGTTTTAGATATTTAGGTGCTCCCATATTCGGTGCGTAGACATTTATGATTGTTAGTTCTTCCTGATGGATGGACCCTGTAATTATTATGTAGTGCCCTTCTTCATCTCTTGTGATTGTCTTTAATTTAAAGTCCAGTTTGTCTGATATAAGTATCACTACTCCGGCTTTCTTTTGATTTCCTGTAGCATGATATATATTTCTCCATCTCCTTACTTTTTTATTTTTTTTATTTTTTTTTATTTCTAAGAGAGAGAGAGAGAGAGACAGCGTGAGCAGGGGAGGGTCAGAGAGAGAGGGAGTCACAGACTGAAACAGGCTCCAGGCTCTGAGCTGGCAGTCAGCACAGAGCCCGACGCGGGGCTCGAACCCACAACCGCGAGATCATGACCTAAGCGAAAGTCGGACGCTTAACCGACTAAGCCACCCAGGCGCCCCTCCATCCCCTTACTTTCAATCTGAAGGTGTCCTCCAGTCTAAAATGAATTTCTTGTAGACAGCAAATAGATGGATTTTGTTTTTTATCCATTCTGCTACCCTATGTCTTTTGATTGGAGCATTCAGCCCATTTACATTCAGTGTTATTATTGAAAAATATGGGTTTAGAGTCATCGTGTCCTTTGTGGGATTCATGCTTGTGGTGGTGTCTCTGGTATCTTGCATTCCTTGCAACATTCCCTCAGAGAGTCCCCCTCAGGATTTCTTGTGAGCTGGTTTAGTGGTGACAAATTCTTTCAATTTTTGTTTATTTGGAAAGACTTTTATCTCTCCTTCTATTCTGAATGACAGGCTTGCTGGATAGAGGATTCTTGGCTGCATATTTTTTCTGTTCATCACATTGAAGATCTCCTGCCATTCCTTTCTGGCCTGCCACGTTTCAGTAGATAGGTCTGTCACCACTCTGATAGGTTTCCCTTTGTATGTTAGGGCCCTTTTCTCCCTAGCTGCTTTCAAAATTCTCTCTTTGTCCTTGTATTTTGCCAGTTTCACTATGATATGTCGTGCAGATGATCGATTCAAGTTACATCTGAGGGGAGTTCTCTGTGCCTCTTGTATTTCAACATCTACTTCCCTCCCCAGGTTGGGGAAGTTCTCTGCTATAATTTGTTCCAGGACTCCTTCAGCACCTTTCCCTCTCTCTTCCTCTTCTGGGATTCCTATGATATGGATATTGTTCCGTTTGATTGTATCGCTGAGCTCTCGAACTCTTCTTTCATGTTCCTGGATCAGTTTATCTCTCTTTTTCTCAGTTTCTTCTTTTTCTATAATAGTGTCTTCTAAATCACTTATTCTCCTTTCTGCCTCTTCAATCCGTGCATTGGACACCTCCAGTTTATTATGTATCTCATTTATCCATTTTTTAATTCACCATAACTATTTTTAAGCTCCATATTGTTTGTAGCCATAGTTTCTCTGATGTCCTCCATGCTTTTTTCAAGCCCGGTGATTAATTTTATGATTATTGTTCTAAATTCTTGTTCAGTTATGTTGCTTATATCTGTTTTGAGCAGTTCTCTAGCTCTCATTTCTTCCTGGAGTTTCTTTGGAGGAGAGTTCTTCCGTTTCATCATTTTGGTTAGCTTTCTATCTCTTGTTCATTTTAAAAGGTTATTATACACTCTGCCCCTTCGAGTTCTGCTGTATTAGAGAAGGTTCTTTGACTGTTCAGGACCTGTCTGTTCAGGAAGTGTTCTTTGAATGGTGTCTCTTGGTTTCTCTTGTTGAGCTTTTGGTTATTTTGTTTCGCTACTGGTAGTGGTATTTGGGACTCTCCACCATGTGTAGTTTGGCTTATTTCTTGAGGCAGCCCTGGAAAAAGAAAACAGACAACCACAGATGGAACAAAGGTACACAAAGGCACAAACAAAACCTATAAACACACAAACCCAGGCTCAGGTAAAACAGCTACAACAAAACAGCTCTCTGGAAGGGATGGGCGTGGTTTGGTGTAGGCAGGTCTTGTCTCCACTGTGTCCGCTAGCTTACCTGAGGCCCCACATTGGTGATTGTGGGGAGAAGAATGGCATTGCCCCAGTCCCTTCTAAATTAAGGGTTGCAAATCATTTTTTCTGTCTGATCTGTCTGTGCTGAGGATGTAGCCTAGGTGGGCTGAGTTCAGTGCCCCACACCCAGCCTGTTTCCAGGTCCCAGTCCTTGAGCTTTGACTGCTCTGAACAGTCCAGTAGGTAGCTACTTCCCTGTTGCCCCTGGTTGAGTGGGAGGTGGGGGAAGTATCACAATCTCAGATCTGCTGGGGTCAAGCAGGGATACAACCCTAGTGCTTTTGGGGGAACGTAGCAACTTCAGGTCTGTAGAGTCCGCGTAGCTGTAGCGTGCCACTGCTGCTTCAGCGGGCCGCTGTGGAGTGTCGCTGCCACTTTACAGGTCGTGGCACTGCTTCACAGGTCGCCGCCGCTGCCCTCGCTTCAGCAGGCCGCTTTTGCGTTTACCTGCTTTACCCTGTGCCAGTACTGTTTCACCAAGATGATGCTGGCACAGCTTCAGTGGGCCACTGTTGCGCGTGCCACTGCTGCCTCACCCGGTGCCAGGGCCGCCTCCGCAGGGGTTGCTGTCTGTTCACCGGGCAGCCGCCGCCATGGATGGTGCCAGGCACACATCAGTTAGGTTTTTCCTAGTGCTTTCTATGACCAGGGCACCTAGTTTAAAGTCGGCACCTCAGCCAGAGCTAAAAAACAGTCTTTTCAAGCTGAGGTTTCTTTTCCTGTCCAGGGACGGTTCAATGAGCAATCTCAGCTTTTCTTTCCTTTCCCCTGGACTCGAGGCAGCTTGCGACCTCTCACCGGTTTATCACTCACCGCAGCTGCATGCAAGCTGGGTTCCCTGAATATAAATATATAGTGTGCCAGAATGAATAAAAAATAATCCACAAGACCCATCTATATGCTACATACAAGAAACTCATTTTAAAGCTTAAAGACACCTGCAGATTGAAAATGAAGGGATAAATAACCATTTATTGCTAATGGATGTAAAAAAAAAAAAACACGGTAGCTATACATATGTCAGACAAACTACATTTTAAACCAAACACTGTAACAAAAAGTGAAGAAGGTCATTATATCATAATTAAGGTATCTATCCTTCAGAGATCCAAGAATTGTAAATATTTATGTCCCCAACTTGTAAAAAACAAATATATAAGTCAATTAATAACAAACATAAAGAATCTCAATAATAATAATACATTAATGGTAGGGGACTTACGGGCTTCTGGAGTGACCCACTCAGTTAAGCATCCAACATCAGCTAAGGTCATGATCTCATGACTCGTGAGTTCAAGCCCTGTGTCGGGCTCTGTGATGACAGCCCAGAGCCTGGAGCCTGCTTCAGATTCTGTGTTTCCCTCTCTCTCTGCTCCTGCCCCACTCATGTTCTATCTCTCTCTCCTTCAAAAATAAATAAACATTAAGAAATGTAAAAAAAAGTAGTAGGGGACTTTAATACCCCACTTAGAGAAAAGGACAGATTATCCAAGAAGAAAATCAAAAAGGAAACAATGGTTTTGAATGACACACCGGACCAGATGGATTTAACAGATAATATTCTGAACATTTCATCTTAAAGCAGCAGAATACACATTCTTTTTGAGTGCACATAGAACATTCTCCAGAAGAGATCACATACTGGGTTACAAATCTGCCCTCAACAAGTACAAAAATGTTAAGATCATACCAGGCATATTTTCTACAACAACACTATGAAACTTGAAGTCCACAAGAAAAAAAATGAAAAAAAAAAACACAAATATATAGAGGTTAAAGAGCATCCTATTGAAGAATGAATGGGTTAACTAAGAAATTAAATAAGAAATAAAACGTACATGAAATCAAATGAAAATGTAAACACAACAGTCCAAAACCTTTAGGATGCAGCAAAGGCAGGCTTATGGAGAAAGCATATTGCAATACAGGCCTACGTCAAGAAGCAAGAAGAGTCTCAAATACATAACCTAACCTTTCCCCTACAAGAGCTGGAAAAGGAACAGCAAATAAAGCCTAAAGCCAGCAGAAGAGGGGAAATAATAAAGATTGGAGCTAAAATAAATGATATGGAAATGAAATAAACAGAATAGTTCAATGAAACTATGACCCGGTTCTTTGAAAGAATTAATAAAATTGATAAACTCCTAGCCAGATTAACAAAAGAAAATAGAAATGATTGAGATAAATAAAATCATTAATAAAAGAGGAGAGATCACAACTAATGCCACAGAAATATAAACAATTATAACAGAATATTATGAAAAACTATATGCCAACACACAGGAAAATCTGGAAGAAATGGACAAATTCCTAGAAACATACAAACTACCAAAGCTTACAAAGGAAGAAATATTTTGCATAGAGTCATAATCAACAAAGGAATTGAATCAATGATCAAAAATCTTCCTGGAAACAGAAGTCCAGGGCCAGACAGACTCCCAGGGAATTCTCAAGGACATTTGAAGAAAAGTTAATATCCATTCTTCTCAAACAGTTCTGGAAAATAGAAATGTAAGGAAAATTTCCAAATTCTTCTTATGAGGCCAGCTTTAACTTGATCCCAAAACTAGGCAAACATCCCACTAGAAAGGAGAACTACAAGCCAATATCCTTGATGAACATAAATGCAAAAATTCTCAACATGATGCTAGCAAATTGAATCCAACCATACATTAAAAGAATTATCCACCACAATCAAGTGGGATTTATTCCTGGGATGAAAGAGTGGTTTAATATTTGCAAATCAATCCACATGGTACTCCACATTAATAAAAGAAAAGATAAGAACCATATGATCCTCTCAATAGATTCAGGAAAAAATATTTTACAAAATATAACATTCATTTTTGATGAAACTCTCAACAAAGCAGGGGTGGATGGAATATACCATAGTACTGTAAGTCTTAGCCTCAGCAGCCAGACAACAAAATAAATCAACAGCATCCAAATCAGCAAATAAGTCAAACTTTCACCATTTGCAGAGGACATGATATTCTATGCAAAAAACCTGAATATGAAAGACTCTTCCAAAAATTAATACATGAATTCAGCATAGTCACATGATACAAAATTACTATACAGAAATTTGTTGCTTTTTAATGCACCAAAAATGAAGCAGCAGAAAAAGAAAACCAGGAATCAAACTCATTTACAATTGCACCAAAAAAAAAAAAGATACCTAGGAATAAACCTAACCCAAGAGGTATGAGATCGTTACTCTTAAAACTATATAACACTGATGAAAGAAATTGAAGAGGACACAAAGAAATGAAAAAAAACAAACAAACAAACAAACAAACAAAAAAAACCCTCCAAACTCATGAATTGGAAAAACATTGTTAAATTGTTAAATTTATTTTAACATTGTTAAAATGTATATACTACCCAAATAAATCTACACATTTAATGCAATTGCTATCAAAATAACACCAGCATTTTTCACAGGGCTTGAAACAACAATCCTTAATTTTGTATGGAACCAAAAAAGACCCTGAATAGCCAAAAGAATCCTGAAATAGAAACACAAAGCTGAAGGCATCATGATTACAGACTTCAAGCTTTATTACAAAGTTGTAGTTGTTAAGAGGTACAGTATGTGCACAAATAGAGACACATAGATTAATGGAACAAAATAGGAAACCCAGAAATTTATCCACAACTATATGGTCAACCAATGTTTGATACAGCAGGAAATAACATCTAATTGAAAAAAAGAACCTTTTCAACAAATGGTGTTGGGAAAACTGGACAGTGACATGCAGAAAAATGAAATTGGATCACTTTCTTACACCATACATAAAAATAAATTAAAAATGGATTAAAGACCTAAATGTGAGACTAAAGACCATCAAAATCTTAGACAACACAGGGAATAGCCTCTTTGACCTTGGCTGGGGCAACTTCTTACTGGACATGTTCCCAGAGGCAAGGGAAACAAAAGCAAAACTGAACTATTGGGACTTCATCAAGATAAAAAGTTTCTGCACAGTGAAGAAAACAATAAACAAAATTAAAAGCCAGCCTATTGAATGGCAAAAGATATTTACAAATGACATATCAGATAAAGGGCTAGTATCCAAAATCTATAAATAACTTATCAAATTCAACACCCCAAAAATAAATAATCCAGTGAAGAAATGAGCAGAAGACATGAATAGACACTTTTCCAGAGAAGACTTCTAGATGACTAACAGACATATAGAAAAATGCCCAATATCTCTTATCATAAGGGAAACACAAATCAAAACTAAAATAAGATACTACCTCACATCTGTCAGACTGGCTAAAATAAAAACACAGAAATAACAAGTGTTGATGAGAAGTCACAGAAACGGTAACACTCTTGCACTGTCAGTGGGAATGCAAACTGTTGCACCCACTCTAGAAAACAGTATGAAGGTTCTTCACAAAGTTAAAAATTGAACTAGTCTACACCTGGAAATTGCACTACTATTTACCCAAAGGATACAAAAATACAGATTTGAAGAGGTACATGCACTCTGATATTTGTTTGCTTGCTTATTTGTTTGTTTAGAGAAAGAGAGGAGGCATGGATAGGGGAGACGGGAAAAGGGAGAGCGAGAGAGAGAGAAAGAGAGAGAGAGAGAAGATCTTAAACACACTTCATGGTCAGTACAAAACCCAATGTGGAGCTCAATCCCATGACCCTGGGATCATGACTAGAGCTAAAATCAAGAATCAGGCACTCAACTTACTGAACCACCCAGCCGCCCCTGCATTCTGATGTTTATAGCAGCAGTATGCACACGCACGTGCGCGTGCGTGTGCGCGCACACACACACACACACACACCATGGAATATTACTCAACCACCAAAAGGATGAAGTCTTGGGATGCCTGGGTAGCTCAGTTGGCTAGCATCAGACTTCGGCTCAGGTCATTATCTACCGGTTTATGGGTTTGAGTCCCACATTGGGCTCTCTGCTGTCAGCATAAAGCCTGCTTCAGATCTTCTATCTCCCTTTCTCTCTGTCCCTTCCGTACTTGTGCTCTGTCATTCTCTCACTCTAAAAAATAAACATTAAAAAAAAGAATGAAATCTTGCCATTTGCAATGATGTAGATGGAACTAGAGTGTATTATGCTAAGTGAAATAAGTTAGTCAGGGAAAGACATATACTATATGATTTCACGTATGTGGAATTTAAGAAACAAAACAGATTAACATAAGGGAAGGATAAAAAAGACAGGAAGAAACAAACCATAAGTGTTTGTTTTTTAACTTGTCCTTGCCTTTACTATTTTTTTTTTTTACAAATAGTTTATTGTCAAGTTGGTTTCCATATAACACCCAGTGCTCATCCCCACAAGCACCCTCCTCCATGCCCATCTCCCCCCTTCCCCCCCCACATAAGTCTTTTTATGATGGAGAGCAAACTGAGGGTTGATGGAAAATGGTGGTTGGGGGATAGGCTAAACAGGTGATGGGTATTAAGGAAGGCCCCTGTGGTGTTCAGCATCGGGAGTTATATGTAAGTGATACGTCACCATATTCTACTCTTGAATACAATATTACACTATATGTTATCTGACTAAAATTTAAAAGAAAAATTTGAAAAAAGTAGAAAATAAAAAGATATAACTTACAAAAAGAAAAAAAAAGGAAAAAAGAGTAGGTATATTTATTTGGATTTTTTGGTTGTAAGTGACTGAAGTGAACTAACTAGATTCCCAAGGAAATGAGATGTTCAATGTTTGGAACCAGGAACGTTTCATGACACCCAAAGGTGTACATAGATAAACCTCAGGAAAAAAACGGAATGAGAAAATTGGAATTTGTTGGGAAACAAGGGAATATTTTCTCTCCATTTCTTGCTTCTATTTTTTTTCTACAGGCCTGTTTTATCTTTCTCACTCTTTAGAATTGTTCTCTTACTCAGTCTTCATGGCAGTCCACATATCCCAAGTTCATAAACCTCATTTCTAATTCCAAGTATGGGGTTGCATAGGAAGAGACTGATTGGTTCAACCTGGGCTGTATTTGGGCCAATCATATAGACTGGGGAGGATCATCTAGTACAAACATGGCTACTGGCAGTCCACTTCTCTGGACCAGAGTTTCTATTAAAGGAATCACTATAAGCTTAGCTATAGTATGTATTATCACTTATTTTAAAGATGAAAGAAATACAAGTCTCAGTAGAGTAAGTGACCCCTCCAAAGTCACAATCAAAGCATAAATGATTTTTAATCCAAGTCCTTATGCTCAGAAATCAGTCCTTTCACCACTCTATAACATCTTCCTAAAGACAAACACATTGTTTTACAAAATGAGAACCATATATATTTACACTTATATAAAATTAAGGGCTAAGATGGGACAGACATCAGAATAGAATGTATTGAGATGATATAATGCTTCAGGACCAAGACAGATCCCAACAGAATAAGTAGATGAGACTTAATGAAGAGAAGTCAGAAACAGAGATATGGGTTGATCATATGCCAGTGCCCAAGTCAGAACCAAATATAGCTACCGATAGGATTTGTGGTTTTTATGTCTAACTTTTGAGGCAGTGGTTGTGGGACTTCAATAGTCCTGGTATATTAAAGCATTCGTTTAGTCAACACTGATTGAGCATCTACTCTGCCAGGCAGTGTTCTAAGTTCTGGGAATACAGCACTGGACAAGATGGACAAAGTTCCTGGACTCAAAGAATTTACATCCTAGTTAGGACAGACAGATAAACAAATAGTGTGTCAGGGTTTGACGAATTTTAGGAAAGAAACTTAAGCAGGGGTAAGAGAGTGTGAATAGGGTCTACAATTTTAATTAGGATTCAGGGTGGTTGGGGAAGCCTCTCTGAAGAGATAAGATTTATAGAGAAAGTAAACAACATGAGACAGGAAGTCATGCAGATATCTGGGGACAGATATGCCCCAGTCTTCCATTCGAAAGCCTGCTTCATTGGTATTCAGAGAACTTTTGTAAATTGGGGAATTTCAATTCTGATGATACTTGAGTCTTTAAAATCTTCTTTTATTAAAATATTCTTGCAGTACATTGATAGCAAAATTGGCCCATTTCTCCACTTCTCCTAGTAGGCCCTTAACATGTGATTTTATAGTACCTCCCATCAATAGTCAAGAGGCTATTTTCCCACTCCTTATATCTGGGCTAATCTTGTTACTTTATTTGGTCAATAGAATGTAGCAGATAATGGGCCTGTTCTGAATCTAGACCTCAAGAGGATTCACATACATCTTTTTTATTTTATTTATTTATTTATTTATTGATCCCTGTTTATTCCATAAGAACAAATTTACAAATTTAGGCTGTCCTGCTGGAAGACATGAAAACCATGTGGAACAGAGACATTTCATCCTTGTGGCCCCAGATGAGGTCTCAGTTATGAGAGAGAGTCAAGATCAGTAAAGTTGCTCAGCTGACCTGAATACCCATAAATGAGCCTTGTCAAGCTCAACCAATACAAGAAGAACTTCCCTTCCAATAGAGTGACTTATAAGCGATATTATATGATTATCAGTTTAGACTGTTGAGCCTTGGAATGGTTTGTTCTGTAACATTATTTTGGCAACAGATAACTTATATGTTTTGTTTTCCCAAAGAATGGTACTCCTCAGGAGTTAGGAGATCATGATTGTTCAAATTTGGAGTGTATACTTACAACACAGCCTTGAATACTATCTCCAGTTTTGATGTTCTGTGTGTGTGTGTGTGTGTGTGTGTGTGTGTGTTCAATTCAAACTGTATATGTCATCCAGTGAAGGGTGAGGAAGAAAGAGTTAGGGGCAATATTGAAAGGATCAAGGCAACTTTATCCTTTACCAGATATGTAAATTTGAAATAGATCTTCTCATTACATATGTATACATTATGATGTGATAAAACCAGTATATGTAGATCTATAACCACAACTTGGTGGAATATGACAGGGATTTGGGGAGCATTTTTGTGTTCTTTCATTTAGACTGTACCCTTGTTAATAATAGGGCCCCCACAATCTAAAGTCTATACATTCTCATTTTCAACAATATAGCTGGAAACCAAATATGTTATGCTCTAAAGAACACATTTGGAAAATGACAAGAGCTAAATTACAGCCTTCACTTTCACCCTATCAATCTTCTCTATGCCTGTTGTAATCTCACTTGTAGAAAATAATTCAAATTATATTTTATAAAAAACACTATAAATTTCATAAGCTTGTTATCTTTGTAGTGTTGTTTTCCAGTAGGCTTCTTATATTTATGTTTATTCAAATAATATAATAGCATGATGCTTTGTGTGTAAAGAAATGCTTCTGAACCATCAATAATAAGAATACTTTGAGCTAGTTTTTCAGTTGTATGAATGGATTTATATGATCATTCTCCCCTTTACACCCAGAGCCCAATTTTGCCTGTGAGGACAGCTTACTGTAGTCGTGGAAATAGAAGAGAAGTTAATCCTGCCTACATTATGTCCTCAGCAATCAAGTCAGTTAAGTTCTGGCTTTAATTTCAATAGAACCTCTTGATGTGGTTTAATTTTTTTTCTAATTATTATCACATTCTAATTTATAATTGATATAGTGGGCATCTTATTTTAAATTCCCCAAATAAAAATTACTGAAAGGATATTTCATCAAGCTCACATGAGCCCTTTCTTCAACAGAAGTTGGTATTATCTTCAACTACATTTCTCTTGGTGAATGACCATACTTGTATAAAAAAGACAAATGTAATAGCTTGCAATTATTTTAAGGATAGTTTTTATGAAGTGAAAAAAACTACACTGTGTGTATTAATATTACTTATATGAACAAATTGGTCTTTGACATTGGTCTTAGATAATTTTTCACCAAATCACAGATTAAGATAGCAACCTTGGCATATATATTTTACTTATTACTTAAATGTATTTATTTGCTGTCATACTGCATTTTTCCAAAATCAGGAAGTAAAGTTAGATAATTCAAAGATAAATATGACAATATTTAAATAATACTTATTTCATAAATGTTTGCTTCTTAAAAAGATGTTCTCTTGAGATCTGAGAAATTTCAAAAGTGACATCAAGAAAATACTATATACTATCACCAATTATAACACCCAATGGGAAATGTATAAGTATCTACATAAAGAATCTGGTTAAGCATACTATGCAAATTTTTAAAGTATTTCTGTTAGCACTTAAAAACATACATAGCCATGGTTAATTTATTCTTTTTAATTTTAATTGCTATGCTAAATATATGTTAGTTTACCATTAAGTAGCAAATTTTATAAAATTTGCAGGATATAAACTATTGAGATCTATAATAAACATGATGTTTTGTCAGAAAATCATTATCTATATATTATGAACCTTAAAACCTTTATGTTTAAATCCCACTGAGAATTTTCTGCAGATATTAAGGTCTCTATTTTGTACACACTTGAGGTTTTGTCCAGACGCTGAATGAAATTGTGTCTTAAACTTGAAAATGGCTTCTAAGTCATAGTGTTCACATCTACCAGTGATTTCTGCTACACAAATGGACTATTAGATTTTGTATTTCCCAAGAACAATTTTTCTTATCATATCTCTAGAAACCATTTCAACTACAGTTGAAATTACCAAGATAGTAGCATATTTTATCTCACTTCACAATACTAAAATATTGATTGAGTGTGTGATTTCTTGCCTCATTGACTATTACTTTTGGTTTGAGATTTTTTCTCTTACTTCGGAAAGAACTATACTTGAGAGTAAGAGAAGATATAGATATTAAGTCCATATCTCTGCTTGTAAGAGAATCTGTAGCATGTAAAGGCAAGATGTCTTTTTTGGTTAAAGCTTTTTTTTTTTTTTTAAGAATAAATATTAATTCACTTCCAGATATTCCTGCAGCTTTAGTAATTTTATTCCCTAGGAACTTATGATGTTTCTGAGAGAGGGTGAGAGTAAGCTAGTATCTATTATTCATTCTGTGCATATATAATTATTGAAATGTTAGTAGTGCTTTGGAGGAAAAAGAACTTGGATTTGCAGTTTTCAAAATCTGGATCGGAATCATGGACCCACCAGTAATAAGCTGCAATCTTGTAGTCTTACAAGTAAGACTCCTGCTGAAGCTCAGCTTACCATGTCTAAATATGACTCCGTGACAACTTCATTTACCATTTTCTAGAATTGCTAAGAGGGATGAATGGGATAATATATTTAGAAGCTCATTGGAATTGGTAAAGTGATTTTGAAATAAAAGATAGTATTTTTTGAGACAAGCAATATGCTCACTACACTCATGGTGATAAGTCTTCCCATTTCCTCACCTCTTTTCTTTTACAGGAGTTTGCCTTAAAACAACACAAATTGAAGTTTTTTATACATATAACTTACAAGGTGATAATTTAGTGGCAAGACTCTACAGTCATACAGGCTAAACTATTTTTAATGTTTGTGAGTTTTGTGAGATTAAGTTTATTCCCACAAATGAAATAGGCTGGAGGGAGATAATTTTTAGTGACATAGTAGAGGTTTTGGAAAGGAGGAAGAAGAATGATTGCCAGGCTTGAGATAATAGGGATTTTCTGATAAAATGCATCAAACTAAAAATGAGACAACTGGATGCCAGACACAGTGAGATTGACAAGGACTGAGCTCAGAAAGCAGGCCAAAAGGAAACCATGAAAAGAAGCACTTCAGGAAGTTTTACATAGCCTAATAAAAGTTGGGTTCTGTTGTTGCTGTTGTTGTTGTTGTTGTTGTTGCTTTTGTTAGTAGAGAGCAAGTGTGGTCTGATAAGGGAAAACAAGGAAAAGCCACTATAGAGTTGGAGACAGGATGTATTAGTAATTAGGAAAAGAGCAGTATACCCAGAGGTCTCTGAAAGAGAAATAACCAGGCCTGTGATGGGAATATTGTAGATTAGCTTCTATAACAATGATTATTCTTTTGAAAGAAACACCTAGAATAAATAGCGACTTAAATTCAAGTTCTAAGTTTATAAGTTAATTTCATAAAGGACCTCCACCCCACCACCATGATTTTCTTTTCATAAGTTCCTAAATATGACAGAAGGTAGTTAAGTCATAGATGGATCTTTGCAAGTGAAGAAATCTCAAGGGTTATGTAATTACCAGTTCTTAGTTAACAACAACAAAAAAAAGCAATTTACCTTTAAATAGACCAATATTTAACTGACTACTTTCAGTCATCTTATACCATAGAAAAATGAAGATCTTTAAAACATTATGCTTCATAGTTTTGATCAAATATGATTCCCTTTTCCTTTATATACAATAGCCTCTTATACCCAGCAGTGATTACACAGTCCTCGTCACTAGCTGCTAGTACCACAAGCTATATCAGCATCTTCAGTGGAAGCTGGATAAGAAGTTTCTGTTTATCTTTTGATAAAAATTATCTTTGAGCAACTATCTTGTTATACAGTCTGGAAATACATTTTGATTCAACTCTGAAAAGAAGACAGCTTAAATACTTGACAGCAGTTATATAGTCAAGCCATGCCGTAATTTCTGTTTCAGAAACCATGTATGCAAGCTGATTTTTCTTTTACTGATAGAATTTTGGGGCCAGATTTTCGAACAAGCATTTGTGTGCATAAAATGGGTAATTGCGCACACAAATGGGCAATTTTGTATGCAATTATCCGTTTTGCATATGCAATTATATGCTTCTGAAGGTATAATGCATGCACGTGAAATTTGGTAAGCATACCCATTACACTTTCCTTTGAAAATGTGGTCCATATTGCAGGTTTATTGCACAGAAGAAATTTGAGATTCTTCCTGTTTGATAGTGTAATTGCACTCATTACTTTTCCTTACTCATAACTTTTAATCAAGGATCTCAAAATCCATTAAATTATTAACCCAATGATCTCAAGATCCTTATTGTCTATGGATGCTAAATGTCATGATGATCTCATTTTAGAAATAAAGAAATCAAGACACAGAAGTTGAACTTCACTCAATATTGATCACTTTCCATTTAGGTTTCCTAATAAATAGTTCCCTAGAATCTACTCTCCATCTGCCTGCATAAATGCAAATCTAAAAGAACAGTTGTTGCAAATGGCAAAGGAATTGAGCATAAACACAAAGTTTCTTTCTTTGTCGTCCAACTAAGCCAAAGTTTATTCACATTTCTGTACTGACAAAAAGCTTTCACTCTTCCCATCTTCAATCATAGATCAAGTAAGACAGGAAGTTTTAATAGGAGGGCTTGTTCATCTGGGAAATCCTTATATCATTGTCAAAATGAGAGAATAAAACATTCACTCACTTCATCGAAATAAATTGTGTTTTTAGGTTTGCAGCATGTTTCTCAGAAAACTGATGAAAGAGGTTTATTTGACTGATAACAGCCTGAAGTTTATGGTTACACATGTGGCTTTCTCAATAAGTTGAAACCAGGATTCTTCTTGGTTTTGATACAGGAAAATAAGACAGACACTTTTGAATATGTGTTGTTGTTGTTGTTACAGTTAACTTGTGTGCCCTTTCCTATTCCTGCTTGACTTGCTACCTGTCTACCATGTCATTGTGCAGTCTGTGCCAACAGATTTGCCAGAGGCAGAAAGCTCAAGTTGTTCCAGAGAGAAAAATAATGCAATCAGTCCCTGCGAGGAAAAAGAAATCCAGTTGGCATCTACTACACAGAGATTACAATTTGGCAGTAACTTTACCTGAGAACTATAAATTGCTTATACTAAAACAAATTAAAATACTTTACGATGAGATTTAATTGAAGTATTATTGGGTAATAGGAGTAGCAGTAGGAGTGGTAGTAATAACAGCAGTAACAGTGGTGTAGTAGTAATAGTAGCATAACAGGAATACCAGTAATTATAGCAGTAGAAGTAGGAGCAATACTGCTAATAATAAAAACAGAAGTACCTAACATGTTGTTGACTACTTATCATGTACCAAGCATGGTGATAGGTACTTTATTTTTTTAAACTTTATCCATTTATTTTGTGAGGGAGAAACAGTGAGCACATGGGAAGGGCAGAGAGAGAGGGAGAGAGAAAAAAATACCAAGCAGACTCTGCATTGTCAGTGCAGAGCCCTGAGCCAAAACCAAGAGTCAGATGCTCAACCAACAGATCCACCCAGGAACCCTGGGTTTTTATTTAAATTCCAGTTACTTCACAAACAGAGTAATATTAGTTTCAGGTGTGCAATATAGTGATTCAACACTTCCATATACTATCTGGTGCTCATCACAAGATGAGCTCATCACTCCTTAATCCCCATGACCTATTTAACTCATCTCACAAACTACCTCCCCTCTGGTAGCCATCAGTTTGTTCTCTATACTTAAGAATTTGTTTCCTGGTTTGTCTATTTTTTTTTCTTCTCTTTTCCCTGTACTCATTTGTTTTGTTTCTTAAATTCCACATATGAGTGAAATCAAGTGGTATTTGTCTTTCTCTGACTGACTTATTTATGTTAGCACAAGATTTTCTGGCTCCATCCATGTAATTGCAAATGGCAAGATTTCATTCTTTTTTATGGCTGAGTAATATTCCATCACACACACACACACACACACACACACACACACACACACACACACACACGTTCTTTGTCCATTCACCAGTTAATGGACTTTGGGGCTGTTTCCATAATTTGGATATTGTAAATAATGCTTCTGCAAACATGAGGGTGCATGTAACTCTTTGAATTGGTATTTTTTGTATTTTTTGGGTAAATACCTAGTAGTGCAATTGCTTGATCATAGGGTAGTTCTATTTTGAAATTTATGAGGAACCTCCATACTGTTTTTCAGAGTGGCTGCACCAGTTTGTTTTCCCACAAGACTCCCACTGTCTCCACATCCTCACCAACACCTGTTGTTTTTTGTATTGTTGATTTTAGCCATTCTGATGGGTGTGAGGTAGTATCTCACTGTAGCTCTGATTTGTATTTCCCTGATGATAAGTGATATTGAGCTTCTTTTCATCTGTCTGTTGACCATCTGTATGTCTTCTTCGGAAAAAAAAAAAGCCTATTCATGTTTATTTCCCATTTTTTAATTGGATTAGTTGTTTCTTAGGTGTTGAATTGTATAATTTCTTTATATATTTTGGATACTAACCCTTTATCAGATATGTCATTTGGAAATGTCTTCTGCCATTACATAGGCAGCTTTTAGTTTCATTGGTTGTTTCCTTTGCTGTGCAGATGATTTTTATTTTGATGTGTTCCCAATATTATATATTTTACTTCTGTTTCCCTTGCCTCAGGAGACTACCTAGAAAGAAGTTACTAAGATCCATGTCCAAGAGGTTACTGCCTGTGTTTTCCTCTAGAATTTTAATGATTTCCTTTCTCACATTTAGGTCTTAAACCCATTTTGAATTTATTTTTATTTATCGTGTAAGAAAGTGGTCCAATTTCATTCTTTTTCATGTTGCTGTCTAGTTTCCCAACACCATTTGTTGAAGATATTGTCTTTTCCCCATTGGATAGTCTTTCCTGATTTGTCAAAGATTAATTGACCATATAGTTGTGGATTCATTTTGGGATTTCCTATTCTGTTCTATTAATCTATGTGTCTATGTTTGTGCCAGTTCCATACTGTTTTTATCGCTATAATTTTGTCATGTATCTTGAAGTCCAAAATTGTGACCCCTCCTGCTTTGCTTTTGTTTTTCAAGGTTGCTTTGGCTATTTGAGGTCTTTTGTGGTTCTGTACAAACTTTAGGATTCTTTGCTCTAGCTCTGTGAAAACTGACTGTGGTATTTTGATGGAGATTACATTAAATATGTAGATGCTTTGGATAATATAGACAATTTAATAATATCTGTTCTTCCAACCAATAAACATATAATGTCTTTCCTATTCTTTTTGTCATCTTAAATTTCTTTCATCAGTGTTTTATAGTTTTCACAGCACAGGTTTTTATCTCTATGGTATGGCTTATTCCTAGGTATCTTGCGGTTTTTGATGTAATTGTTAATGGTATTGATTCCTTAATTTCCTTTTCTTCTGTATCATTATTGGTGTATAGAAATGGAACATATTTCTGTATGTTGCTTTTGTATCCTGTGACATTATTGAATTTGTGTATCAGTTCTAGCAATATTTTTGTGAAGTCTTTCAGATTTTCTACATAGAGTATCCTGTCATCTGCAGTTAATGAAAGATGTATTTCTTCCTTGTTGATTTGGGTGCCTTTTTTCTTTTTCTTTTATGATTACTGTGGCTAGGGCTTCCAGGACTATGTTAAATAACAGTGGTGAGGGTGTACATTCCTGTCTTGTTCCTGAGCCTAGAGGAAAAGATCTTAGTTTTCTCCCATTGAAGATGACATTAGCTGTGTGTTTTTGAGGTATGTTCCCTATAAACCCACTTAGTTGAGGGTTTTTTTTAATGACAAATGAATATTTTACTTTGTTAAATGTTATTTAGCAAGTATGATAAGTACTTTAAACAAATTGTCTCTTAATACTGACAATGCTTCTGAGAAATATTTTTAACTATTTCTACAGATAAGGAAATGGAATGCTAAAAGTGTTCTCTGTGGTTATATAGCTAGTAGGTAACAAAACTGGTATTAGTTCCAGTGAATTCAGATACTAAATGCTATAGATGTGAAAATGGGTACAATTCTATTTCAGCTATTTTGTTTGCATTAATATGTAGTTTCAGAAAATAACCAGGGGGATTTTTGCAGTTACTTATTTCTCAAAATACCATTCAAAAGGTCCAGTTTTGGGGATCCTGGGTGGCTCAGTCGGTTAAGCGTCTGACTTCGGCTCAGGTCATGATCACAGGGTTCATGAATTCGAGCCCAGCGTAGGGCTCTGTGCTGACGGCTAGCTTAGATCCAGGAGTCTGCTTCAGATTCTATTTCTCCCTCTCTCTCTAAACCTCTCCTGCTCATGCTGTTTCTTTCTCAGAAATAAACCAAATATTAAAACAAAACTTAAAAAAACAAAAGGTGCAGTTTTTTTAAATTTATGCTTCAATTTTTATATTTGAGAGAAAGAGAAAGAAAGAGTATGAGCAGGGGAAGGGCAGAGAGATGGAGACAGAATCTGGAGCAGCCTCCAGGCTCCAAGCTGTCAGCACAGAGCCCGATATGTGGCTCAAACTCACGAGCAGTGATATCATGACCTGACCCGAAATCAGATGCTTAACCAATTGAACCACTCAGCCTCCCCCAAAAGGTGCAGTTTTAATAACTCATGAATTTTAAAATTAAATCTTTCTGAAAGTAGTAAAAATAACTAATTTGTGTAACACGTCATGAGTTAGAGATAGCATTAAACAGAATGAAGGTGCTGAGTTTCAGCCATAGTATTATTTTTTAAAGTATTTTTATTTATTTTTTATTTTTTTTAAAATGTTTTATTTATTTCTAGGAGAGAGAGAGAGAGACACAGCGTGAGCAGGGGAGGGTCAGAGAGAGAGAAGGGAGTCACAGACTGAAACTGGGCTCCAGGCTCTGAGCTGGCAGTCAGCACAGAGCCCGACGCGGGGCTCGAACCCACGAACCGCGAGATCGTGACCCAAGCGAAAGTCGGACGCTTAACCAACTACGCCACCCGGGCGCCCCAAAAGTATTTTTATTTTGAGAAAGAGAGAGGGAAGGGGCAGAGACAGAGGGTGAGAGAATCCCAATCAGGCTCCATGCCATCAGCACAGAGTCCAATGTGGGGCTCAATCTCACAAACTGTGACATCATGACCTGAGCTGAAAACAAGAGTTGGTCACTCAAACAACTGAGGCTCCCGGGCGCACATATATTGTTATTTATTGATGTAAATTAAATTGTTTTCCTTAATTTCTGTGTAGAGGTGGGAGGGAGAGAGAGAGAAATTGCAATTGTAAATGCAGGTATTTAGAAGGCTAACTCTCTGACTCTGCCAGTAACATTTGTTTCTTCCTTTAATAACTAAAGCTGAAAAACACCTCAAGGAATAAACTTCATGCTGCTCATCAGTCTTAAAAATTTCATGATAAACATGTTTATTGGGATGTCTAATAATTTGAGTTTTTAAACACCTTTCATCTTAGAATCCTGGTGTTTTACAAACATTAATTCTCTTAGCTTGCTAATAGTAAGATATACATGTGTATATTTAGTTTAAATATGCCCCCAAATGATTAAATGGTTTATTTTATGTCATAAAGTGTGGAAAAGTCCATTATATAAAACATTCTCTGATTGAATGATTTATTCTAAACACACACATGTAACCATACTTTCAAAAAATGTGTTACTCAAAAATATATTTTGTATATGATTGACAAATTACATAATTGACAAACAATCCAATAAAAATTCTACATATGATTCAATTTATAAAAACCCACTCAAACCATTAGCACTGCAGGAAGAAATTTTATGAATCAATCACATACATTTTTCCTTTTTTCATAGTTTATGTACAAGTTAGTTTCCATATGACACCCAGTGCTCATCCCAACAAGTGCCCTCTTCCATGCCCATCACCCTCCTTCCCCTCTCCACCACCCTCATTAGCCCTCAGTTTGTACTCGGTATTCAAGAGTCTCTCATTGTTTGCCTCCCTCCATCTCCCCAAATATTTATCCCCTTCTCCTCCCACAAGATCATCTGTTAGGTTTCTCCTGTTCCACTTATAAGTGAAAACATATGGTATCTGTCTTTCTCTGCCTGACTTATTTCACTCAGCATAACACCCTCGAGTTCATCCACGTTGCTACAAATGGACAGATTTCATTATTCTCATTGCCATGTAGTATCCACTGTTATAGTATAGTATAGTATCCACTACTATAAATAAACCACATCTTCTTAATTTATTCGTCAGTGGATGGACACTTAGGCTCTTTCCATGATTTGGTTATTGCTGAAAGTGATGCTATGAACATTGAGGTTCATGTGCCCTATGCATCAGCACTCCTTTATCCCTTCGGTAAATTCCTAGCAGTGCTATTGCTGAGTCATAGGGGAGTTCTAGTGTTAATTTTTTGAGGAACCTCCACACTGATTTCCAGAGAAGCTACAATAGTTTACATTCCCACCGACAGTGGGGTGTGTGTGTGTGTGTGTGTGCCCATTTCTCCACATCCACGCCAGCATCTATAGTCTCCTGATTTGTCCATTTTAGCCACTCTGACCAGCCTAAGGTGGTATGTGAGTGTGGTTTTAATCTGCGTTTCCCTGATGAGGAGGGATGCTGAACATCGTTTCATTTGACTGTTGGCCATATGGATGTTCTCTTTAGAGAAGTGTCTGTTCCTGTCTTCTGCCCATTTCTTCACTGGATTATTTGTTTTTCAGGTGTAGACTTTGGTGAGTTCCTTATATATTTTGGATACTAGCCCTTTATCTGATATGACATTTGCAACTATCTTTTCCCATTCCGTCGGTTGCCTATTACTTTTATTGATTGCTTTCCTTTGCTGTGCAGAAGATTTTATCTTGATGAGGTCCCAATAGTTCATTTTTGCTCTTGATTCCCTTGACTTTAGTGATGTGTCAAGTAAGAAATTGCTGCGGTTGAGGTCAAGGAGGTTGTTTCCTGCTTTAAACTCTAGGGTTTTGATGGTTTCCTGTCTCACATTCAGGTCTTTATCCATTTTGAGTTTATTTTGGTGTATGGTGTGAGAAAATTATCTAGATTATTTCTTCTGCAGGTTGCTGTCCAGTTCTCCCAGCACCATCTGTTAAAGAGGCTGTCTTTTTTCCATTGGATATTCTTTCCCACTTTGTCAAAAATTAGTTGGCCATACATTTGTGGGTCCAATTCTGAGTTTTTTATTCTATTCCATTGGTCTACGTGTCTGTTTTTGTGCCAATACCATACTGTCTTGATGATGACAGCTTTGTAGTAGAGACTAAATTGTGGAATTGTGATGCCTCAAGCTTTGGTTTTCTTATTCAATATTACTTTGGCCATTTGGAGTCTTTTGTGATTCCACACAAATTTTAGGATAGTTTGTTCTAGCTTTGAGAAGAATGCTGGTGCAATTTTGATTGGAATTGCATTGAATGTGTAGATTGCTTTGGGTAGTAATGCCATTTGAACAATATTTATTCTTCTCATCCATGAGCATGGAATGTTTTTCCATTTCTTTGTGTCTTCTTCAATTTCCTTCATAAGTTTTCTAAAGTTTTCATCATACAGATCTCCTATATCTTTGGTTAGATTTATTCCTAGGTATTGTTTGTTTGTTTGTTTGTGTGTGTGTGTGTGTGTGTATACAATTTTGAATGGGATCAGTTTCTTGATTTCTCTTTCTTTTGCTTCATTATTGGTATATACAAATGCAACCAATTGCTGTACATTGATTTTATACCCTGCGACTTTGCTGAACTCATGGATCAGTTCTAGTAGGCTTCTGGTGGACTCTGTCGGGTTTTCTATGTAGAGTATCATGTTGTTTGCCAAAAGTGAATTTGACTTCCTCTTTACCAATTCTGATGCCTTTGATTTCTTTTT
>JAESUZ010005221.1:0-71040 GCA_017311185.1 Proteles cristata cristata
ATGACAGAAAACCACATTAGTTGTCTTCTAAGCATCTTACAACTATGCTATGGTAAATTAAGTATAGGGGCAATTAAAAGAATGGCAACAATTTTCTTCATTTTGATTCAACACCTGTGGAAGAGGTATCTGGGTAACATAATGGTTTAGAAAGGAAAGCCAGCCTCCATGAGGGGGAAACCAGGACACGGAGCTGGCAGGAGGGACCAGGGTGGGCGCTACCTACATGGCCTCCTTACTGAGCATCCTCTGACCCAGTAAGAGAGAGAAAGCGCTGCCACAGGCACGGGCAGGCTATGTGGCCAAGGTCTCGGAAGGGTGCTCCCTGCCTCCTGTCCTGGCCACGGGGCCCGGGGCACTAAGCTCTTACTGATGTCCTTGGCGAAGATGATGCTGGTCAAGTGGGCGGGCCTGCACTACGGCCTTCTAGGGCCTGCACTACGGCCTTCTAGGAGCACCGTTCTTCCGTGCCCAGCGGCTCTAAGCTGGCCACCTCCGGCTGAGTCGATGACCTGCGGTGGGAAGAGGAGACTTCACTGTCTGGGGGACCCTGAAACACCCAGCTGGGGCCAGGCGCCAAACCTGCAGCTCCGCATCCGGGGCCTAGACGCTGACATAGAGGAGAGGTGGGCGGTGTCCAGGGGATTCAACCCCAGGGGAGAAATGGGGCCCAGCTGAGGCCCCTCTAATGCAAGCATGACTACCTGAGGGCATGGGACCTACATACACACATGTGCGCGCGCGTGCACACACACACACACACTGAGCAAATCACACAGGGGACCAAACACATGGGATCCCACCATGATCAACTGGGATTCATCCTGGGTTACAGGGCTGATTCAATTCCTGGGTTACAGGGTAAATCAATCAATGTGATCATTTCCGTTAACAAAAGTAAAGATAAAAACCATATGGTCCTGTCGATAGATGCAGAAAAAGCATTTGACAAAATACAGCATCCCTTCTTAATAAAGACCCTCGAGAAAGTAAGGGTAGAAGGAACTTACTTAAACATCATAAAAGCCATCTAGGAGAAGCCCTCAGCTAACATCATCCTCAATGGGGAGAAACGGAGAGCTTTCCCCCTGAGATCAGGAACACGACAGGGATGTCCACTCTCACCACTGTTGTTTAACATAGTGATGGAAGTCCTAGCATCAACAGTCAGACAACAAAAGGAAATCAAAGGCATCAGAATTACAAAGAAGAAGTCAAAATTTCACTTTTTGCAGACAACATGATACTCTACATAGAAAACCTGACAGACTCACCAGAAGCCTACTAGAACTGATCCAAGAGTCCAGCAAAGTTGCAGGGTACAAAATCAACGTACGTAAATCAATTGCATTTTTATACGCCAACAACGAAGCAACAGAAAGAGAAATCAAGAAACTGATCCCGTTCATAATTGCACAAAATAACATAAAATACAAAGGAATAAACCTAACCAAGGATACAAGACATCGTATGATGAAAACTATAGAAAACTTATGAAGAAAATTGAGGAAAACACAAAGAAATGGAAAAAAATATCCCATGCTCATGGACAGGAAGAATAAATATAGTTAAAATGTCATTACTACCCAAAGCAATCTACACATTCCGTGCAATCCATATCCTAATTGCACCAGCATACTCCTCAAAACGAGAACAAACTATCCTAAAATTTGTTAAGGAACCACAAGAGACCACAAATAGCTAAAGTAACATTGAAGAAGAAAACCAAAATGGGAGGCATCACCAACCCAGACTTTAGCCCCCACTACAAAGCTGTCATCATCAAGACAGTATGGCATTGGCACAAAAACAGACACATAGACGAATGGAATAGAATTGAGAACTCAGAATTAGACCAACAAATGTATGGCCAACTAACCTTTGACAAAGCAGGAAAGAGTATCCAAAGGAAAAAAGACAGCTTCTTTCACAGATGGTGCTGGAAGAACTGGACAGCAACATGCAGAAGAATGAAACGAGATCATTTTCTCACACCATACACAAAAATAAACTCAAAATGGCTAAAGGACCTGAATGTGAGCCAGGAAACCATCCAAACCCCAGAGGACAAAGCAGGAAACAACCTCCTGACCTCCACCGCAGCGATTTCTTATTGGACACATACCAAAGGCAAGGGAATCAGAGCAAAAATGAACTACTGGGACCTCATCAAGATAAAAAGCTTCTGGGCGGCAAAGGAAACAGTCAATAAAACTAATAGGCACGTGACGGAACAGGGAAAGATAGTTGCAAATGACATATCCGATAAAGGGCTAGTATCCAAAATCTATAAGGAACTCGCCAACCTCCACACGTGAAAAACAAACAATCCAGTGAAGAAACGGGTAGAAGACATGAACAGACACTTTTCCAAAGAGGACATCCAGATGGCCAACAGACACACGAAATGATGCTCAGCGTCCCTCCTCATCAGGGAAATAGAAATCAAAACCACACTGAGATTCTACCTCACGCCGGTCAAAGTGGCTAAAATGTGCAAATCAGAGGACTGCAGCTGGCAAGGATGTGGAGAAATGGGCACCCTCCTCCACTGTCGGTGGGCATGTAATTTGGTGTAGCCCCTCTGTAAAAGAGTATGGAGGTTCCTCAAAAAATTAACAATAGAACTCCCTTAGGACTCAGCAATAGCACTGCTAAGAATTTACCCAAGGGATACAGGAGTGCTGATGCATAGAGGCACGTGTACCCCAACGTTCATAGCAGCACTCTCGACAATAGCCAAATCATGGAAAGAGCCTAAGTATCCATCAACGGATGAATGGATCAAGATGTGGTTGATCTATACGATGGAATACTACATGGCAATGAGAAAGAGTGAAATCTGGCCACGTGTAGCAACATGGATGGAACTTGAGGGTGTTATGCTGAGTGAAATAAGTCAGGCAGAGAAGGACAAATACCATATGTCTGCATGTATAGGTGGGCTGGGAGGAACTTAACGGAGGACCATGGGGGAGATGAAGGGGAAAAATTTTAGGGGAGAGGGAGACAAACCATGAGAGACTCTTGAATGCTGAGAACAAACTGAGGGCTGAAGGGGGTGAAGGGGAGGGGAATGGGGGTGATGGGCATGGATGGAGGAGGGCACTTGTGGGGATGAGCACTGGGTGTTATGTGGAAACCAACTTGACAATAAACTATTCAAGAAAAAAAAATAAGTATTTTCAGTACTTGAGGAATGGAAGATTTTCCTGTGAAGTGAAGGGGAATGTCACGATGAAGCACCAAACACCTCTGCAGAGACACAGAAGCTAAGGAGTCACACATTTGCAATGAAAATTATGGATCAGATCAATAACAAGTCATGAGGTACTTAGCACTTCTCTGATGCATAACAAATCAGGAATGTGATTTTCTTCCCCGTTCCTCCTAAGAAGCTATACAAGTAAATTAAAAAATCACCAGCCCCTCTCAGAAGAGAAAATGTACTTAGGGAGGATAAAGTGCAGCTATAGAATCTCAAACAAAGTAGCATACAAATACATCCAAAGGGATTCATTCGAAGCCAGCTGTTTTTAATAACCAGCTTCCTCTTGCGCACATGTCAAGAGAACAGACGACTTCAACCAGAGAACAAGTATCTGTCTCCCGAAAAGTATGGACTAGCAACTCACCTTCCCACACAAGACAAGGCCATAGTCGGGGATATAGAAAACTTCTGAGCCGAAGATCAGCCTCGGATGCCAAGCCAGAAACAAGACCCTCCAGGTGCATAAGGCACTAAACCCAAAATACAATTGGCAGACTTAGCATGGTCTTATTTCAGAAAGCCGGCTTTTAGAAAATAAATAGCTACAAAGAAGTATACTTGAGGAAGATTGCTCTTCTGAGCCAAGGGGAGGGTTGGGGGTAAGCATACTTGCATAATAGGCACACACTGATATCCAAACAGACTTAAAACACACACGCACGTGCGCGCGCGCGCACACACACACACACACACACACACAGGCACGTGTCCTCTGTAACCTCATCACACCTTGTTAAGGCTCAACACTGACCCAGGCATCAAACAGGTAAAGAAAGGGGGAGGCAGAAGCCTATTATGGATGCTAAGGAGCAGAGAACCACCTTCTTTCATCTCCAGCAAGGTGGGGCACACCCCGGGCTGTGTCCACCCTGCAAGAGTAGAAGCTGAATTCCATGGCGGCTAGATGGAAGGTCTGGACCTCAGCACCCTGCCCAGCCAGGGGCCCATAGCCAGGCCTCTCCGTCTAGGGGGAGAAACAGAGGTCTCAAGTTTCATTCGAGTTTCCGGGGTTTCCAAGATCCCATTTCCCACAATGAATGTAGAATTCCTGAGTTTCCCCAGGAAGCCCAGACGGGAGCTATGGACAAAAGCCTGGAGTTTGGAGCACACAGGCTAACCCCACTCTGGTGAACCCGAGGTGAATCACCAACAATTCCTTGCGTTTCATTTCTCATCTGTAAAATGGATCCCTAGAGTTTCCTCCTCAAGATCTTTCATCAAAGGTCTGTGTTCCTCCCAGCGATGCTGAACCGGTAGGATTCTTCCCATGCACGCTTTTCATACTTCTCCACAAACCCAATTCCCACACCAGTGCAGCGCCAGGGATGAGTCCCTCGTCACCAGACAAAACCAAGAAACCTGAGTCTCCAGACTAGGGCTTTGAAGCACCGCTTGAGCTTTAAGCACTTGAGCACGGCTCCCCGGAGTCCTGGGCAAGAAGGGGAAGAGTAAGACCACGTGGACCCCCATCCCGGGTCCATGGCTCCAGTGCATCCCTCTCCCTGCAGGGGAAGTCCTGAAGACCCCCTTCCCGGGTAGGGCCTTCCCTGAGCCCTCCGCAGCATCGGGCGCCCTTCCTCAGTCAGGGCGACTCTTGGCCTACCTCCCGCCCCACAAACCAAAAACACACCGCGAGCACAGACCAGGCCCCGCTCCCCTCCAGCCGCAGCCATGGCAGTGGCGGCGACCCAATGCGCAAGGCGCCAAGTCCCGCGCGGCCGGCCTCCCCGCAGGCCCCAGGCGCCGGCTCCGGCCACCCCTCTCTGATGCCGAATCGCCGCGTAGTCTTCTGGTCTCAGTGCCCCCACCGCGCGGCTGGAAACTCCAGCTGTCCCGGGGGTCAGCGCGGAGACCGCCCTGACCATTCAGCTCGGTCTGTCCCTGTTGCCCTCCTTCCCCGCTGCTCGCGCCTGGCCAGCAGGTGATAAGCACAGGCGGAGGGGGCGGGGCGAGGGCCGCTGCCCAGGGCCACTTCCTGGGCCCTGGCGGGGTCGGAGCGCGGAAACTGAGGGGGCCTAGCCCGTGGGGACCCCACCCCCGGCCCGGGCCCGGCCTGCGCGCCCCCGACCCCGAGGGGCGGCGGGAGGGTCAAAGAGAGCGCGCGCCCTTGGCCGCGCAGTGGGGGCGGGGCGGCGGTGGGTCATGTGGGACTTGCACCCCGGGACACAGTAGGGGATGGGACCCGAGCCCGAGCCGAGCCGCCGTCAGGCTGGGGATGAAAGGCTAGGGCGCGCGCCCACACGGGGCAGCCTAAACGGCGCGTGCCTGCGGGCCAACCCTCTCTGACGCGGAACCGCTGCATAGTTTTCTGGTCTCAGTGCCCTCACCGCGCGGTTGGAAACTCCAGCTGTCATGGGCATCAGCGCCGAGCCTGAGGCCGGCCAACCATTCAGCTCTGTCTGTGCCTCCGGCAGCTCAGTGGGCCCGGGGGCAGCACAAATGAGGCCCTTAACCTTGAACTCGGTCGGAGAAGCTCACCCTCAACACGCAAAGGGTCAGGCACCCCGAAAATCTGGGAAGCAGAGTGCCGAGGTGCACCTTATCCCGTGTGTCCGTGATTTCCAGAAGAGGGACCCGGCTCTGGGTGCTTCCTCCCACTTCAGCCTCCACACGCCCCGCCAGAGAGAGGTGATGATCCCCATTTCTCCGGGAGGAAACAGGTTGCGTGGCCCAAAGGTCACCCGACAGGCTGCACTAGGGCTCTCAGGGCCCAAGGCCCTCGTTTTCTGTCTTCTGGATGTCGGGGAGGTTACCCAAAGGGCAGACTTAGGGCACCAGCACCGCCAGAGCACACTCTACACCGTCTCCCCTGCAAAGGAGAGAGAATGTTCAGCATCACGACTTCATCTGCAGGCAGAAATCTAGGATCTTAAACAGGCGACACTTTGTGCTCTAGGGTTTGAAAATGTCTTTGTTGTGATTTGCACAACAAAGGGGTGGTGGTTTCAGTGGACACAGGGTCCAACAGGGCCTCTAAACTGTCCATCTATTGCAGGGGGCAGGGGGCGAGGGGGGCACAGTGTAGCGGGAGGCCAGGAAAGGGGTGGCGCGAGGGTGCACCAGCCCTGCTCGTGTAAAAGTTTCAGGAAGTGTGCAATAACTGTAACCAAAAAGGCACGCCTTAATGCCACTGCCTGACAAGGAAGGAGATGCTGAATTTCAGTCAGGCTGGGAAGGCTTCTTGGAGGAGGTGGCCCTAGGGTTGGGTGTAGACACCTGATTGGACTTCAGAGAGGCCCAAATGTGTGTGAATCTGCCCCCAAGAGATCATCAGCCTTCGGGATAGGATGAGAGGCGTTTGGGGGTCAAAGCCTTAAGATCCCAGACCACAGAACATGTGCATTAGGGGAAGCTAGATCCCAGAGCTAGAGACTTTTCCCTGTCTCCCAGGTGGTGTGGGAGGAGGAATTCCAGTGGATTCTCTTCTTGGAAGAAACAGAAGAATTGTAGGGGAAAAGCTGGGGGTGGGGGAGTATCTGTGAGGAAATGTTAGTGTTCTTTTTTTTTTTTTAATGTTTTTATTTCTGAGAGAGAGAGGGAGAGAGAGAGAGAAAGCGTGAGCAGGGGAGGGTCAGAGAGAGAGGGAGACACAGAATCTGAAACAGGCTCCAGGCTCTGAGCTGTCAGCACAGCCTGATGCGGGGCTCGAACCCATGAACCGTGAGATCATGACCTGAGCCGAAGTTGGAGGCTTAACCAACTGAGCCACTCAGGCACCCTGAAATGTTAGTGTTCTTGTTTACATATTTTATTCATTGTTGAGCAGGTGATTCAGTCACACGGTTTAAACTAAAAAAGCCCCAAAGGGCTCATAGTAACAGTGATCCCTCCTCATGGCCAAGTCACCCAGCACCCTTCCCCAGAGGCAACTGGTGTCCTCTGCTTGAGCAGAGAAACTGCAGACCTGTATGTATATGAAACCCATCGCGCTCCAGTTCTGCCCGCTCACTGCGGTAAGCCAGGAGCCTTGGCAGGCGGGTAAATAAATAAAAGGGACCCGGCAGGGGATACGGGGACTGGCGTGCTCTGGCCCATTAGGATTGTGAGTGGCTGTGCCTCGTCTTTCTAGATGTTGTGATTAGGGAGGAGAAATCAGGAATGTGGATTTCTTCTAGGTGAATTATCTTGATTGTAAACTATGACAATTATTTAAAAACAAACATGTATGCTCTTGGGCATTTATCCCAGGAAAAAATTAAAATTTATGTGCACACAAACACCTGTACATAAAATGTTCATCGCAGCTTTATCTGGAGCAACCCCAACGTGCCAGGAGCGCAGGGGTCCTTCCACGGATGACGGTTCGACAGAGGGTGCCCCCCACCCCGCAGTACTGCTCAGCAGGAAGGGGACAAGCTATTGGTACAGGCAGTGCCTCAGGGGAATCTTCAGGGAATTTCACTAAGTGGAAAAAAGCCAGTCCCCAAAGGTTCCAGACTGTATGATTTCATTCATGCAACGTCCTTGAAGTGGCAAAATTCGAGAAATGGAAAGCTGATGAGTGCCAAGGGTGAGGGTCCGGCCAGGGGGGCCTGGGCATGATGTGACTCTAAAAGGACAACAGGGGAAATCCCTGTGGTGATGAGAATGTTCTGGGTCATGACGGCATCCGTGTCAACTCTGGGCGCAGTGGCGTCCTCCGGTTTCCTAAGACATCCCCATTGGTGGGTACGGGTGTGTGGGACCCTTCAGTATCGTTTCCTACAACTGCGTGTGGATCTAAAATGAACTTAGGGGGCCCTGGGGGCTCTGTTGGTTGAGCTTCTGACTGTTGGGTTCAGTTTGGGTCCTGATCTCGTGGCGGGTGGGTTTGAGCCCCGTGTTGGGTTCTACACAGACAGCTTGAATAAAATTATATTTTAAAAGATAAAAATATATAAAAAGTTTGGGGTGCCTGGGTGGCTCAGTCGGGTAGTCATTCAGCCGCAGATTCAGGTAATGAATGATCTCACAGTCCATGAGTTCGAGCCCCGCGTCGGGCTCTGTGCTGACAGCTCAGAGCCTGGAGTCTGCACCTGATTCTGTGTCTCCCTCTCTCTCTCTCCCTGCTTCCCTGCTCGTGCTGTCTCTTTCTCTCAAAATTAAATAAATGGTAAAAAAAAATTTTAAAGGACTGTCCCTCTCTTGTATTAAAAATAACAATAATAAAAAAGAGGCTGGTATCATTGCCATGTCTTTAGCCTTTGAAAAATGATTTCCAGTACATCACTGTGTGTAGAATAATTGTCCTATTTAATTACAGAAATTGGTGTTCTTTTTTTCTTCACTTTTTAATTTATTTTTGAGACAGAGACAGAGCATGAGCGGGGGAGGGGCAGAGAGAGAGAGAGAGAGAGAGAGAGAGAATCCGAAGAAGGCTCCAGGCTCTGAGCTGTCAGCACAGAGCCTGACACAGGGCTCGAACACACAAACTGTGAGATAATGACCTGAGCCGAAGTTGGACACTTAATCAACTGAGCCACCCAGGCACCCCCAAGAAATTGCTGTTCTTTATCAATGTGCAAGACAAGCTGCCTGCTCATATGATCCAATTTCTGTTTGTGCGTGTACTGATAAGCGGCTAACATCCAGGATACATAGAAAATTCTTATAACTCGGGGTGCCTGGGTGGCTTAGTCGGTTAAGCGTCTGACTTTCACTTAGGTCATGATCTCGCGGTTTGTGGGTTCGGGCCCCGCGTCGGGCTCTGTGCTGACTGCCAGCTCAGAGCCTGGAGCCTGTTTCAGAGTCTGTGATTCCCTCTCTCTCTGACCCTCGCCTGCTCACGCTGTCTCTCTCTCTCTCTCCTAGAAATAAATAAAAACATTAAAAAAAAAATTCCTATAACTCAACAACAAAAACAAATGGCCCAATTTAAAAATAGGCCAAAGATTTAAACAGACATTTCTCCTAAGAAGATCTATAAACGGCCAATACGCATATGAAAACATTTTCAACGCCACAGTTCATCAGCGAAATGCAAGTGAAAAACTACAGTGAGATGCCACTGCATGCCCATCGGCTACTATAAAAATAACACGCTCACACAAAACCACAAGTCTTCAGTCATGAAGACATGGGAAATGGGAACCCTGTGCACGGCCGGTGGGAATGTCAAATAGAGAATCCAGTAGAGAAACAGTCTGGTGTTTCCTCAAAAAGCCTAAAACTGATCTACCAGATGATCCAGCAACTCCACCTATGGGTATTTACCCCAACAATCGAAAGCAGGGACTCAGATATATGTACACTCGTGATCATAGCAACACTATTCACAATACACGAAAGGTGAAAGCAACCTAAACGTTCCACAGAATGTCCTCAATGTTAACAGATGAATGGGTACGCAAAATCTAGCAGAAACATACAGTGGAATATTATTCAACTTTTAACAAGGAAGGAAATTCAGGGGCACCTGGGTGACTCAGTCAGTGAAGCGTCTGAGTTTGGCTCAGGCTGTGATCTTTCAGCTCCTGAGTTTGAGTTCCAAGTCAGGCCCTGTGCTGACAGCTCAGAGCCTAGAGCCTGCTGTGGATTCTGTGTCTACCTCTCTCTCTGTCCCTTCCCTGTTCATGCTCTATCTCTCTCTCAAAAATAAATGTTAAAAAAAATAATAAAAAGGAAATTCTAACACATGCTACAACCTGGATGAACACTCTAAGTGACACAAGCCAGTCAAAAAATCAAATACTGTAGGACTTCACATCTATGAGGTCCCTACAGCAGTCAAGCTCACAGAGACAGGAAGCAGGGTGGTGGCTTCCGGGGGCCGGGGGAGAGGGACTGCGAGGTATTTAATGGGGGCAGAGTTGTTCTGCAAGAAGAGAAAGTCTAGATATGGTTTACAGAAGAATGTGGATCGACGGAAACATGGTGAAGATGACCCCTTTTACGTTACGTGTATCTGCCACACACACAAAGGTTTTTCAAACCCCTCAGCAGTAGCCACTGCAATCGCTTAGGACTCAGACCTGCAGCTGTGTTTTCCAAGATTTGTATTTGATCGCGGTGGTAAATAACACGTAGGCACTGACGTTGTTGAATCGTAAGCACTGTGATAAATAACACGTAAGCGCTGACGTTGTTTAATAGTGCCCGGGTGTGGCGATAAAGCAAAGCAGATGACCTTCATTCAGTCCATTTTTATTACCGATTTTAAATTCTCTATCAACGAGGCATCTGCTTACTATGCATGTGTGTGCGTGTGTAAAGAGATTCATTAGAAGGCGTGACTCACGCAGTTACAGACAGAGACTTGCAAATCTCGAAAGCTGTGGCCAGCCAGCTAGAGACCCAAGAGAGTCTGCGATGTTGCACACAGAGTCTGAAGGCCTGAGATGGAAGAGCCCTGGGTTCCAGTCTGAAGCCAGGAGGACACAGAGCTCAGCTGAAGCAGTCGGGCAACTGAAGTTCCCTCTTACTCAGCTTTTTATTCTCTTCAGGATTTTTCAGCTCATTGGGTACCCCCTGGAGGAGGGCAATCCACTTACTCAGGCTACCCAGTCAGATGGTTTTGTTTCTTTGTTTTCTAAGTAGGCTCCATGCCACATGGTGGGATGGAGAATCAGACAGGTGCACACCCCCTTTGATTTTCCCGATGTTAACTTTACCCACAGACACACCTAGAACACTCTTTGACCAAATGTCTGTGCACCCCTGTGGCCCATTCCGGCCGACACAAAAATTAACCATCGTGAAGAGCTTTCGATCTCCTCTAAGTCTTTTGGCCTCACACAAATTCAAAATACAGTGTTTTCACTACCACTCAGTTCAAAATACTTCCAAATTCATTCGTGGCTTTTTTCTTCATCGCTTACCTAAAAGTGGATAGTTTAATATTCAAGTATTTTTGAGACTGTGTAGTTAACTTTTTAATTTTGTTTTTAATTGTGCTAAAAGAAACATAACATGAAAACTACCTTCTTCATCATTTTGAAGTGCACAGTTCAGTGGCACTAAGGACAGTCACGGTTTCGTATGACCATCACCACGATCCATCTCCAGAACGGATCTTCATCTCGCATTAACAACACTCTGTTCCCATGAAACACCGCCTCTCATTTCCCTCTCCCCCAAGCACTTGGCAAATAGCATTCTACTCTATGTCTCCATGCATTTGACTCTAAGAACTTCATAGGAATGGAATCGTACAGGATTTGTCTTTTTGTGATAGACTTCACGTAGCACAGGGTCCTCGAGGTTCGTTCCTATGGTAGCCTGGGTCAGAGATTCCTTCTCTGTGAAAGCTGGATGATATTCCACTCTGTGTATAGACCACATCTGTGTCCCCATTCATTGGCCGGTGGTCTCTTGAGTTGTTTCCATGGCTTGGCTACTGTGAAAATAGTGTGCTGCTATAAATAAACATAGGTGTGCAGGGGCGCCTGAGTGGCTCCGTCAGTTAAGCATCCGACTTTGGCTCAGGTCATGATGCCACAGTTCGTAAGTTCAAGCCCCATGTCGGACTCTGTGCTGATAGCTCAGAGCCTGGGGCCTGCTTCAGATTCTGTGCCTCCCTTTCTCTCTGTCCGCCCCCACCCCCCACCCCCGCTCATGCTCGGTCTCTCTCTGTCTCAAAAATAAATAAAATGTTAAAAAATTAAAACAAAAAACAAAAACATGAGTGTGCAAATACCCTCTTTGAGGCCCTGCTCTCAGCTTCATTCCCATCAATAGCACATAAAGGTTCCAATTTCTCTACATCCTCACCAACACTTGTTAGCTTCTGTTTGTCTCTTTATACCACCTATCTAATGGCTATGAAAAATTGCCTATTTTAACGAACGTCTAATTTAATACAACTTTTGAGACTTGTTTTACAGTCTAGTCTTTGGTATATATGCAGTGAATACTTCATGACTACTTGAAAAGAATGTGTATCCTGCAAGTATTCGGTGTTATAGTCAATAAATGCCAATTCAGGTGCGCTCATTGATAGTATTATTTAAATATACTATATCGGCGCCTGGGTGGCTCAGTCGGTTGAGCGTCCGACTTCAGCTCAGGTCATATCTCATGCTGTGTGGGTTCGGGCCCCTCGTCGGGCTCTGTGCTGACGGCTCAGAAGTTGGAGCCTGCTTCTGCATCTCCTTCTCTCTCTGCCCCTCTCTTCCTTGGGCTCTGTCTCTCTCTGCTTCTCAGAACTAAATAAACATTAAACAAACAAACAAAATATATCTTCACTGAGGTTTCATTTTACTTTCTTGTCTACTGAAAGGAGGTGTTAAAGTTGTCAATATCCGGAATACCTTATGGTAATAAATTTGGCAACCTAGATGAAATTCATAAATTCCTTGAAAAACACATCTTACCAAAACAGACCAAAAAAAAAAAAAGAAAACTCTGAATGATGCTTTGCTAAAAATAAAGTCGCAATAAAAAAACTTTCCTGCACAGAAAATTCCAGAACAAGATGGCTTCACAGTGGCAATTCTATCAAACATTTATGGATGAAATCATTCTAATTTACACAATCTCTTCCAGAACACAGAGGAGGTGGGAATGCTTCCCTACTCTTTTTAGTGGGCCAACATAATCCTGATACCAAACATTCCAAGAAGAGAAAATTACAGGTTAATACCCCTCTTAATTAGAAACACAAAAATTCTTACCAAAATATTAGGAAATAGAAGCCAGTGACTTATCCCAAGAATGAAAGTTTGGCTTAACATTCAAAACTCAATCAATACACATCATCACATTAACACGACAAAACAGTGCCTGGAGCCGCACTGGCCTCTATGGATGGCAGTCACAGCAAGGAAATGGCAGTGTTTGCACAGCTCCTGCCATGAGAAATGAAAACTGGTATCTCCTGCTACTACTGGCTCATGTTGGATATAAGCCTGCTGGTATTGACCAGGCCTCACAATATTCCATATCAGACCAATATTCTGAACACAGATACCTCATAAGGAAAAGCATATTCCTGCCTTTGCAAGAGAGATTTTAGATGAAAGCTCTATGGATGATTGTCCAAAGGCTCTTCCTATGCGCCTTGCAGATCTAAGACTTAGGGGGTTAACAACACAAGAATTACAACTGAGCCTGGCCCTGAGAGAAAGAGCCTAATTTAGAGTTAAGGTACAGATAAGGGCAGAACTTAAGGTAATACTTACACCTTCTCCTAATTGGTGATGGATGGCAGTCCCTTCCCCAAGGCCTACTTTCTGCAAACACCCTCCCTTACAGGTGGCTGGGATGAGGATAGATAAGAGTAGCTAAAGCATTACCCACAAACAAAAGGCTGACACATTCAGGGCCTCCATGGTGTTCACACATTCAGCATCGAATAGGTTTCCACAAACAACTTATTAACCAACTCAGAAACATTCGAGAGCCAGACAAAATGACTCTAAGCCCATCTATACACTTAACCTATGACCTAACCTTAGCGTTCTTAACTTAGAAGAAACGTGTATCCTGTCTTTTACTAAGAATACCCTGCTAAATCTTTAGTTATAAGATTTACTTAACCTCACTCTAATTGGAATAGTTCTGCAAGAATATTTCTGTAAAACCTGCTTCTGTACACTTTCCAAAGCATCTTATCACAAAGAGTTATCCATTGTAAAAATTCCTTTTTCTGATGTCATGTTATCATTTAACCTATAAATAAAGACACCAAAACCGACAGGACAGAGATGCCTGCCGGGTGATCAGAAAGAATCTTGGGGCTCTCTCACTCTCTCTCTCTTTCTCTCTCGCGGACACCATCCATCCTTCAGGGACCCCTGGACCTGCTGGAGTCGGCTCGGCCTCCAGCAAAACAGGAAAATAATGGGACCATTGTATCAAAGCAGAAAAAAAGCATTTGGGAACATTCAATACCCATTTGTGATGATAACTTTCAGCAAAGTAGCAAGAGAAGGAAACATCTTCAGGCTGATAAGGTGCGTGTACAAAATGCATGCAGGTAACAACATGCTTACTGTTAGCAAAACGTGGAAATACTGACACACGGAAGGCTTTTCTCCATATCAGCAACAAGGCAAGGATGTCTAATCTTTTCGCTTCCATTCAACATCGTTCCAGAAGTTCTAGCCCCGTGCAGCAAGGTAATAGGAGAAGCAAAGGAGAGGATTCACTTTCGGAAATATGAAATAAAAGCTGTACTGCCTAGTTAACAGTAGCTTTACAACCTGATGGACATATGGACAATCCCCCCACCCCCACACACACAATGGAAGCCCCGACCCTTAGACACTTCACTTCCCGGTTCTTTCCCCCTCTCCATTTCTTGGGCTTACTTTCATGGGCTTTGCAACGAGTATGTGCAAAAGAAAAAAGGGAGGAGGGACTGAAAGTCTCTGAGTCACCTCAGGGAATGTACGTTTGTTCCAATCCGACTACATGGGCATAGGTGACATCCAGGTAAGGCTCTAACCTCTGTAGCACTCACCCAGTGAGGAACCAGATGAGGGACTTGGCTCTGTAGGACTCAGCCAATGAGGAGCCAGGGGAGGGACTTGCATGCTAGGAAAGAAATTGCCCAAGTGTGCCTGCCCATCAGACACTGGCTCTTTCAAGAACGTGGATTAAAGCCTCACTTCACTGTGCTCCGAGTCTCTGTCACTCCTTTGACCAACAACAAAATATATATTGGAAGGAAGAAATACAGCTGTGTCTATTCAGACAACATAATCCTCTATACAGAAAACTTAAGAATCTTAATAAACAAAACTTAAAAGAAAACCTAGAAAATTTAAGTGAATTTAGCAAGGTTTTGGAATACAAGATCGATACATAAAACTCATGTTTATATATACTAACAGCAAGCAAGTAGAAGAGAATTAAGAGGACACCATTTGTAATAGCAATGAAACCGTAAAGTATTCAGAAATGAATTTAATACACTGCAAACTACAGAACAATGGTGAGAGAAATTAAAGATTTAAATAAATGGGCAGATACACCACTACGTTCATGCATTAGAGGACTCAAGATTTTTAAGATGTGCATTTTTTCCCCAAATCCACCTAAAATTTCAACACGAATCCAAGAAAACAATAAAACCAGAAAAACGGGTTAGTAGATATCGACAAGCCGATCCTAAAATGAGTATGAAAATGCAAAGAGTCTAGAATAGCGAAAACAATTTTGAAGAACAAATTCAGAGGACTGAAACTTCTGAAAGACTCACTATAAAGCTGGTAATCAAGCTTTCTGTAATCGAGCATTTAGGATTTTGACATAAGAGCAGACAAATATATCTGTAGAACAAAGATGGTCCAGAAATAGATCCTTTACAAAGATACTTTGTTCTTACAAAGATATCTTATACAAGAATCATTCAAGTAAGAGACGAAAACTTAATGAAAGATGCTATACAACAGAGTAACTGGATCCTTACATAAAAAATAATGTGTGATCTATTGTGGCTGGAACCATAAACCTTCTACTGGAAAACACAGAAGCACACCTTTGTGACCCTGGGGCAGGCAGATGTTCCTAAATAACAAAACCAAACAACAACAACAAAAAACGAATAAACCGCTCTTCATCAAAATTGAAAATCTCTGCTCTTTGAAGACTCTGGTAAGAGAATGAAAAGAGGGGCGCCTGGGTGGCTTAGTCGGTTAAGCGTCCGACTTTCGCTTAGGTCATGATCTCGCGGTTCGTGGGTTTGAGCCCCGCGTCGGGCTCTGTGCTGACTGCCAGCTAAGAGCCTGGAGCCTGTTTCAGTCTGTGACTCCCTCTCTCTCTGACCCTCCCCTGCTCACGCTGTCTCTCTCTCTCCTAGAAATAAAGAAAACATTTTTTAAACAAAAATTTTTAAATAAATAAATAAACATTTTAACAAATTTAAGTAGGACAGTGAGGGAAAGCCTCACTGAGATGGTGAGAGACAGAGCCTGTAGCTGTCTGGGGAAGAGCTTCCAGGCAAAGGCAGCAGCGTGTGCAAAGGCCCTGGAGCGAGACCTTCTCTGCAGTGTTCCCAGAGAAGCTAGGACACCGGGGTGGCTGGAGCAAAGTGAGCAAGGGGAAAGTATGGCATAAATGCGTTGGAGGACTGTTTGGCAATTGCTCATACAATTAAACCAGCCCGATGAGCAGCAGGTCCACCACTAGGTATTTACCCAAGTAAAATGGTGTGTCCCCATTTTGGGGACGCTTTGGGGCGTCTTGCACACAGCTGCTCAAGAAGCCTTAGTCCTGACTGCTCAAGGCTGGAAGGAATCCAACTGTCCGTCCCCAGGAAAATGCAGATATAGTGGTATGTTCAGAAAATGGAATGCCAGTCAGTAATAAACGTGAACTCACAAATCCCACAGGCATAATGTCGAGTGAGAGAGGCGAGGCACAGAAACAGTGCCGCTGGAGGATTCCATTTCCTTGAAGTTCAAGAACAGACAAAAATCAATCTATCCTTTGAGAAACCAGAGCAGTGCTGGCCTCTAGTGGGGAGGGAAACTCACTGGGAAAGGACAGCTCCTTTCTGAAGGGACAGACGGGTGCCACACCTTGATTTGACAAACAAGTACAAAGTACAATACGTATTTAAGATCTGTGCGTTATACCTGAATTCAAATTTCAAATTTTATTTTATTTTATTCTATTTTAAATGTTTTTATTTATTTCTGAGAGAGAGAGAGAGAGAGAGAGAGAGAGAGACCGCCAGAGCAGGGGAGGGTCAGAGAGAGAGGCAGACACAGAATCTGAAGCAGCTCTAGGCTCTGAGCTGTCAGCACAGAGCCCGACGAGGGGCTCGAACCCACGAACCGTGAGATCACGACCTGAGTCAAAGTCGGACGTTTAACCAGGGTGCCCCTAAATTTCAAATTTTATTTTAATGCTGAATCGATAAGATATGTGTGGACACCACTGCATGCCACTTTGTTGTTTCCTATAGTCAGCCACCACTGAAACCTCACAACCCAAGATTTTCAAGGTGGGAAGGCAGGTAATGGCACTGGACCCTGGGAGTCTTATGGGGCTGGGTCTCTGTCACCACGACCCGCTCTAGGTTCTGTGCTCGCTACTGGGAGTCCTCCAGGAGCCTGGGGCTGGGGAAGGAGATAGAGAGTGAGTGGGTGAGTACCATAGGGTAAGTCAAGGGCCCGTCGGCGACCATCAGGGCCAAGGTCTGACTCCACGTGGGAGGACGGTGAAGGGGGAAGGGTGCGATCGGGGAGCCCTGGTCACCCAGGGAGCACGGTGGCCACCAGGAGGGATCTTTCTAAAACATGCATGTGACCTGGGATCTCACCTGCTTGAGCCTTTTCACAGGTATCCTGACATCCATTCCCAGACCAGATCCGCCTGAGAGCATGTTTTTTTGTTTAGTTTAGTTTTTGTTTTTAAAGTTTTTAGTTATTTCTGAGAGAGAGAGAGAGAGAGAGAGAGCGCACGAGCATGAGCAGGGGAGGGTCAGAGAGAGAGGGAGACACAGAATTCGGAAACCATCTCCAGGCTCTGAGCTAGCTGTCAGCACAGAGCCCGACGCAGGGCTCGAACCCATGAACCGTGAGATCCTGACCTGAGCTGAAGACAGACGCTTAACTGACTGTGCCACCCAGGCACCCCAGGGGCATGTTAACAGCAAGGATCTCTCCAGCCTCTGTGGTGGGTCTCAAAGTTGGAAGCAGCCCGCTGTGGGGAAGTATGTTCTCTTTCCTCACTTTCCTAACTTCTCCCCATGGCTTTCAGGACCCAACTCAATCCAGCCGCAACCCTCTTCTTCCACCTACCAGCCCTCACGCCAGCAACTGGCCGCACCCACCAGAACATACTCTTGTGTCTGTAGCAGGAGTGTCCTCTTGTTCTCTTCCCTATGTGAAAGCCCTGCTCAGCTTTGAAGACTCAGCTCAAAGGTCACCTCCTCCAGGAAGACTTCCTCAGCTCCTCCAGGCAGTCAATAGCTTCCTCCTCCAAGCCTCCCCTTCCCTCAGGGCACTTTTCCTTAATAGCTCATCTTATGCTATTACTGTATTTTTCTACACCATTAGTGGCAGAAATAGGGTAATTATGCCTCAGTGAGAACAGCTACAAGGGGGAAATTACTACTATACAAATGTAAAATAGTATTCATCACCGTTTGTGCAGTGCAGTCTGGAGGAACTGGTCCCAAAACTCTGATTTAACAGACCCGGATTCAAATTTACTCTCTTCTACCTCAAAGCAATGACCCCGGACACGTCATCTAGGTTTTCAGAACCTGAGTTTTCCTCTGCAAAATGAGTGTAATATCATTTATTCCATCCGGTAAAGGACTCTCAAAGCAGCACTGTGCAAGAAAAGTATAGTGTGAGGAGTAAAGAAAATAAAGGAATTGAAAGTGCCTAACACAGTAACGGTGTGACACGTGGGAGAGGAGCTGGAGCCTGGAAGAACTTGCAAGACAGGACAATGAAGCCAGGGGCCGGCTCTTACAACCAGGTTTCCTGCCTGGCGGTCCCTAGCTGGCTGCTGGGGTGGAGAAGAGAATCCCAAGGGAAAGTGTGGCTTCTGAAAGAGACCCACACCAGGTGACAGGCGTGGAGAGGTTCTCAGGCCCTCCTGAGCGCAGAGTGACCAGGCTCCAGGCTCCAAGATTCTACATGCCCAACCTGCAACACCTCAACACTTGGGGAGATGATATGAGCAGTGTGAGCACCTCGTCTTATTTCTGTTGGTGTTGCGTTTGTGTTGGCCAAAGTGCAGCGGTGGTACCACAGACCATTGCTATGCAAGAGAAATGTGTCTGCTGCCATTTCCACAGTCCCCAAGTTTCTCAAGATCGACGTATCATCTCTGTCATGTGTTGGTCCAGGTGTCTGTTGTGGGGAAGGAAGAGGGCTGTGTGCAGGAAAGCGGACAGAGCGGTTCGGCAGAACTGCCCGGTACCCTGTCCACGTGCTGAGCACTGTGAGGTGTGAGGCACAGCCTAACGTCTATCCATCTCGTCGCGCCCTCAGCTATCCATAGTTGCTCGATGAGTGAGGTATTAATACGTGTGAATCAGGGCCTTTAGGAGTCTTCATCAAGTTATAAGGGATGGTTCTTCAAGCTCCTCCTGGGGATCACCTGAGGCATGTGGGATACCCTCTGCATGTGACTTGAGATCTGACTGGGGCAAAGAGTTTAAGTTGAGGAATGAGGGGAGGGTTTTTCGTTTTTTAATCTCCAGTCTACTCAAATCAGAATAAATCTCTATCCCTTCTAGGGCCTTTAGCAGATCAGAAGCAGGTGTCACTCCCGAGGGAGCCATGAATACTGACTACCAAAACTGCTGAGAAGCACAAGGTAAATGCTGCAGCCATTTTCAGGTGTAAGTCTTTTCAGACACCCACATCTTTCTGTACAGCACACTCTACTGCCACTCTCTCTGGTTTGTGTGTTGTCTGATACATCTGCTGGGGTTTTGTTTTTATTTTCCAGATGCACGACCTTTACCCCCGAGTCTACGGGCTTCCCTGGTTTCCACCTGGCATTTCTCTGGGGTTAAGTTTAGAAGCTAACCATCCTTAGGGGTGAGGAACGTAGGGTCTTCCCAATGTGTTCCTGGAATAAATGAAGGAGGATGATACCACACCACGCTCCACTTGGAAGTCTCCTGGCTTGCCTCTATCCTTCTGGACCTCCTCAGTGTGGAATCGTTCCTCTTGCTGTTTCTTTCCTTTCCTGTTTCTGTCAAGAGTTTTCATGTGTTCAGAAAAATCTGTGCATCTCCTTACACTTTGAAAAGGTGAACTGTCTTCACTCCAACTTATATTTTTATATGTGTCATTAGAGTGGTCTTAGAGTACATTTCATACCTATCAACACTCCATCTTTTTTTGGCAAATGTGCTGTCCAGAGTCCCTTCAGGTGTGCCCTGGAATAAATACCCGAACTCTAAAAGGTGATCTATTTGTCGTAGAAAACATTCACTGAAACTGAAGTTGTGAAAAGGAAAAATTTCCAAAATTACCTGTGTGGCCCACCGTGTCCTTCACTTGTGTTCACATGATCAGGTACTCTTGTGTCCTTTGTCACGGGGAAAGCTCAAACCCGGAAATTTACACCAGAAATCAAAGCACATGTGTGTTAATTTTGTTATTTCGAATGTTAGCTCATTTTTCCAGAGGACACAATTACCCTGTAAATTGCACTGTACTTGAGAGGTACCTCTGCATTAAAATGAATTAGCTAAACCCAACTAACATGGACAGGTTACCTGCTTCTCTAAGAGCATGCTTTTCTAGGTCCTCTGCTGTACCTCAGGATCCCAATCGCTCCATGTGTCCCTGGGCCCATGGACAGCACTTCCAGAGAGGAGACGACCTCACTGTTGGGAGAGAAGCAGCACATCGGGCACAGGTAGGGGCTTAGAGGCAGAGCTTTGAGCCACGAGGGCTATGATTCTGTGTGTGGAGACTGGTATTGCCACTCCTTCTTCTGGCGTTCTTCACATACAAGGAAGCAGCCTCTGTGGGGGAGGAGAGATGATGAGTGATGCTGGACTTAGATGCCTTCCTATCAGAATATGCTACTTTGTTAATTTGATATTAAGTCCATAAATCTTCTAAGAAAAGAACCCTTGCTGTTCTAGATTTCCAGACATGTGGGGACACTAGTTTATCCCAATAACATCCGTTCGACACCCCAAAGCTGTAAGCGGAGCCCAAAGCATGGGTAGATACATGCATTAAGTGACACAGACCTTGTGATCACCATAATGGAAGCACCAGTGAAGGAACTGGGGAAACTTGAATCACTCAGGAAGAGAAGGGACATTGTGGACAGTAAGCAGAGTTTGAGGAGCTTGCAAAGGGGAGGGTGTTGGGGTCAGTGAGATGCAGTTGGAGGGCATCCGTGGGCACAGCCTGAGCAGGGAGGGTGAGGTCCCCATGGAGCTGCTGGGTGGGATCCCTCTCAGGGCACAATGCAGTGTCCATCACTGAAAATGTCGTTTTTCCCAAAGTGTAATCATCTAAAAAGGTTGTCTCCATGGGTCTTCTGAAGGATCTGGATATTTGTGGAGGAAAATGCCCTGGAGATATGGGAAATGCTTGTCTGCCCCAGTTCATATCCTTCAGTGAGACAGGCTCTAGATCAGCTGAGTGCCTGTCCTGGCCTTCAGCCTGGGTCAACCTACAATTCAGGGTTGGCCAGGAGCAGCCCCTGCTGGACCCCAGGCATCACCCTGACTACAGCTTTCCATCTCCTCAAACGTCTCTCACGATATCCCAAGGCTTTGCCTGTGTTCCTGCCGTCTCAGCCCTAATACCACTTCTCAGAGGGACCTACTCAGAGCCTCAGTGGTGTTATCTGTGAAATATGGGTAATATTTGTTCTAAGAACATTACGAAAAGAAGACATTACATACATAATGCATCTGCAAAATGTCTGGGAAGTGTCTGCTCACCCTTCTCACAGTTTCAGTTAAGATGTCTGCTGGGAGCTGCACCTGCCTCTCTGATGGCAGTCACAGCAAGGAAATGGCTGTCTTTGCACAGCTCCTGCTGTGAGAAACGAAAACTGGTATCTCCTTCTGCTACTACTGGCTCATGTTGGAAACGAGGCTGCTGGTATTGACCAGGCCTCACAATATTCCATATCAGACCCATATTCCGAACACAAATACCACATAAGGAAAAGCATATTCCTGCCTTTACAAAAGAGATTTTAGATGAGAGCTCTGTGGGTGATTGTCAAAAGCCTCTTCCTATGGGCCTTGCATATCAAAGACAATTGAGCCTGGCCCCAAGACAAAGAGCCTAATTTAGAGTTTAGGAACAAACAGGGGTAGAATTTAACACTTACAACTTCTTCTAACTGGTGATGAATGGCAGCCCCTTCCCCAAGGCATACCTTCTGCAAACATCCTCCCTTACAGGTGGCTGGGATGAGGATAGAAAAGAGTAGCTGACACATAACCTGAAAGCAAAAGGCTAACACATTCAGGGCCCTCGTGGTGTTCACACATTCAGCATCAAATAGGTTTCCACAAACTAACCGGTTCAAAAACATTCATCCTGTTGAGAGCCAAACAGAATAACTCCTAGCCTAACTATTTACGACTTAACATATATATGTCATTCTATTTTTCATTAAGAACATCCTGTTATTTCCTTAGTTGTAAAATTCAACTTCACTAGGATTGAGGTAATTCGCAAAAGGCTTCCCATTATAAAAATTCCTTTTCCTGATCTCATGTTGTTCTTGAACCTTTACATAAAGACACCAAACCGACAGGGCAGAGATGTCTGCCTGGTGATCAGAAAGAATCTCGGGGCTCTCTCAAGCTCTCTCACGCGGACACCGTCCATCCTTCAGGGACCCCTGGACCTGTCGGAGCCGGCCTCCGATAGATGTCTCCATACAGTGATCATCAAAAAAAGATGTCCAAGGAAATTCATTCATTGAAGACTGTTAACATCTCAGCCCAGGGTCTGGGAACTGCTGTTTTAAATGATAAGACAAAGACCCTCATTAAAATTCAAGCCCTATCAGACAAAGAAAGAAAAGATAATCATGAGAATGTGTATATTTTAGAGATCTACATCTGAGAGCTGAAGACCATCATTTTCCTCATTACATGGAGCCACACACAAAAGTGTTCATCTGAGGCCACGGATAAAGTACGAAGACAGAATGCATGTAGGATAACATAAGATCATAGGGAAATAAACCAAATCTCATACATCTCACTGCATTTTAGGACACTAAGTTGAAATTTGAAGAGGACTGTGCAAGTTGAGAGGCTATGGTGATTATCTATTTAAAAAAAGGGTCAGATCTGCCTGAATGCTTTCCCTGCCCATCCTGTCCCCTCCACTTTGTCCTTCCTATGTCCCCTAATACACCTTTCACCGTTCTGTGTCAGTGTCTGCTTCTGGGAGGACCTAATCTCCTCACTCCCCATCACTGCACACAGTGGGGTTCCTGTGCACACAGAAAACAACCTGACAGAAATGGTGGTGAGGGAGGATAGTAGCAAGATCACCCTTTGTGCAGGGGAGCCCGAGGGAGTTTTCCGGGGTGGTGGAAACTTCCTGTATCTAGATTTATGGGGTGTTTGTGCTCATTTCTTGTAGACCTATTCACTAACACCCTGGTGCCTCGTGGTCAGATAGACGGATGTCTGTCCCTAGCATATGGCTGACTTCTAATGGTGGGTAAGGATGAGGGACCAGCAGCGACTGGGGGAGATGAATGAGGAGGCCACACAAGGAGTCAGACCCTCACCCAGGACGCCAGCGCTCCCCAGACAGCACCATGTGCAGGAGGGCTCTGAGGAGCCGAGTTCTTGATCAGTTCCATGAACTCCATAATCCTCCTCCAACCTCCTCACTGACGGATGGCCAGGGCCCAGGACAGCAGCTGGAGGACACCCTGATCAAGGCTGGAGTGGAGCAGTGGGCCTGGGGGACTGAGTGAGAGAAAGGGACACGCAGAAGGTAGTGACAGGGAGTTTGTGAGGCAAAGGGAAGGGAAGAGAAGGGACCTTTCTCTACTGACTTGACCTATATTTCTGTGTGAACAAAAGGGGATTCTTGTCTCCAAGGCGAGGGAAGACGTCTGGCAATAAAGACTGTGTGACAGTCTCAGTTCATGTGCCCAGGATATCTGCCTTGCTCTTCAATACCAAACACAGGAAGCCCGTGCTTTTTTCACAATCGGAACTGCAGCTCATACCATTTAGCGAAAATTAATCCAATTATGAAGCCCTCGTCATTAAAGTAGTGCAACAAAATTATGTGAACAGAGTGATCCAATGGACGATAAAGTCCCAAGGTACACTGAATGCAGTACTCATGGGAATCCAGACTATCAGAAAAGGAGGTACCCCAATGCAAGCATTCGGACATGGCCAATATCTGAAAATGAAAAAAAAAAAAATATATATATATATAGTCCTTACCTCAAAAGAAACATTAACGTTAGACAAAAGGGATCGCGACATAAGGTTTAGACAGAAACCATATGATTTCATGGTGCTATACCCGTGAGACCAAATCTCATCATATTATACCCTTTAATTTGAGGCTATATATTATATGTAAATTATACCTCTTTAAAGATCATTTCAAAACATGAAATATTAGAAGAAAATGTGGGAAAATTCCTTTCTAATTCTGAAGTGCATGGGTGATAGGAGTCTGTCTGCCCAGGTCTCAAAAATCTAAAAAATTAAGACATTAAAATAATAATAGCAGAGTAGGAGGACCCTGAGGTCATCTGCCCTATGTTTTCACTCCATAATATCCACGTCCAAGTCCATAAACCAGAGAGCCAGCCAAAGACTAGCAGAACAAAATCCACAACTCACTAGAGAAAAGCTGCACCTGAAAGGTTAAGAAAGTCAGAAAGGGGGAGGGCGGCTGCCTGCAGAGAGGGCAGAGAAAGTGTGCCCTCACAGCAGGGGGCTCACAGAGGGAAGACTTATCCCCATCACATCAGACTTTAAAAACCAAGAGGACAGGAGCGCCTGGGTGGCTTAGTCGGTTAAGCGTCCGACTTTCACTTGGGTCATGATCTCGCGGTTCGTGGGTTCGAGCCCTGCGTCGGGCTCTGTGCTGACTGCCAGCTCAGAGCCTGGAGCCTGTTTCAGTCTGTGACTCCCTCTCCCTCTGACCCTCCCCTGCTCACGCTGTCTCTCTCTCTCCTAGAAATAAATAAAAAAATAAAAATAAAAATAAAAACCAAGAGGACAGACTCCCAATGCTTCCACTTATAGGAGGATTAGGAGAAACTTAATGGAGGACCATGGGGGAGGAGAAGGGGAAAAATAGTTGGGGAGAGGGAGAGAGGCAAACCATGAGAGACCCTACAATGCCGAGAATAAACTGAGGGCTGATGGGGGTGGGGGAGAGGGGAAGGGGGGTGATGGGCATGGAGGAGGGCACTTGTGGGGATGAGCACCGGGTGTTACATGGAATCCAACTTGACAATAAACTATGAAAGAAAAAAAAAAGCAACCAGGAAAAAACAACCCCCAAAGGGCTCAATTCCATGAGTCTGGATGCTGGTCAGCTGACTCAGCACTGGGTGATCCAGGAGGGTAAGCAATACAGCCAGGTCCCTGCCTGGGTGGAGAGGCAATGTAAATGGCAGTTTACACAATGCCAGAGGCAACAGGAGACATATACGTTCATGCTGATGGAGAAATGTCGGAGGCCCCGCCGGCTCCGACAGGTCCAGGGGTCCCTGAAGGATGGACGGTGTTGGCAAAAGAGAATGAGAGAGCCCCGAGATTCTTTCTGATCACCAGGCAGGCATCTCTGTCCTGTCGGTTTTGGTGTCTTTATTTTAAGGTTCAGCAACAAGATGAAGTCATAGAAAGGAATTTCTTACAATGGGAGGCCTTTTGTGATATCAATTAACAGAATGTTCATAGTGAAAAACAGCATAACATACAAGTTAAATTGTATATAGATAAGCTAGGAGTTATTCTGTCTGGCCCTCAAGAAGATAAATGTTTCTGAATTGGTTTATTTGTGCAAACTAACATGGGGGCCCTAAATTGTCAGTCTTTGCACCTGGGTTTATGTTTCAGCTACTCTTATCTATCCTCATCCCAGTTGCCAGTGTAAGGGAGGGTGTTTGTGGAATGTAGGCCTTGAGGAAGGGACTGCTATGCTTCACCAATTAGCAAAGATATATGTAGTAACTTATGTTCTGCCCTGTCTCAGGGCCAGGCTCAATTGTAACTCTTGTGTTCTTAACCCCTTAAGTCTTGGATCTGCAAGGCCCATGGGAAGAGCCTTTTGACAATCGCCCATAGAGCTTTCATCTAAAGTCTCTTTTGTAAAGGCATGAATATGCTTTTCCTTATGACGTATATGTATTCAGAATATGGGTCTGATATGGAATATTGTGAGGCCTGGTCAATACCAGCAGGCTCATTTCCAGCATAAGCCAGTAGTAGCAGAAGGAGATACTAGTCTTCATTTCTCATGGGAAAAGCTGTGCAAACATTGCCATTTCCTTGCTGTGACTGCCATCCAGAGAGGCCGGTGCAGCTCCCGGCAGAGAAACATCATACAAATGAATGTCATAAGAAAGCCAGAGTAGCAATGCTTGTATCAGAGAACATAGACTTTAAAACAAGGAACATAACAAGAGACAAAGGACGACACTATATAACACTAAAGGGTACAATCTAAAAACAAGATATGATAACTGTAAATAGATATGAACCCAATATACGAAAAAGGAAATACATAAAAGTTAAGAACATAAAGGAACTAATTGAGAATAAGACTTTCACACCCCACTTACATCAATGGACACACCATCTAACCAGAAAATCAACAAGGAAATTTTGTCTTCTTTGAATGACAGAGTGGAAAAGAGAGATTGGATAGAAATGTTCAGGACATTCCAGTGGTACACAGGAGAATATACATTCTTCTCACGTGCACAAGGAAAGTTGTCCAAAAAGGATTACATATTAGCCTACAAAACAAACCTTAACACATTCAAGCAGACTGAAATCACACCATGAATATTTCCAGACTACGATGCTCTGTAACTAGAAGTCAACCACAAGAAAAACTCTGGAAAGACCTCCTCGAGGTTAAAGAACATACTACTAAACAACGAATGGGTCAACCAGGAAATCAAAGAGGACATTTTAAAACTACATAGAAAACAATGAAAATGAAAAAAAACAATGGTCCAAAAACGTTTGGAAGGAAGGAGAGTCCTTCTAAGAGGAAAAGTCAGAGCAACACTGCCCTACACCAGGAAGGGAGAAACTGTTCAACTAAAGAACTGAACCTTACACCTAAAGGAGCTAGGAAAAGAACAACAAACCTAAAACCACAGAAGGAAGGAAATGATAAACTATAAGGCCAAAATAAATGACAGAGAAACTAAACAAACAAAAAGATAAATGAGACCAATAGTTGGTTCACTGTGAAAAAAAAAAACACAACATTGATAAACCTCTAGTTAGACTTCTCCAAAGGGAAGGAGAAAGGAGAAAGGACTGAAATAAAATCACGAAACAGAGAGGAGAAATCGCAACCAACACCACAGAAATACAATCATAAGATCATAGTATGAAACTTGTAAGTCTACAAAATTTGGCCAATTTATTAGAAAGAGATGAATTCGTGGAAACATACAAAGTACATAAACTGATTAGGAGGAACTTAACAGAGGACCGTGGGGGAGAAGAGGGGGGAAATAGTGTGGAAGAGGGAGAGAGGCAAAGCATGAGAGACTCTTGAATGCCTAGAACAAACTGAGGGCAGATGGGGTGGGGGGGAGGGGAAGGGCAGTGATGGCCATGGAGGAGGACGCTTGTGGGGATGAGCACTGGGTGTTATATGGAAACCAACTTGACAATAAACTATTTTTAAAAAGTTAAAATTAAAATTAAAAATGAGAAAAAAGTCAAATGCTAAATCCTAGGTGTGTTCTGGACCCTTGTTCAAAGGAGCTTGACAGACTAGAGAAAGGGGGAGAAGAAAAAAAAAGTTTGAAAATTTGAAAAATGAATACAATGAAATAGAATAAAATGAAGTGATGGAACTAAAAAAATATTATTTGAAAATTTTACAGAAAAGTAAAAAATGAAGAAATAGATACATAAACTGAAGAAATAGAAAACTGAACAGAACAATATTGATTAATGAAAATTTTACAGAAAAGTAAGAAATATACTAGAAGAAATAAAACTATTTGATAAAAAAACCCCAAAATACATAAACTGAAACAGAAATAGAAAACATGAACAGAACAATAGCCAGCCAAGAAATTGACTCAGTAATCAAAAAACTTCCAATAATCCAAATTCTAGGACCAGATGACTTTGCAGGTGAATTCTGCCAGTTAAAAAAAGCATTAATACCTACTCTTCTTAAGCTATTTCAAAATATAAACATTGGGGTACATGTGCCCCTATGCATCAGCACTCCTGTATCCCTTGGGTACATTCAAAATAGACAATGAATGGAAAACACCCAAATTGATGCTATGAGGGCAGCATTCCCCTATGACCAGATCCAGATAAAGAGTCCACTAAAAGAGAGAACTCCAGGCCAATATCCCTGATGAACATGGATGCAAAAATTCTCCATACAATATTACCAACCAAATTAAAAATTACCGTAAGAAATCATTCACCACAGTTACATGGGTTTTATTCCCAAGCTACAAGGGCGGTTTGATATTCGCAAATCAATCAATATGATACATTACATCACCTGGAGAAAGGATAAGAACCATGGGATAGGGGCTCCTGGGTGGCTCATTCTTTAAAGCAACTGACATTGGTTCAAGTCATGACCATATGGTTCTTGAGTTCAAGCCCCGTGTTGGGCTCTCTGCTGATACCTCAGAGCCTGGAGCTTGCTTCAAATTCTGTGTCTCCCTCTCTCTCTGCCCCGAACACACTCATGTTCTGCCTCTGTCTCCAAGAATGAATAAAGCTGAACAAAGAACCATACAATCATTTCAATCATTGCAGGTAAAAGCCTTGAACAAAGTACAACATCCATTCATGACGAAACCTCCCAATAAAGTAGCTTTAGAGTGAACATACATCAACATAATAAGGTTATCTATGAAAACAACACCGTTAACATCATCCTTTTTTTTTTTTAATTTTTTTTAATGTTTTATGTATTTCTAGGAGAGAGAGAGACAGCGTGAGCAGGGGAGGGTCAGAGAGAGAGGGAGTCACAGACTGAAACAGGCTCCAGGCTCTGAGCTGGCAGTCAGCACAGAGCCCGACGCGGGGCTCGAACCCACGAACCGCGAGATCATGACCTAAGCGAAAGTCGGACGCTTAACCAACTAAGCCACCCAGGCGCCCCCTAACATCATCCTTAAAGAAGAAACTTGGAGAGTTTTTCCTCTAAAATCAGGAAGAAGACAAATGTTTTTCCTCTCACCACTTTTCTTAAACTTAGTGCAGAAAGTGTATGCCACAGCAATCACACAAAATAAATAAACGAATGAATGAATGAATGAATAAACATATAAATAAATAAATAAAATTTCCTGAATGCAAATCAGGAAAAAGTAAAACTTTCACACTTTGCAGATTACATGAAACTGTATATACAAAACCCTAAAGAGTCCATCCAGTAACTGCTAGAACAGATAAATGAATTCAGCAGAATCACAGGAGAGAAAATCATTGTACAGAAATCTGTTGCATTTTTAGACCATAATGAAGCGGTAGAAAGAGAAATTAAGAAAACAGTCCTGTTGACAATGGCACACCAAATAAGATACCTTGTGAATAAATCTAACCAAAGTGGTGATGACTGATGAAAGAAATTCAAGATGACACAAAGGACATTCCATGCCCATGGATTGGAAGTACAAATGTTGTGAAAATGTCTCAACTTCCCAAAGCAATGGACACAATTAATGCAATCTCCATCAAAATACCAACAGCATTCTTCACAGTACGAGAACCATCTTAAAATGTGTGTGGAACCACAAAAGGCCCCAATCTTCATGCTAAATATCCTTTAGGAAGTGGTAATAATGGACAGCATGAGGCCTCTGGATCTTCTCTCCAAAACACATGAACAATAGTCTAATCATTTGAAACAAACATTACACATATCCCAACCAAAGATCATTCTACAAAATGCATTGTACAAAACTACCCTGAAAGTTTCAGATCATGAAAAATCCTCATGGCCAAGTGGAGCCTAAGGAGACAGGATGATTGAATGTAATGTGCCCGATGGGAACAGTCTGGAACAGAAGACGTTAAAACCGAAGAAACCTGAGTAAAAATACAAACTTTACTTGATAATACCATGTCTCTTCTGGATATCGATTGTGATAATGTACCCACTGATAGGACCTCACTACTCAGAAAACAGTCTGATGTATATGGAGACTCACTACTCTCTTCCTAATTTTCTTGGTAACTAGAAACCCATGATGAATGAAAAGCTTATAAGTAATCATAGTTTATTTCTTCAACACACAATATTACATAATTAGTCTCCGTGTTACTAGTGATTGACATTTACCTATTCTTACTGTTCTTCCTATCGCTGAATTTAAATAACAGCATTCATGTTACAGAAAACGGAATGCACAATGACATACAATTCATAGAAACATTTTGACCTACTTCAAGATAATAACATATGTATATAACACTGTATTATATGGTATGTAAATTGTTTTCTGATCTTGAATGAGCCTGTCATGGAATGGCACCCCTATTTGGGCCACTTTGACAGGTTTGCATGAGGGGATGTTCATCACAGCATGTGACCTGCCAAAGGCTAATAAGACCCAGAAGTACAAGAGGGAAAGGCAACGCTTCAGGAAAGGTGACTTGGAAAGGGTACTTCTGTATCTACGTGATGGCTCAGCAGCCTGGCTGGGGGTCCCTGGGTCAAAGACTTCAAAAGGCCAGTAGGAACTCTGACTCATAAACATCTTAGTAAAGTAGATCAAAGTAACTTAGACCCACAAAGATCTTAGAGCCACACAGAGTTGATCTTCATCTGTGATTAGTAGATGATCCTAGTTTCACACTTATCTTGGAGTGCATCCCTGAGAGACAGGTTCACAAAGATGCCTCTTTAAGGAGGAAGGAGCTTGGTGGTGACTTTTCCCTTCGCTGCTCCTCAACAAGAACACAGAGCCACCTTCTGGAGAGAATGCAACACTCACACTGGCTACCTAACCTGCTTACACCAAGCCTCACCCCTCTGTGCTCTGAGGAGACTGCTCCTCTAGGTCAAGGTGGCCTCAGTCCCAATGGAGCTGGCCCCTTCTCCCAAAAGACCAGCAGAACCCCCTGACCACACCACCTCTCTTGACCAGACAGTGCCTCAGGGATTCAATTCTCAGAGCAGTCATTTCAAGTGTCAACAAGCACATCAGAGCACACCGAGTTCAAACTCACCATCTTCTGGCCAAGGACCCTATGTTGCAGAAATCAAGCAGGGACAGACTCTGCGGTCAACTGCCCTGAAAGATGGTGCAGCCAAACACAAAACAGAGCATACAACACACCCCGGAGTCCCCCTCGGACGTGCCAGGCCTCGGCACTCTATGAACTCCCACTCATAAAGCCATTACATTCAGAGGCACGTGACATAATGACCATCAATAACATAAAGAACATGATGGGCTCTCTCCCCACGGGCCCCAACTCCTAGGTCTGAGAACACCATGGGCATGGGGCACAGAAGGGGTGCAGGCTTCACCAGCATGGAACGTGGAACATCACCATGCCATTTACAAGCCCAGTTAGAGCTGCACAAGGGGATCTTGAGGCCCAAGCATAGCCTGACCCACAGAGGAGGCAGGCCTTTGAAGCCAATACTAACCCTGATGGGCACCCTCCCAATGGCCCTCATGTCAGCCCATCAGAGAGATCATGGGACTGGTGTTGCTTCTGCCCAGGCAACTCGCTGGTTGGAACTCTGAACCTAGAGAAGGCTATCTCCCCATGGGGACCCAGTTACTAGGTCTGAGAAAACAATGGTCTTGGAGCCCAGAAGATGTGCAGGATTAAATGGCATGGAACAGACGATCACCTTACTATTTCCAACCCATGGGTGGAGCTGCAAAATGGGTGCCCTGAGGCCCAACCGTAGCCTCGACCACAGAGGAGGCTGGCCCTTGAACCCAAAGACTAAGCCTGACCCACATCTCCCAAGTGCCCTCAACTCAGCCCTCTGGGCAGAACCCTACACTGCTGAGTGATCAGTGCCTAGAGCCTCATAGCTTCTAACCCTAACCTTACACCTAACCCTAACTCTAACAATAACTCTACCTCTGACCGTAACCTTACACCTGACCCGGACCCACAGATGGGCCCTCATTTCAGCCCTCCAGGGAGATCACAGGACTGGTGGCCCTTCTGCCCTTGCAACACCCCTGGACAGAACCCTAACATTAGCCAAGGCTCTCTCCTTAAGGGCACCCCTGAACTCAGCCCTCTGGCCAGAGCACTGTACTGCTGGCTGATCAGTGCCTGGAGCTTTGTGGGATATATCCCAAACCCAAACTCTATACTTAAACCTAACCCTAACTCTAACACGAACCCTGACTCTACTGTCACCATACACCTGACCCACAGCCACGTGAGGGTCTTCATTTCAGCCCTCCAGGGAGATCACAGGACTTGTGTCGCTTTGGCGCTTGCAACCTCTTTGGTAGGAACCCTAACCTGAGCCAAGGCTCTCTCCTCATCGGGCCTCGATTCCTAGGTCTGAGAAAACAACGGATGTGGGGCCCAGAAGACGTGCGGGGTTTCACGGCATGGATATAGATTACGACCATGCCATTTCCAATCCACAGATGGAGCACACAAGGGGTGCCCTGAGGCCTGACTCTAGCCTGGCCCACAGAGGAGGCTGGCCTTTGAACACAAAGACTAAGCCTTACCTCCACTCGCCCGTGCACCCTCAACACAGCACTTGGGGGAGAGCACTGCACTGCTGGGTGATCAGCGCCCGGAGTATCCTGGGATCTAACACTAACCAAATTCTATACTTAAACCTAACCCTAATATACCATAACCATACACCCGACTTGCAATGGCACAGGGCCCTCATTTCGGTCCTTCAGGGAGATCATGGGTCTTGTGTTGCTTCTGCCCTGGCAACTAACCTACACGGAACCCTCACCGTAGACAAGGCTCTCTGCCCACGGGGTCCCAATTCCTAGGTCTGAGAACACCATGGACACGGGGCGCAGAAGTGGTGCAGACTTCAGCAGCAAGAAAGGGGAAAGCTTATTTACAAAGCCAGGATGGAGCTGCACAAAGGGTGACCTGAGGTCCAACCACAGCCTGAAGCACAAAAAGCCTGGCCCTAGAACCCAAAGACTAAGCCGGACTGGGATTTTCCCACGCACCCTCAACTTACCCCTCAGGAGAGAACACTGCACTGCTGGGTGATCTGTGCCTGGAGCCACTGGGATCTAACCCTAAACTGAAAACTGATCCTAATCCGAACACTCACCTTCATTCTAAAAGGAACTCTAAGCCTGACCCGCACCTGAGCATCTACCCTCATTTCGGCCCTCCAGGGAGATCACAAGACAGGTGTTGCTTCTGCTCTGGGGATTCCCCTGGACAGAGGCTCTCTCCCCATGGGGACCCCATTCCTAGGTCTGAGAATACTACGGACTTGCGGCCCAGAACCGCTGCAGGCTTAACCAGCATGGACCATGGAATATCACCATGCCATTTACAAAGCCTGGATGGAGCTGCACAAGGGGTGCCCTGAGGCCCAAACGTAGCCTGGCCCCAAGAGGAGGCCGGGCCTTGAACCGAAAGAATAACGCTGACTGGTACTTTCCAAAGCGCCCTCAACTCAGCCCTCCAGGGAGACCACTGAACTACTTCATGATCAACGCTTGGAGCCTCCTGGAATCTAACCATCACCCTAACCCTTACTCTAACCACAACCCTATACCAGACCCGCACCGCACACGGGGCTTCACTGAAGCCCTCCAAGGAGATCAGCAGACTGGTGTCACTTCGGCCCTGGCGACTCCCCTGGGCGGAAACCTAACCCTAGCCAAGGATCTCCCCCCATGGGGACCCAACTCCTAGGTCTAAGAACATGCCGGACACGGGGCCCAGAATCGGTGAGGGCTTAATCAACATGGAATGTGGCATATCACCGCGCCATTCACAAACCCCAGATGGAGCTGCACAAGAGGTGCTATGAGTCCCAACCATAGCCTGATCACAGAAATGGCTGGCCCTCGAACGCTAACACTCTCCCCTGTGCCCTCGATTCGACCCTACACTGCGAGAGAACACTGCGGTGTTGGGTGATCGATGACTGGAGCCTCTTGGTATCTAACCTTAACCCTAAGCCAAACCCTAACCCTAACCCCACACTAACTTTAACTTGAACCATAACCCCAAACCTGACTCGCATCAGCAGATGCGCCCTCATTTCAGCCCTCTGGGAGATCACAGGACTAGTGTTTCTTCTGCCCTGGCAACTCCCCGCGATGGAACCCTAATGCGAGAAACAGCTCTCTCTCCTTGGGGACCCAATTCCTGGGTCTGAGAACACCATGGTCATGGGTCCCAGATGTGGTGGAGGCTTAATCAGCATGGAACTTGGAGTATCACCAAGCCACTTAGAAAGCGCCGATGGAGCTCCACAGGGTGTCCTGAGGCCCAACTGGAGCCCATCCCAAAGGGGAGGCTGGCTTGGAACCCAAACTCTACGCTGACAGTCACCCTCCCATGGGCCCTCAACTCAGCCCTCTGGGGAAACCATTCTACCGTGGGAGGTTTAGCACCTTCAGTCTCCTGGGTTCAAACCCTAAACCTAAATCTGACTCTAACCCTGACACTACCCGGACCTCTAAGTGTAACCCTAAACCACACCCGCACTCCCACATGGGCCCTCATTTCAGCCCACCAGGGAGGTTACAGGACTGGTGTCGCTTCTGCCCTGGAAACTCCCCGGGAAAAATCTTTTCGCTGGCCAAGGCTCTCTCCCCATGGGCACTCAATTCCTAGATAGGAGAAACCAATGGACGTGGGGTCCAAAGAAGTGCAGGGTTAAGTGGCATGAAACATAGAACGCAGAAGAAACCCTGGATGAAGCCGCACAAACGGTGCCCTAAGGCCCAACTGTAGCCTGGCTCACAGAGGAGGCTGGCCCTTGACACCAAAGACGAAGCCTGACCGGCATTCACCCATGTGCCCTCCACTTGCCCTCTGGGGAGAAGACTGCACTCCTGGACGATGAGTGCCTGAAGCCTCCTGGGATCTAACCCTAACCTGAAACCTAACCCTAAAAGTAACCCGAACTCTAAACTTAACCTTACACCTGACACAAACCAGCACGTGGGCCCTCATTTCAGCCCTCCAGGGAGATCACTGGACTGGTGTCCCTTCTGCCCTGGGGAATCCCCTGGATGGAACCCTAAACCTAGCCAAGATTTTCTCCCATTGGAACCCAGTTTCTTGGTTTGAAAACACCATGCTTAGGAGTCCCAAGAACGGTGCAGCCTTAATCAGCATGGAACTTGGAATATCTCCATGCCACTGACAAATCCTGGATGGAGCTGCACAAGGGGTGCCCTTGGGCCCAACCCTTGGATGACACACCGAGAGGGCTCGCTCTTAACCAACCCAAACACTAAGCCTGACACGCACTCTCCCTTGTACCATCAACTCAGCCCTCTCAAGGGAACACTGTACTGCTGGGTGATCAGCACCTACAGCCTCCTGGGATCTAACCCTAATCCAAACCTTATTCTTAAACCTAACCCTAACTCTAAACATAACCCCACCCCTGACCCACACTGGCAGATGGGTTCTCATTTCTGCCCTCCAGGGAGATCACGGGTGGAGTATCGCTTCTGCCCCTGGTAGGGCACTGGATCGAACAAATATCCTAGCCAACCAAGGCTCTCTCCCCATGGGGACCCAATTCCTAGGTCTGAGAACACCACAGACGTGGGCCCCAGAAGAGGTGGACGGTTAAATGGCACGGAACATACATTATCACTATGCCACGTCCAAAGCCTGGGTGCAACTGCACAAGGGGTGCCCTGAGGCCCGACGGCAGCCCATCCCGAAGAGCAGCCTCCTTCTGAACCGAAACTCTAAGTCAGAACGTCACCCTCCCATGCACCCTCACCTCAGTCCTCCGGGTAGACCCCTTTACTGCTGGAGGTTCAGCGTCTGGGGCATGCTGGGTTCTAAACCTAAACCTAAACCTAACCTTAAGGCTAACCCTAACCCTAACCCTAACCCTAACCTTAACTCTAAACTTAACCCTACACCGACCTGCACCCTCACACGGACTCTCACTTCAGCCCTCCCGGGACATCACAGGACTGGTGTGGCTTCTGCCCTGGTGACTTCCCTGGATGGAAGGGATAGCCGAGGCTCTCTCCTTATGGGGAACCATTCCTAAGTCTGAGAAAACAACAGGCGTGGGGCCCAGAAGAGGTGCAAGGTTAAACGGTGGGGAAATTAGAACATCACCATGTCATTTCCGAACCCTAGATGGAGTGCCCAAGGGATAACCTGAGGCCCAACCATAAGGAGGCTGGTGTTTGAACCCGAAGACTAAGCCTCACCAGCTTTCCCATCCACCCTCAACTCAGCCCTCTGGGAGAACACTGCAGTGCTCAGGGATCAGTGCCAGGAGCCTATTCGGATCTAGCCCTAACACTAACCATGGCCTTAAAACTAACTATTCCATAACACTAACCCGAACTCTAACTCTACAGCTGACCCACACCCACACCCCGACCCTCATTTCATCCCTTCAGGGAGATCATGGGATGGGGGTCACTTCTGCCCTGGAAACTCACCTAGACAGAACCCTAACCCTAGCCAAGGCTCTCTCCCCATGGGAACCCAATTCCTAGGTCGGAGAACACCAGGCACATGGGGCTCATAACCCTAACCCTAAAGCCTACATCACCCTACACCTAATCTAACCTTAACCCTAACCCGTACCTCCTAACCCCTTACCCTAAACCCCAACCCTAACCCGAATCCACATCCTAAACCTGACACTGCCCTAAGCCTAACCCCTAACATCCAACTGCTAGACGCTGACTTAACCCGTATCCTAATCTCAATTCCTAACCCCTGCCCCCTGACACTATTCCTAACCTCCATCTCTAAACCTAAACCTAAACCCTAACACAAACACTGACCCCAACCAAAACCCCTAACCCTAACCCTTAACCCTCTAACCTTCCCTTCTGATGCAACCCCTCTAACCCTATCCTGAACGCTCTAGCCCTGACACCAACTCCCAACCCTAACCCCTAATTACCTTACTCCTAACCACAACCCTTATCCTCTAACCCTAAGCCTCTAATCCTTCCCCTCTATCACTAAGCCTAACCCTCTACCCTAAGCTAACCCCAGCCCCTAATCCTAACCACTCACCTGAAACTATGGAACTCCCAACCCTAACCCTAATCCTAAACACTGCTAAAAGAAATTAAAGACAATATAACGTGTACTACTGTTGAATGGCAAGAGCACACAATGCAACATGCAGACTCCGTGTGATTCCCGGAATATTCACAAAATCTTCACAGAAGGAATGCACAAGCTAATCCTAACAGTCAAATGGAAAATCAAGGCACACAAAATAAACAAAATAATCTAAAATCTCAAAAGTAAAAGCTCATGCTTCCCAATTTCAAACCTCAAAACTAAGCCATAGTAAATAAAACTTGGTGATACTGTCACAAAGATATACATGAAGATCAGTGGGATTTCATGAAGAACCCCAAAATAAATTCTCTCCTCTCTGGTCAACCCAATTTTGACAAGGATGGACCGCATGACATCGGGGAAACAATGGTCTTTTTGACAAAGGGTGCTACATGACCGCCGATCCATGTGCAGGGGAATGAAATTGGACCCATACCCTCACACCACCTACAAACAGTGACTCAAAGTGGATCAAAAGCTTAAATGCAAGAGTTCAACTTGTAAACTCTCGAAAATACAAATGGAGAAAGATCTTCCTGAGCACTATGTTTAACAATGCTCTTAGAGCAGACACCAAAGCACAGGCAAGGAAAGAAACATAGGTAGTTTTAGTTTCCTCAGCATTCAGAGCCTTTGTACCTCACAAGCTGCTATCCCAGACGTGAAAAGACAATGCCTAGAATGAAAGGAAACGTTTGCACGTTTTTTGTCAGGTAAGAGTCTGTTTTACAGAATGAAGAGCTTGTACAACTCATCATCAACAATAACAACAAACCCACAATTTTTAGAATGGACAAAGAACTCGGTTATACCTTCCTAAGAGAGATCCTATATGAATGGCGAACAGACGTGAAAAGATGTTAAACACCAGTAATCCTTATGGAAAGGATGACGGAAACCAAAGTTAGACACCCTTTAACATGCACGAAAATTGCCTTCACATAGAAAACTACGATGTAAGAAATGTTGGCAAAGACGTTGAGAAATCGGAACCCTTGAACCGTGCCCGTGGAAATGGAAAGTGGTGGAGCCGACGTGTAAAAAATACGTTGCTATTTCCTCAGAAAGATAAACACACAGAATGGCCACCTGGCTCCACAACTCTACTCCCGGATGTGTGTCCCAGAGAACTGAAGCAGTTGCTTCAAAAACAGCACACGCACAAGCATACACAGCAGCACTGTTCACGATGGCCAAATGGTAGCAAAACTGTGCCAATGCCCATCGGTGGGTGAATGGAGAAACACACTGGGCCCACCCGGAAACAGCAGTATGATTCTGCCACGTGAAGGAGTCCAGGAAAACGCTGCGGCTGTAGAGCACAGGGCGGCGGCGCCTCAGAAAGTGCGCACAGCACTCCACCCCTGCACACGCGCACCCGCACGCTGAAAGCAAAGCCTAGAGCGGATATGTCTCCTCCTCCCGTGTTCACAGCGGCTTCTTCATGGCAGCCACGTCGGGGGCAACGCAAGTGACCGACAGACGGATGAACACAGAGCATGCGGTCTACACACAAGGAACACGGCTCAGCTGGACAAAGGACGGGAATTCTGACACCGTTACAACATGGACTGAACGTCGCAGACATTATGCGGAGTGAAGTTCTCCAGTCACAGGAGGACACATACTCTTTTTCCCAAGTGAACCCATTTTTCCCGGTAGAAACTGTAGGTGTTCTATTGAAGGTAAACAGAACTGATACACGCGTACACTCGCAGGACACGAAATCGACACAGAAACCCACGTGCATATGACACACTGAGGACGACCAATCGGAAAGGAGCACGAAGAGACGGACCGACTGACACCTGCGTCAGAGGAACCAAGTGCCCGGGAGGAAAGCTCAGCGAGGAGGGGACGGACCTGCTCTCTGAGGACGACAGGACACTGGGGACAGAAATGCAGGAAGACGCGCGGGGACGGAAAGCCGCTCTGTGCTCCTGGACGCGGGCCAATCCATCCTGTGACCATGTCCATCCGCCCGGGGCGATCTGCACATCTGGGCCATCGGCACCGAACCCCCCAGGACGCCGTGTCACTCGCGGAACCGACCCCCCGACCGGAATGGCCTCAGCGGCGGGAGCGCGAGTACCGCCCGGACACCTGCTCGCGGGCCGCGAACCGCGTGAGGACGCAGCGGGAACCGAGTGTCGCGGAGGAGAAACAGCGACGCGCGGGCCCGGAGCCCAGGGCGGGAAGACCGGAAGGCCATGTGCACAGCCCCGGGGGTTGGGGGGACCCCGTCATGACCGCGACCCAAGCCGCGCCGGGCCCTCCCCCCACCGGGTCCACTGAACACCGCCCTCCCCCCCCCCTCAGCGGTGTCTGCTCCGGAAGCTCCTCCTCCGCCGGCCTCGCTTTCCCCTCACCTGCTCCTCCCGCGGCGGGTCCAAGGAGACCCGGGTCTTGTCCCTGCGGTCTTCGGCCCACACCCTCCCGAACCCACCACAGCGGGTCCTGAGGAGGCCGGGTTCTTGTCTGAGGGGACGTGGCCCCACGGCCTCTGGAATCCTCCACAGCGGGTTCTGGGGAGACCCGCTTCCTGTCCCTGTGGCCGAGAACCCACCTCGTCGCTCCTTCCCCACAGCTGGTTCCGAGAAAGCAGAGCTCCTGCGAGGGACCGAGGCAGGCGGAGTGCGCATGCGGGCGCTGGCGTCAGTGAGCGGGCCTCTGGCGCCCCCTGCAGGCGATGACGTTAGTGCAGGACACTCTGCAATAACTGGTCCGGGGAGGCATCGCCCCCTCCTGGCCGCCCGTGAATCTAGAACATTTTGGAAATTGGATACTCAAGAGGAGCCAGGTAGCCCCTAAATTCGCCAAAAACAGTTAAGGAACATTTCATTGGAAACCATACGAAATAATATGTGTACACAAACTTTACAACCTACAGCAAAGGTTACTGGAAAATGTAAATTCATTTAAAATGCAAACACATGGGGCAGCTCTTCCTCCCCACGGGTCCTCTCCCTGATGCTTCAATAAAACCACCGTTTTGCACCAAAGACATCTTCAAGAATTCTTTCCAGGTCGTTAGCTCCAGATTCCGCAAAGCTCACGATCACCCCAAAAACCTTCTCATTTATATGTGTCAAACATGAGAGCAATGAATTCTTCTTCTGGACTCTGAGCAGATGCAACCTTGAGGTGCATCATGAATAATAAAGCTGAACTTTACTTTCATTCAGGGCATTTTGACAAGTGTGGCCCTAATGCAACACTTTCATGTCCATCACTCAGGCTGCATTCCTCTCAGCTGTGACTACTCCACGGGAAGAAGAAAACCTGCCTTTTAGCTAGAAGTTAATGACCCTGTCTGGAATGATAAGACCCCGAATCTCCTGCCTTCTCTTTACTCCCGCCCTAATACAAAGTTGTCCGTTTTAGGCATGGGACAGCCACCTAGCTCACCAGGACAGCTGCCCATCTTAAGACTCTGGGTGAGGCTTTCTTCTCAGTGGTTTCACTTGATCTCCCCCCACATCCCTGGTCCAGCCACTTCTGCCAGAGACCTCCACTGGGAGCTGGCAGAAACCAGTACCCGATTGAATTAAAGCCCAACAAGCAACCATTTCCTAGGGAAGTTGGCTGTCATGACTATATGTGTTGGAATGTTCCTTATATATCATGATGGAAATACTGTCTTTACTGTATTTGGTCAATGTCCTCAATTACAGAATTGGGTAATTTTGTAAAACTGTTCCAGTGTTTTCCATGCGACAAAACAGGCGGGTTTTTCATGGCCTTCTCTGCAAGGGCAAGCCACAAGTGCAGAGCAGCACAGCCCCTCCCACACCCCAAGGGCGGTGCAGCATGGCCTTCTCGGCAATACAAACGTGGTCCATAAGCCAGCACCCATTTGGAGTGTAGAATGGAATGAGGAATCTGTGGGAGGGCCGGCTTCCCTCGTTCAGGAGCCCTTCGCCAGCTGGGAGATGATCACAGCAATTTTGTTCCAGGAATGCTTCGGGTCCCTTTGACATCTCAGGAACCTCTGACATAACTTGCCCAGAGGATGCCACTCAGCAGTCGGGGGTGATTTTCATGGTAATGACCGCTCTCCAGGAGGGGCCTGGGAGCTTCTCTTTGGTCCCCAGGGACTCTCCCTTGGGATTCTATTTTAACCCGCTCTAAGCACATTGGATTTCAAAATTTGGGAAAGGACTGAACTCCTGTAACACTGCATGGCCTCCAGAGGATCTAGCAGTTAGTTCTCCTCTGCAGGAAACAGGGCAACTGGATGGAGGGACCCTAAGTCCAGGCCTTGACAGCTCGAAATGAAGACCCAGACCAAAAGGCCTCTTACAGACTGTTCACCCAAATGTATTTGGCTACGAACCTCCCTCCTGACACCTGGATGTCTACATAGGTCTTCCAAGTAAATCCAGGTCACTGGAGGAAACACAGGCCACACCAAACGAGCGGGATGCTAACTCTCTCTCTCTTTCTCTCTTCCTACTCCTCATACAGGCGGGGGCTTCTCCCTCATGGATTTCCCCGGTAACGGCTCTAATTGGAGCTAACTGTTGTTGGTCTACCCCAGGAATGGGACGTTAAGGAATATCCCCAAGCAGAGCAGCTTGCCAAATCTTCCTTTGTTTCCGGAACCTGATCTGACAGTTACTAGAAACCCATCCCATATAAACCCAGGAGACATGATGTATTGAAAGACTGGAAGTCTAATACATCGGATTAACACCAAAATGGAAGTGCCCCTTGCTACGTTGTATTCTGTACTTCCACTAGAATAGAATTAGAAGGCCATTCTTCACTTGTTCTTAGCCAAAAGGCCGAGAAGGAATTAGAAGGCCATTCTTGATGGACTCACATATCAAGAATTAAACCTGTACCTCCTCACAGGGATTGAGTATGCAAGCTGACACACTTTCTTATTTCTAAGAACCAGTGAAAGACCTCAGGTCTCTCTCTGCATATATTCCTTCTTATACTATTCAGCTTATTTCGTTGTCTTCTCTGGTGTCTTCCTACCTGATGTCAAGACTACTTCACAGCCATAACTTCTAGAAGACAGATGATCCTTTCTACTCAAGGAGCTTTATGTACGTTGTCTACCTTGGGTTGGCTGCCTCTGCCTGTGGTAACTCCTGTATATTAATACCTTCGCCAATTGACCGATGTTGGCCCAGAGGTAGGGACATCTCTATATTCCCCCACTGAGCAGGAAGTTATGGAAGAGGAGACCTTTCACCCTCAGCAACCTCAAAGATTTGAAGGTTCAAATGGTTCAGGGGGGAAAGACATGGGAAACGAAGGCAGAATGAAATGGCAGATGAGGTTAAATTTCCTTATCATCTGCAGCCCATTGACAAATCCTTGAGGTGGGCAGAGAAGAAAAGTTTCTCCAGGAGCTCCCTATTGTCTGAATGCTAATAATTCGCTAGGGGGAAAATCAACCTTAGCTTCACCACAGCTAGGCCTCCACTATCCTGTGAGTCTTCCTTAGCATATGAAACTCTCCCTGGAAACATCCTCTGGCATTACAGCCCCGAAATCCATAGTATAAAACCAGGGTCTCCTCATGTTACAGGGGCAGTTCTTCTTGTCCAGATGTCCTGTCCCCTTGCTTTAATATCAATAAAATCACCTTTCTGCACTGTAAATTAAAAAAAAATGAAATAAAATAAAATGAGCTACAGACACATGCAATGCCTGGGTGGCTCCGTCGGTTAAGAAATGAAGTCAAATTGTACAGCTGCTGGGGAGAACTGAATGATGGTTCTTCAAGACCTTAAAAATAAAACGAATTAACATGCCTCAGGTATGTACCCCAAATATTTGAAAGCAGGGTCTCACTCTGTATTTCTTCTCCCAAATTCATAGAAGAATTACGCACAACAGTCAAAAGGCTAAACCGACCGGAGGTCCATTGAAGGGTGAATAGGTGATGTATACACCAAGGAATACTACCTTGCCACGCAAAGGACCATAGTACTGATTCATAGCTCAATGTGGATGAACCTTCAATTCACTAAGACAAGGTAATGATCCAATCACAGAAAAGAATACTGTAAGATTCTACTTGTCTGAGGTATCCCTAATAATCAAATGCACCTATCAATAACAAAATATAGATGCCAGTCAGAGGGGAAAGGGAAATGGGCAGTTAATAGACATAGACTGTCACTAGGTCACCATTTAAACATTCTCAAGGTGGAAGGTGGCGGTGTGTGGACAACGGGAATATACTTAGTGGCATACACTGGAGACTTAAAGTCTTTTAAATAGTCGCTAGTATGTTTTCTACATTGAACCACAATTAAAGTCATGACTTAAGAACTAAAACATGTCACAACATGAATGCAGACTCAAAACATACTAACTTACAGGACCCACACAGAAAACTGCCAGATCGAGCCCTCTGTGATCTTTAAATCAATCATGGTTGTACAGTTATTTAAAGTCTCAGGAATAGTAAACTAGGTCACAACAGGAAAAGTCACTGTCACCAAGTTTGGGCAGGCGAGGACAGTTGACACAGCCTCTGGGTTGGAAATGTCCATTTATAGAATTGGCCATTTTACCCAAAGTGATGTAAATACAAAGGAATCCCATCCAATCAACATTCTAGTACCATTTGGGACAGAACTAGAGTAATCCTAAAAGCAGACCATGTAGAGACACAGAATCTGTATAATGAAGAACAAACAAGGAACAATTAGGTTTAGAGCTCATCCTTTCCTGCTACTGGGACAAGTCTGTTCAGAATGCTTCAGCCGAGGTCCCAGGCATCGTGAGGTTTTCCGGTCTGGCTGGTAAGGAAAGGCACTGTGCTACCTCTGACGTCTCTTGGACAGTTAATTGCTCAGGCTCTGGTAGTTTCCTCTCACACACGTCCTAGCCAATGCTCCGTTCAACACCCAAGGGGGGACCTCTGCAGACGTCCTGAGTCCTCCCTCCATGCGGTGCAGTCCTCTGATATTCCGGTGAGCTCCACCTGCTTTCTGCTTCCCAGACACTCAGTTCCGTCCCTTTAACTCAGGGGGGTCTCGGGGCTCTGTCCTCCCTCCCTTACTACACATACACACATCACCCACCATGTTGGGTCCTGACCTCGTCCCAAGGCAGATGCTCAGAACACCACAGAGATCACTTCCCTCCTCTCAGGATCACTGTCCTTTGCTGCCTGATGTTCATTCACTGTCTTCAAAACCTATTCCTGTATTTTGTCCATTTTGGGGGACTTTCAGTTGGGCCATTCTGGGGAAAGCCTTGTTTTGAACATCAAACGGGTTTCGTTTCTCCAGAAAATTTCAAGGAACCCCAGGGGATCCTGGAACTTGATCCCAGGTTACAAGCAGAGACTCCCTTCACACCCAGATCTCCTCCCCAGGACCCCAGGATGGGCGCCTCACTCCTCTCCTTTCAGAATATAAAAAACGGGGTGGGGGTTGGAGCTCTGTTTAGAGATAAGACAAGGAGACCCGCTTCTCTTGATGTCAACCAGCACTGGCGTGGCCAATGAACTTGCCCAGCTGGGATACCACTCTGCATGCCTATGCAGCCGGGCCCTGGAGCCCCTGTTCTGACCAGAGGGCTGTGGCAAGGGAGCACAGGCTGAGAGGGCCGTGCCAGCTGGCAGCAGCCCTGCCCCTGCCTCCTGCTCGGTCCAGGCTGTTGCAAACACGGACTCAGACGTGTGTACCAGACGACAGAGCTGGAATTCGCGGGAAGCTAACTTCCTGTCAGCGTGAACGGTCTCAGGCAGTGATGAGCTCCTGTCCCTGGAATGGTGCAAGCAGGGGCTGGTCCTCAAGCAGGGATACAACAGGAGACGCTGAACTACATGGGGCTCTCTGTCTCTTCCACGTGGCATAGATCTCATGACTACGCTCTCGGAGTGAGAATCCAACTTCATTCATCCGCAAACCCTTCTCCTTGCTGGGAGTGTATTGCCACAGACCCGCGGCATCTCCCTGCGTTGGCCCTGTGGTCCTGGGTGGCTGGCCTCCATGCCAGATGGGACACAGCCTCACTGAGGGGACTGGGTCATGCTTCACTCAGCCAGTTACATAACTGGCCGCTCTTGAAAAGGCGCCGCAGCGAGTCACAAGGGTTAGCAAACTAGTTCCAGGTAATTTACGACACTGGGATGCTTGGGGTTCTACATACAACAGACAAGTACAAACCGCAAAAGCATCAAGGGAGACTGCCCGGCCCAAAGACTCCATTCACACCCGGATCTCCTCTCCAGGACACTAGGACGTGCGCATCCCCAGCTAATGCCAGGCTGGCAGGTCGAGCTGGCGCACCAGCAGGTCTGGCAGGCGTAACCCACTGGGGGCCCCAGCGAGGCGCACCCTGCACACCTGGCGAAGACCGCGTTCCCCGCCTCGACCCTTCCCTCCCTCGTCTTCGGTGTGCATGACACGGTGACAAAGATGTTTCTCCTGCGCTGTGATGGCACAGACACCACAGTGCGCTTGCGGTTGCTGTGTCCTAGTTTCCTTGTATTTCTTTTTTCATCCTAATCCTATTGATTTGGGCTACCTTGGATCTCAGGCAAGGGAAACTCCAGTAACTAGAAGCTAACTATAGTCAAAGGTTGCCGATGTCTCCCTTTCCCTTGGGGGTGCCAGGCCCTGCCTGCCTTTCCATCTGCCCAGCTCTGGCCTTGATCGCTCGGAGCGACTTCTCCGCATGCTCCCCTGCGAGCTGCCTTCCAGCCTTGGGGCTGGCGCCCAGAGCTGGAGACCCATTTCTGACTGTCTGCAGGACGACTGTGATCCCTGCCCTTGCTCCACTGCACCCCTGCTGCTGCCCTGCGTGCAGCCCCCGTTCCCAGCCACCCCACCCCTGCGCCAGGCGGAGCTCCTCTGGAGCCTGCTGCCAGGGGCAGTGACCCTGCCCTTCCCTGCAGGCGCCGCTGGGAGCCAGCACTGACTGCAGGTCCGCAGTGCCCACACCCTCCCGGCCTCGTCCTCAGGGCACACCCCCAGCTGTAGGGATTCAGGGGGAGTAGACACGGCCCCGTCCCCAATCCGCGGCCTTTCTGACTCAGGAGGCTGACACTCACATGCACCAGTGACGGACACGGTACACTGTTTTCTGGGACAGGAGCCATGGGGCGAGCCAGGGAGAGTCCAGAGGAAGCCTGGAGAGACAGAGGGCTTCCTGGAAAAGGTGAGGCCAAGGGTGTGCTATTGTCCCCGATGACGTCTGCAGCCTTGGGGGTCAGCATCCCAGAGAAAGACGCCTCCATGGGGACTGCTGAGTCTCTTGCTGCCATTTGACGGCATAGGAACAAACGGTCTGAGCTCCCTCTGGACAATAAGGGGTCTGGTTTCTTCAGGGCGACAGACACAGCCATGGTGACCAGTCTGGGGCCCTGGCTCCTCTCTTACTCCTCCCTCGAGAACCAGGGACACTGTGGTTGACCCATAAACAGCTCTATTTCTTCACCTCCGTGTCTCCATACTCTTTGCAATAGGATGGGGTAGCTCCTCCCATCAGGAGGTGGGGACTGGCTCCCCAACTCCCCTGCTCCCGCTCTGAATCTGTGCTGGATCCATGACTTGCTCTGGCCGACAGGACGTGGTGGAAATGATGCTGGGCCAATATCGGGCATAGGCCTCGAACAATCTTGTGACCTTGAGTACCCACCCTCTCTGCCACCACCATGTGCAGAAGCCCAGAGAGCCTCGTGGTAGAACGAGAGACATGCAGCCCACTCACCAGCACCCCTGGCCGCTGCAGCTAACACCCATCCCGAAATCCACTGACCCGTGCATTGACCACACATGTCTGAGGGAGCCCAGACCTGCCCGACCAGCTAACTGCTCAGCTAAGTAAACAGTTGGTGTAAACTGCCACATTTTGGAGTGGTTCTTATGCAGCAGAAACTAGCTGATACAGGCACCCCACCATTCTGGGCATGCAGGGTTCAGAACGCACAGGCTGAAGGATTTAAGGGCAGGGGTCCTGGCTGGCCTCGGCACCTGCACCGGGCCCTCATGTTTCCTGTTACCTGGGCTCTGCTCTACTGACAGGAGCTGCAGCCACCGCACTTACCACTAAGGTGTGACCTGTCTGGCAGTGACTGTGTCTTAGCCATCTGGCCTCCTCTACGGTTTCCTGGCCCTACTCAGAGCCTTCCAGCTGCTTTCCATGACACTCCAGGTGAAACCCAAATGCCTCACCAACCCACACAGTGCTCCCTCTTCCCACCCCGCTGCGAGCTTTGGGCATCTCACTACACTCCAGACACACCGGCCCCCAACCCACAAGACCCAACCTGACCATAAATCATTCTCAGCCAACGCCGCGTGTCACTCTCCGCACACTCATGTCTTGAGGCACCCGTAGAAAGCTGCTCCCCGAGGCACCAGAGGCTTCACAAAGTATAGTCTCCCTGGGGCTCCTGCGGTCTGAAATCCCTGAACTGAGGACCCACCATTTAGGGCCCTTCCCAGAATTTCTAGAGTCTACAAAAGACAGAATTCTCTAACTGGAGCTGGGACTCCCCTGAAGGAAACAAGAGAAACAACAGCTGGCCTGGGCTGGCCTTGGAAGCTGGGGAGGGCCTCTTCCAGGCCCGAGGAGGCCAGGGCAGGCCCAGACCCACCATGGGCCGGGGCTCGGGGACAAAGATCTTCTACACTCCGTGAAGGGCCCCTTGGCACCAGGGTCTGAGACCAATTGCCAGGAAGCAGTGCTGGAGCCCGCTCGGCGTCCGACGGGACCATGCTGTGACGTCGGAAGAGCATGGAGTCTGGCGTCAGACCGCCTGGGATCAAATTCCAGCTCATTCCATCACTGACCTGCTGCGTGACCCCGGGCAAGCCTCATAACAGCTCTGAGCTGCAGCTTCCTCATGTAGAAGATGAGTGTACAAACAGTGCCTCCTTCCTGGGTGGTGAGGACCCCATGGAACGCTCAGACCAGGGCCAGGCACATCACAAGTGCTGTGGAAGTGAGTTGTCATAAACATCGTCAGAGGCCATGACTCTGCGTCTCTCAGAGCAGGGGTGGAGACTTCTCTGCAGGGACTCTACTCTGTTCCTGGCTCGAGGGTGCTGGGGTGCGGTTCCCAGGGCTCTCCCTTCACTTACTGGGCATTTACTTCTGAAAAACCATTTTGGAACATCTGTCTACTTTTGAGAGAGACAGAGACAGAATGAGGTCCGGTAGGGGCAGAGAGAGAGGGAGACACAGAATGCCAAAGCTGGCTCCAGGCTCCGAGCTCGCGGCGCAGGGCCCGACAGGGGACTCAGACCCATGCACTGCAAGATCGTGACCTGAGCCGAAGTCAGCCGCTCAGCGACGGAGCCCCCCAGGCGCCCCCATGATCTCTGTCTCTGCCCTGCAGTCGCCCTGAGACTAGTCCCTTACGTCATCCTTTCGCTTCGTTGTTCCGGTGAGTTCCCTGCTACTGCATCACCCCCCGCTCCTCCACCTGGGACGGGCACGGCCCCGGTTCTGTGCGGGGAGGATGCAGACAGAGGATCTGGGATACATCTTTCTGGAGCATCCGCTTTACTCCAGATTGAGCGTGACGCACTCCCTCCTCCACATACGAAAATCACAAGAGCAAGAGAGGAGCGAGATGCCTCAGGAAAATCAGTCCAGTCTCTAAAGCTTCACCCAGCTGGGGACAGGACAGACCTGCAGCTAGGGCGGCCTCTCCTCTTGTAGGCCGTGGCATGGTAAACCCTCTCGATTGGAATCCACTGCAGACAACTGTGGGGGTGTGCACAGTCCATGATCCACGGGCCCCGATCTTCCTGGGCCTCCTTATGCACACAGGGCGCCCAGCCCGTGTCACACACCAGCCCGTGTTGGTCCAGCTGATGGCCACTCTCCTGTACCTGTCCCTGGGCTTCCTCAAGGTCTGCATCTTTCCCTCCACTTCAAAGGCAGGGACGGGGAACCTCGGTGGGCCTCAGCCACTCAAGCGTCCCACTCTGGGTTGGGGCTCAGGTCTAGATCTCACAGGAGCTTAGACCATGTAGCTCTAAGGAACGGAGGTTGACTTATGACTCGTGGAGCCATAAAGACCCTTGGGAATGTGGGCCTGAGACCTTCCTTCCACAGTTCCCAGCAGCCTCCCCACGAGAGTCAAGAAGGTCTCTTCCTCCCGGTGCAGGAACCTGAGCATCTATCGGGGACCAAAGGCAGAGGAATTCGCCCACTTCTGCGGGGGCATTTTTCACCGGCTCCTGTATCGAAATAAAACTTGTACCCCCTTTTGCAGGATATCAATGAGCAAACTCATGTGCCTTCTTCTTCCTGTGAGCCTGTGGAAGACCTCAAACGTCTCTTAGAGGATGGTCACAACTCTCTTTTTCGGTCTCTTTTCCCAAGTTCTACTAACAATTCTTTCTTATGACGGGCCAGTCAAAGGACCACCGCAGATATTGGGGGCACAGGCCAGAAAGCCCCATCGGATTCCTGCTGCCTATTCCCACTCTCATCTGAGGATGCTTCCGGCCTGACATCTAACATCTCCCTGGCGGCGCTGGTGGACACGAGCTTGGTAATTTGCTCTAACTCATTACCTGTTTCCTTTCGTTCTAGAAAAGAACCTCTGATTCATGAGCTGATTGCTTCCTCAACCAGAGAGTCTTTAGGATGGCAATCCACCACCCGTTACCCAGTGAAGGCCCCAAAGGAATCTCTACATATCATACCACTCCAGTGTGAAATACCCCAATAACTCCAATGCATCAAACAGTTCTGCAAAGTATAATGGCACGTGATGGGCCAACCGCCGCACGAGGTGGAACGGATACCCCTTCCAACGCAAAAGATGGGTGTACGTTCCGGATGCCCGCAGAAACGTTTCTGCATTTCGGACTGACATGAGGACTCCAACGGACGCTTCAAACAATCCCCCTCTTTCCTTCAATGACTGGTTCAACTCCTGGACTGCAGGAGGTTTGTCAGCTACCCAAGCACTTCCATTTGGGCTCCAGTTATTGGCATTCCGGTTGGCTGTTTTTTCCCACGTCTCCCTGCCTGGTACCAAGACTCGTCACTGCCACCAAGTCATCACACGATCCTTTCTCCTCAAGGAGGTTCATATGGGTTGCCCACCTTGGATGCCACGGCCTCTGCCTTTTCTCACTCCCCTCTATGTTCCCCGACTGGCCCACATGGACCAAGACAGGTAGGGACAACTCTACGCCCCTCCTCAGCAGGAAGAAGGTACGGAACACGAGCCCATCCGCCTGCAGCAACCCTAACGATTTCAAGGTCAAAAGCCTTCAGGGGGGATCTGGTGAGGGAGCATGAGGCAGGCTGAGGGCGAGATACAGGCTGGCGCCGGCCCTCCCAGGTGGGATATGTTGTGATCGTCCTCGGACGCTCGTGGAGACCCCGGAACAAAGGGCAGGTGTCGAAGTGCTTGCCGTGGTCGTGTGGGAAACTGAGGCCAGGGAAAACTTAAATTCCCTGACTGCCTGCTGCCCAATGACAAGTCCTTGAAACAGGCAGAGGGACCTCCCTCTACGAGCTCAGCTGCCTCGAGGAGGACATCTTGGTGGGGGCAAAAGAGAACCTTAGCTTCTTCACATTATGCTAACCTCGAGGACCCTGCAAGTCTACTTCATCTCAAAGCCCCCATCGTACAGGCTGGCAATCACACGCCACGCTTGTGCTCGCCGAGATCCACGTGAGGGGTCTCGTGACTGAGGTTTCATGAAACGAGAAGAAACGCTTGGCGTTTCCCCACCAACGTCTAGCCCCTCAAGGCCCTGGAACCTTGCTTCCAGAATTCCATGGAGACTTACTCTATCCCTAACGCCCTCCCAACCAGAGACTACATAATGAGCGACCCGACACGACCCCAATGCGGCTCGCCCTGCCCGTGGGTCCCATCCCCGTGCGTCCCATCCCCGTGCTTTCATAAAATCACTCGTTTGCACCCAAGATTTCTTCACAAAGTCTTCCTTGGCCATTGACTCTGGAAACCACGAACCCCACATCACCCCAAAAGGTCACCACCTCCACCCTGGGTTTCCTACAACTCCAAATCCAGCAGGTGGCTCTCCCGCCGTCGTTCCTGCAGCGTGGTTAGGTGTCCTGGATCTGGTCCCACCCATCACCCTGGCCACTCTCCTGTGCCTGTCCATAGACTTCCTGGAGCTCTGCATCGTTCCCTCCGCATCAAAGGCAGGGACGGGGAACCTGGGTGGGCCTCAGTCGCTTACGCATCCCACTCTCAGTTTGGGCTCAGGATGGGATCTCAACAGTTTTGGACGTCGGAGCCTCCTATCGGATTTCAGCTGAGAGCCGGGAGCCTGTTTGGCTTCTCTTCCGGCCCCTCCCCCACTCACCCTGTCCTCCCTTTCAAAACAGTTAAGTTTCCTGAAACTTAAAAAACAGAAGAAATAAAGGCACGGACCATGGCTCTCCTACTGTGGGTGAACTTTATTTTTTCGAAACATGTACCTTCCCATGTACTTCCTAACACAGGAAAAGAAACTTGGTACTCGGGTCTGGGGGTGAATGCTGGTTCTCCCTGGGGTCCGTTCCTCCTCGTTCTCTATGTCTTCACAATAACTGATGTTGATGGTGTTGTGGATGCTGGGGTCTTCAGAGGTTCTCTCCAAGGACCCCAGGGAGTATGTGCTGGAGGAGGAGGGGGAGGCTGACGTGGGGCTCCAGGAGTCGGCTGTGCTGGGTGTGCTCACTGTGGTCCCAGGGCTGGGTGGGCGACAGCCTGGCCATTCTGGCACCGCTAGAGGTATCAGGGGGTCTTCGTTTCCGTGAGTCCAAGGACTCAGTCCTTCGTCCTTTCCTGCATGTCCCCCTTTGCCCGATACCCGCTGGATGGATCTTAATCTGCTCCAAACCTTTTGATCTCTCAGTGCCATCAGCATCAGGACACCCTCTTGTCGCGAGTCCCCATGGACGTCCCAGCCGACCTCCCCAGCCTCAACTGGCTCCATCCCCGTCGCTAAGCAATAGAAAACCACCCCCAGGCTCCACACATCTGTGGAAGGCCGGGAGGATTCTTGGTGGACCAAGAGTCGAGGGGCAGAAGTGGGGATCTCCTCAAATGTGTGGACTTTGTAGCCCGCAAACTGGATGCTCAGGCCAATGCCCGTACTTGCTATCTTTAGGTCTTGATTAAAGAGCAGCTGCTCTAGGTCTAGGCCCTTGGGGAAAAGACCTTCTTGGTGGCCGTATTCCATCATACCTAGAAGTTGGCAGAGCTTATCAGCCACGCGGCCACGGTGGATGCACTCGTCCCCCAGCTGGTCTCCGATGACATGCTCTGATATCAGAACTAACATTTTGCTTGTGTTCACCACCTGAAGTGACTTCACAATGGGTGAATTCGATGTCCTCATTTTCTGAGCTTCACGCAGAAGTCCCTGGAGACCAGTGGAGTCCTTCAGACTTTTATGGATGAATGTCACATCCAGTTTGGGTAACATTTTCGACATGCCGCCCCCACCTAAGGTCTTGGGGCGGACGTCGTGGACCATGGGTGAAAGCCCACGAAACATGGTGACCTCCTTAACTACACTCAAACTACCAGACCTAACTACACGGATCCTAACTAACCTATAATCTACACTAACTACGCTAACGGACTAATATCAACAAGGCTAACTACGCTTACTAGGCTACACTAACAATACTACGCTCACTAACTATACCAACCAGATGAACAATACTAACAATACTACGCTCACTAACTATACCAACAAGATGAACAATACTAACAATACTACGCTCACTAACTATACCAACGAGATGAACAATACTAACTATACTACAATACTAATACTAAAGAAAGAAACAAATGAAAAAAACAAAGAGAACGAGGGAGAAAATGAAGAAAAGAGATGAAGAAAAAGGAAAGGTAGAAAGGGCAAAAAAAGCTAATACGAAAGAAAGAAACAAATGAAAGAAAAACAAAGAAAACGAAGGGAGAAAAAGAAACAGATTAAAAACCCAAGATTTAAAGAAAGGGCAAAGAAAAAAAGAAAGAGAAAAGAAACTGGAGGAAAAATGAGTAGAGAAAAGAGAGAACTGAAAAGAATATATGGACCAAACTACACAAAGCGAAGCAGAAACCAAACTAGCTAGGGTCAGCCGACAGGTCACCAAGGCTTCCTGGGCTATAGAGACCGAACAGCGGGCCGAGCCAGGGGCTTATAAAGGCAGGGCCTGCGGCTACCTCACAATGGTGCTTTATGAGGTCAGAGCAGGAAATGGGCCCATCATGCAATCATGGCCGGGATGTCTGCGACCACAGTGTTTCCTCCCTTTTTGTGCCCAAGACCCCTTTACTCAAAAAACATTAAAAGAAACAAAAAAGTTTCGCAGTGGGCTTTTTGTTTCTTGGTGTGGGCTTTTCAAGACTGATATTTCCTTTGTTAGAAATGGAAACCTATAAGATGGGTCAGTGCCTTTTCACTTTGAGTTAAGAAAACGATCATTTTCAGCTTTTAGAGCCCTCGTAATGTCTAAAACTACTCCATTCCTGGTCTCAAAATGGGGCTACAACATATAGGGAAATGCTGTGTTGTGTAACACATGATAGGACTCATTATCAACAGCTATACAGCTCAAAGGAAAATTGCTTTCATCATCTTTTCACCGATACGGTCGTGAGCAGATGTCTCCCCAGAAACCTTGGAGGCCAGAAGGCAAGGGTTGACGGGCTCAAAGCCTTGAAGGGAAGAAGCTGTCCACCAAGAATTCTGCATTTGGGAAACGGTCCTTCACAAATGAGGAAGGGATGAAGACATTCCCGGAGAAACCAAAGCTGAAAGCCTTGCCCTGACCACGAAGCGGCCCTGCAGTGAACGGGGTGCTTCGGGCTCAAACGAAAGGGCCCTGGACCGTCACTCAAAGCCTTCTGAAGACGTCGTCTCCGGCAAAAGTAAGGACACGGACAATGATACAAGCTAGTACTGTCAGGACTTTGGCTTGGAGCTCTCCTTTTTGTTCTCTACGTGAAGACACTGATATATTTAAAAACCTAGTCGGGGAGAGGGAGGGAGGCAAACCATGAGAGACTCTTGAATGCTGAGAACACACTGAGGGCGGACGGGGTGTGGGGGAGAGGGGAAGGGGGGTGATGGGCATGGGGGAGGGCACTTGTGGGGAGGAGCACTGGGGGTTATGTGGAAACCAACTTGACAATAAACTGTGAAAAATAAATAAATACATATAAAAAAATAAAAACCCAATTATTCACCTATGCTTCTGGACACACGGTGCATAAAGATGTAAGTCCGTCATCAGGCTGAGCATCTCTGGACCTATTCCAAGCCTCGGTCCGAAACGGATGGGCCACACCACAGACTGGACACGGCTGTGGGGGGAGGAGAATTAGCAAACGACCGAAAGCCCATCCTCAAGACATGGCTCAGGGTGCAGCTCAGAGAGCCAGAGAGACAGACACAGTGAAACGCCTATGAAATTAGAATCGGAACGCTATGCGAGGGAAGGGAGGTCGCTCTTGAAAAGGTGCCGCAGCGAGTCACAAGGGTTAGCAAACTAGTTCCAGGTAATTTACGACTCTGGGATGCTTGGGTTTCTACATACAACAGACAAATACAAACCGCAAAAGCTTCAAGCTCTCTCTCCAAGGGAGACTGCCCGGCCCAGAGACTCCCTTCACACCCGGATCTCCTCTCCAGGACCCTAGGATGTGTGCACCCGCAGCTAATGCCAGGCTGGCAGGTCGAGCTGGCGCACCAGCAGGCCTGGCTGGCAAAACACACTGGGAGCCCCAGAGAGGCATGCCCTGCAGACCTGGCGAAGACCACTTTCCCCACCTCACCCTTCCCTCCCTCATCTCTGGTGTGCATGGGAAGGTGACGAGGATGTTTCTACTGTGCTGTGATGGCACAGACACCACAGTGCACTTGCGGTTGCTGCGTCCTAGTTGGCTTGTTTTTCTTTTTTAATGCTAGTACTATTTCTTCGGGCTACCTTGGATCTCAGGCAAGGGAAACTCCAGTAACTAGAAGCTAACTATAGTCAAAGGTTGACGATATCTCCCTTTCCCTTGGGGGTGGCCAGGCCCTGCCTGCCTTCCGTCTGCCCAGTGCTGGCCGCGAACGCTCGGAGGGACTGCTCCGCATGCTCCCCTGCGGGCCGCCTTCCTGCCTTGGTGCTGGCGCCCAGAGCTAGAGACCCATTTCTGACTGTCTGCGGGACGACTGTGGTCCCTGCCCTTGCTCCACTGTGCTCCTGCCGCTGCCCTGCGTGCAGCCCCCGTTCCCAGCCACCCCACCCCTGCGCCAGGCAGAGCTCATCTGGAGCCTGCTGCCAGGGGCAGTGACCCTGCCCTTCCCTGCAGGCGCCACTGGGAGCCAGCACTGACTGCAGGTCCGCAGTGCCCACACCCTCCCGGCCTCGTCCTCAGGGCACACCCCCAGCTGTAGGGATTCAGGGGGAGCAGACACGGCCCCGTCCGCAAGACCCGGCCTTTCTGACTCAGGAGGCTGACACTCACATGCACCAGTGACGGACACAGTACACTGTTTTCTGGGACAGGAGCCGTGGGGCGAGCCAGGGAGAGTCCAGAGGAAGCCTGGAGAGCCAGAGGGCTTCCTGGAAAAGGTGAGGCCAAGGGTGTGCTATTGTCCCCGATGATGTCTGCAGTCTTGGGGGTCAGCATCCCAGAGAAAGACGCCTCCATGGGGACTGCTGAGTCTTTTGCTGCCATCTGGCAGCAAAGGAACTAATGGTCTGAGCTTCCTCTGCCGCGTCCTGGATTGGAAGGGGTCTGGTTTCTTCAGGGCGACAGACACAGCCATGGTGGCCAGTCTGGGGCCCTGGCTCCTGTCCTGCTCCTCCCTCGAGAACCAGGGACACTGCGGTTGACCCAAAATAGCTCTATTTCTCCACCTCCCTGTATCCACACTCTTTGCACTATGATGGGGCAGCTCCTCCCGTCAGGAGGTGGTGTCTAGCTCCCGTTCTGAATCTGCGCTGGCTTCGTGACTTGCTCTGGCCGACAGGATGTGCTGGAAATGATGCTGTGCCAACTTCAGGCATAGGCCTCGACGAACCTTGTGACCTTGAGTGCCACCCTCTCTGGACCCTGCCACCACCATGTGCAGAAGCCTAGAGAGCCTCCTGGAAGAACGAGACACATGCAGCCCACTCACCGCCACCCCTGGGGGACACAGCCAACAGCCAGCACGAAATCCACTGACCCCTGCATTGACCACACATGTCTGAGGAAGCCCAGAAGACCTGCCCGACCAGCTAGCTGCTCAGCTAAGTAAACAGTTGGAGTAAACTGCCACATTTTGGAGTGGTTCTTATGCAGCAGAAACTAGCTGATACAGGCACCGCACCATTCAAGGCATGCAGGGTTCAGAACGCACAGGTTGCAGGATTTGCACGCAGGGGCCCTGACTGGCCTCGGCACCTGCACCGGGCCCTCATGTTTGCTGTTCCCCGGGCTCTGCTCTACTGACTGGAGCTGCAGCCACCACACTTACAACCAAGGTGTGGCCTGTCTGCCAGTGACTGTGTCTTAGCCATCTGGCCTCCTCTACGGTTTCCTGGCCCTACTCAGAGCCTCCCGGCTGCTTTCCATGACACTCCAGGTGAAACCCAAACGCCTCACCAACCCACACGGTGCCCCCTATCCCCACCCCGCTCCCAGCTTTGTGCATCTCACTGCATTTCAGACACACCTACCTCCAACCCACAAGACCCAACCTGACCAGAGATCATTCTCACGGAACGGCATGTGTCACTCTCCGCACACTCCTGTCTTGAGGCACCCGTAGAAAGCTGCTCCCTGACGCACAAGAGGCTTCACAAAGTACCGTCTCCCTGGGGCTCCTGCGGTCTGAAATCCCTGAACTGAGTACCCACCATTTGGGGCCCTTCCCAGAATTTCTAGAGCCTACAAAAGACAGAATTCTCTAACTGGAGCTGGGACTCCCCTGAAGCAAACAAGAGAAACAACAGCTGGCCTGGGCTGGCCATGGAAGCTGGGGACGGCCGCTTCCAGGGCCGAGGAGGCCAGGGCAGGCCCAGACCCACCATGGACCTGGGACGCGGGGATAAAGCTCTTCTACATTCCATGAACGGCCCTGTGGCACCAGGGCCCCGTGGCACCAGGGTCTGAGACCAATTGCCAGGAGGCAGAGTTGGAGCCCGCTTGGGGTCCGATGGGACCATGCTGTGACGCCGGGAAGAGCACGGAGTTTGGTGTCAGACCTCCTGGGGTCAAATCCCAGCTCATTCCATCACTGACCTGCTGCATGACCCCGGGCAAGCCTCCTAAGGGCTCTGAAATGAAGCTTACTCATGTAGAAGATGAGTGTAGAAACAGTGCCTCCTTCCTGGGTGGTGAGGACCCCATGGAACGCTCAAACCAGGGCCCGGCACATCACGAGTGCTGCGGAAGGGAGTTGTCATAAACATCATCAGAGGCCATGACTCTGCGTCCCTAAGAACAAGCGTGGAGACTTCCGAACAAGGACTCCACTCTCTTCTAGGCTCGAGGGTGCTGGGGTATGGTTCCCAGGGCTCTCCCTTCACCTACCGGACATTTACTTCGGAAAAAATATTTTTGAACATTTCTTTATCTTTGAGAGAGACAGAGACACAATGAGGTCTGGTAGGAGACACAGAATGCGAAAACAGGCTCCAGGCAGCCAGAAACCCGGGCAGGAGCTCATCATCACCCTCCAGAGCAGAGAGTCCCACAAGGGGCCCCGAGGTGCCAGATCCAACCAGCTCTCTCAGGCGGGAGGATGGCGTCCCGTCACCACCGACTATGCCTGCCCGGGGCTGCGGGCCTTTGCTCCTGTGCTCCCTCCTGCCCGCCGCACACCCCCTCTTCCGCGCCTCACAAGACTCCTCCTCGATTGTTCTGCTCCCTCTCCCTCCCCCCACCCAGTGAGGTTGACGTCCCTTCCTAAAGACATCTACGACACACACATCAGCATGTTCAAGGAGAACTTGTGTTCTACAGTGTCTGTGGGTGTCTGTCCCCTCCAGTGTGTCCGTCCCCTCCAGTGTGGGGAGCACAACAGGGTCCACCGTGCAACTGGCATGAAAAGAATTCCATGAGAAACAACCACAATTCCTCTGAATAAACGGGCTTCTCTAAGACCTGTCCACCTACTCTCGAAGCCTCACGGCCATGGTAGTTGGTGGTTGGGAAACGGCACCTCACTCCCTATGCCAACAACAAGAAAATCAAGGGCCACAAAGGGGAACAGCTTTACCGGCATCACTGCCCACCTTCCCACCTTCTGGGAGGCTGGGAAGCTTTTCTGCCATGTTCCATCAGGGCCCTGAAACCTTGGTCCTGTGGGCAAACCCCTCATTTCCTCAGAGCAGGGGACTGCTGTGTGACCACGGCCCTGAGTCACGGAGCATCTGGTGTCATCCTGGGACCTGAAGTTTCTTTTACTAACAATATCGTACTGAGAGACATGATACCCAGGGACATGGCGCCTCAGTGATTCACCTCTCTTTCGTTTCGTTCACTTTATGCAAATGGGAAAGGGCTGTGTTCACAGGAAGCCTTGTTGTACGAGAAAGAGCCGGGGCGGGTTCTTAGAAAACTAAGGCCAAAACTGAAGGTATCCACACTTATCCAATGAGCACAATGGAGACAAAGAGGTCTCCTGCTACTTTGTCCTGGAGCAAAGCTGCCAGCACAAGCCCACACGTGGCCCGCCACACCCTCAGGTCAGTCTGCCACGGACACCCACTGTGTGAAAGGGCCTGGAACCTGAAATGGTCTTCATCACTATCCGTCGTCTCCCAAGAAGCAAACACCACGAGCTTGCAAAGGCACTGAAACAGGAATGCTCCCTTGTGTTCCCAGGGATACAGACAGAGGCCGCCTATTTACTTCTGGTTCCAACTTGTCCTGGGGTCACGCTCTTTCAAGCCCTGGAAATGTGGGCACCGCTTCTGGCTCTACAATCCCTCCACCAGATGCCCCCATCTCCCACTCCCCCAGGATGTTCCCCCCTCCTCCCCGCCAATCTGCACAACTCCAAATCCTCCTCCAAAACATCTCTGACTCCCCCTCTACCAGGCAGTCTCCTGGTTTCTCGTTGGCCTCTTTAGATTTATTTCCTGCTAGAATGATCAAAATGGGTTCCAATGCTGCTGCTCGCACACCTGTCTCCCTGTGATGGAGAACGTTGTGGGAGCAGGGTCATAGCTGCATTCTGAAAAGAGACCAAGCAATCCTTTCCTGAGTCCTTCACAACTAGGCCAAGACCTCACTGGTGAGTGACTCTCAACTCTCCAAAAACGGAGTAAAGAACTTTCCAAGGACAGAGAGTCACAGACAAATGTTCTCAGCGGGAGGGAGCAACTTGTTTAAGTGCTGAAAGGCCAGGGGTGTATTAGCAAAGCAAGAGGGCGATGAGCCAGATGTTCACAAGGTACGTGTATCCGTTAGGCAGGATGGACTATGCTGCGGAACACATCATTGCCCAAATCTCGGTGGCCTATGATAAAGTTTATTTATGTCTCAGGCTACATGGCCATGTGGCTCTCCCTCATCTCCTCTCCCCTCTGGACTGAGGCTGACGGAGCAGTGTCTTTCTGAAATATTGCCATTGTTGGGAAGAAGGGAAAGAAAACTGGGAAATCACTCACAGGTTCATAAAGAGTATGTTCACATCTGTGTTGGCAGCTCACCAGCCCCACTGCCACGCTCGGGGACAACATCGGCAGTGCTGCAGAAACCTCCAACAGAGCAGGCACGGCGCCACAGGGCACTGAGTGTGGGGTGATGGCAACCCAGTCCCACACCGGGCTCAAGATTCTGATGTCTTTCCTGGGATCGATGGAATCTGCTGAATCAAGTATTCATTTCTAACAAATCCCTCGGGCTACAATGAGAGAACAACAGTGGAAAGGGGCGTCTAGAGAGAGCGTCCTCTCCTCTCCTCCAGGTGGCCTCCCTCCCTAAGCTTCCTTTCCAGAGTTCCAGGCTTGACTTTCAGTGGTGGGAGGGCTTGGGATTCCCAAACACTTCCAAAGAGAACTTCGGTCGCAGCAGCAGTAGGCAGCCTTACAGGCACTTGGAGCCTTGGGGGCCACACAGGCCCAGAAAGCCGCAGGTGCCCCTCTGCCCTGGGTGCTCTCATTCGCCAAGAGGAACATTCAGACACAGAATTGTCGGGTCCTGGACTTGGCTCTGAGCACCACGGACAGCGACCGGGGTGCTGCCCAAGGCACCAGAGGGAGCGGGGTGGTCACTGTCCCTGCTGCTCACAGGCTGACTCACAGCCACAGAGGCTGGTTCTCAGACCCAGCACAGGGCGCCAGAGCCCAGAGGGCGCCAGGGTCTCAGCTTTCCCAGTGCCTCATTTTGCAGATAAGAAAGCACCAGTTCTATTTAGAGAGATCAAATGAAAGGAAACAAACTTAAAATGTTAGACACATAATAATAAGGGCTTGCTTCTTCTTTTGCTTTCAGACTCTTCCTTTAACCTCAAAATTTCAAAATATTGTTAAGTTTTCTAAAGTTTGTTATATGCATAGAAACTATGCCCTTCAGTAGTAAGGGCTAAAGGGCTACGATATATGCAACCTACTCCCAAGAGGTTCAAAAATAAATTGTGTGTGTGTATACATATATTCTGAATAATAAAGCAAATCAGCAAAAAAAAAGAAAAAAAAGAAAGCACAAGTCCAGAGAAGGGAAAGAATTTCCTCAGGGTCACACACTGAGTGGCACCTAGGGACTGGAAGCTAGCCTCTAGATGCTTGATTGGACAAAACGCATTTCCTTGAAACACTCCCAGGTTTTGCCCCTAGAAACCCAGAATACTTGGGCCCTGAAAACTCACAGTGGCACACAGTAGGTACTCCGTGGACACTGGCTGACTGAATAAATGGTTATGCTGAGACGCCAAAACACAAATGTGGAACCTGGGCATGGGCCCCGAATCCTGAATTCAAACAGGAAGTCTCGTTCCTTTGGGGTATGGGTCAAAGGGTATGGAAGGAAGCGGGGGGGGGGGAAGGGAAGAAGTGCTGCCAGGAAGACACAGGGGTGCAGGAAGAGGAGAAGAGCAGGTACGACCCAGAACAGTAAGCAAAGAGGAACGCAGCCACTGGACACTCACCTCTGTGCTCCCGGACTTCCCACAATCTCCCTCCCAATACAGCAGATTAAACAGTTCAGGGGTTTCCTCAGGAAGGGTGATCACTTGACCTCAATCTGGCCAATCGGCATATTCCGCCCTCCCTGGCCACGGTGTTTGCCTTGGGACTACGCATGTGACAGCAGGTCCCAGTGGGCCCAGACCTTAGGGCTGGAATCCTAGGGAATGAGAGGTTCTTTTTCTGTTGGGACACTGACAGCCGTGACAGTTGGTGGCCATCTTGGTTTCCTAATGAAAAAGCCCAGCTGAGTAGGACACCAGCACAGAGGAGAGGAAGCAAAGCCAAGAGGTCCAGAAAGATGATTCCTGCGGATGTCCTCAAGGACCCAGGTACACCCTTGCCTGAAACAGTCAGCTCTTATGTTTCTTAGGCACACAAACCATTCTCTCCGGCATCGTTTGATAGCTTGTTTAGGTTGCTTTGAGTTTTCTGTCACTCACTGGCTATTAAAACCAAAACCAAAAAAATCTCACTTTGAATTCTTCCTTGCAGTTGTCTAAATGGAGCATCCTGGAATGGGACAGTATGGATTTAGGCTAGCATCAAGCAAGACTTTTAGATAACGCTGCAAACCTCCAAAATACCCTGGAAATCCAAATGGATTCAAACTATATCTGCTGGGGGCCGGATGTAGTCTGGGCCACTCACATTACCCAAATTCACCCTCATGGAATTGACCCTGTTAAGGTAGCTACTGATGACCTCACTTTAGGGGACACGAAGGAGGCTCAGAGAAGGGAGGTGACAGGGCTGTAGTCTGGAAGTGTGGAGCCGGATAGCAAACCCAGATGCTGCTGTATGTCTCCTAGGAACCCTCTTGGTGTAGCCCATCCATGTGGTAGGGCAGCGGCACCACGCCCGGCACACTGTGGGGGCATGAGGCTTCTTAACCATCCTGTGGCCAATAGAAGACTCAGGGAAGCAATCTGCACGGAAGGCAGGCATGGGACCTTGTTTCCCGAGCACTACTACACCTTCCCAGCTCCCCGAGGACCAGAGTCCCTCTTTCCCTTGCTTTCCTTGGCAGAGTCCTGCTCATGTGACCACAGGACAGTCCCCATTTACAGCCGGCATCGGGAGCTGCTACAAGGGAGGCCAAGAGCCTTCACCCCTCCACCATGCCTGGGGACATCTCGATGCTCGGAGCCTGGGGAACCTTATGTCCTACCTGCACACCCCAGGGCTTTTCCAGAACATGCTGAGAATCTCACTCAGTTTGGAATGGGGATGTACCGGTCACTGCACTTTCCACGTCTCACTCATGCACTCCTTTGTCTGCACAGCGGCCTCCCGGGCCTGCTGCAGGAGAAGCCGAGCTGGCAAGAAATCAGCAGCTTAGCGCTGGAAGGCACACACGAGGCAAGAGCTCACGGCTAGGTATTCTGTGTAGAAAAGACCCACGCCTTACACGGAAGAGGCTCTAGAAGCCCTCTGGGTCTAGAAGCGGTGCTTAGGCCTAAGGGAATTAGAAGAATTCCTGATGGTCAGAGGCTCTGACTCGGGGAAGGTGGGTGTGGTGAGGTCCCTGCCGTGACCTGAAGGCCCACTGCGTGCAGCCTCAGGTTGCCCAGGGAGGAAAAGGCAGAGGCCTGTCCCAGAGGTGTTCATAGACCAAACATGAATGGGCCAACCAGACAGACAGAGTAGCACAGTCGCGATCTGCTCTCGTGGGTGCTGAGTGGAGGGACAGGGCCAGAGATCCAAGTCGGCTGGGGAACTAGGTAAGAACAGAGACATTTTAACGGACACTAGAAGGCTGCATCAGTGGGAGATGTCTGTCTCGAGTGACAGAAAACCCTACCAAGAGAGACTAAACTGCGAAGGCATCTCACCGTGAATGTTTGATGATGGTGTGAGAGACGGGAGGTTCGGAGGAGGTCTGCTGGCTCACAACGTCCTCAGTGACTCAGTGCCACCCGCCTCTCTATCTACCATTAGCAGGATATTGCTGTCGCTCCTTGACGGTTGCAGGGTGGCTGCCTCCACTCCAGCCATCACACCTGCAGAGCTAGCACTCAAGGCGGAAGCAAGGGGGCACCTTCTCAAACACGGCCCACGTCTACGCAGGAAGGAGAATCCCTCACAGACGCCCCCAGTGACGACCTCTCCTACCTCATGGGCCTCCTTGGTCTTCAGGGCCTTCTGGGCCTTGCCCCACCCACCCAGCCTCTCCCCCAGGGGTCCCTCCACCCCCCATCCACCACATCAGGGGAAAGTGAGGTCATGCACATGCTTGGCGCTTCTTGTCCAGATGGGGGTCTCAATGTCACATCCAGCTCACACTCCGACAGAGCCTGAGGTGGGGACAGGGTGTGAGTATTCTTCCGTACGCTCATTTATTCAAAAACTCCTGGTGCCTACTTTGCCGGGTAGTTGCAGTGGAGTCAGGAGAGGGTAGATGAACACAGGCGAGCCATAAAATGCACATTCAGGGCACACAAGGAAGAGGGGATGAGTATAAGCCAGGATGACTGCCCCTTTGTGCAGATGAGGAAAATGAGGCATGGAGACTTAAGGCCACTGCCTCAGATCACAGAGTCCAGACCCTCTGGCTCTAGCATGCCGGTTCCTGGATAGGGCCTGCCCTGGGCATCCTGGGCCTCGACTTACCCCTCACCTCAACACATGGCCTTAACTGAGCTTGTCAAGGCAGAGACCATCACGTTTCGTTCACAGGTTCCAGATGCCTCACACAGCTGGGCCCAGCGAGTCCGCTCTGTAAACACATGCCGACCTGACCCAAAGGCACCCATTTCCACCTGAAGCCACTGAAGAGAATAGGCTGAGTTCAACAGAGTGATAACACAGACTCGGGAAATGAGCTGGAAAAGTGAAACCAAGGATGACCAAATGAACACAACAGTGTGTTCTCGAGGAAAAGCTAACATTCCACACTAATAATTACGACACACGCAGCCCTCCTTGATCACAGGGCCTTTGCCCTTGCTCTTCTCGCAACCTGGAACTCTGCCCAGCACATCGCTTGCTCCCTAAACACCTTTAGGAATTGGCTCCAGCGTCCTACCTGACTTTACTGTTCTCCACTGTATCACCACCACCTTAGTTTCCATATATGTATACTATTATTTTCTGCGTCTCTCCCACTAGACCGTTGGCGACATGAGACTGGAGAGCCCTGACGGCTCAGTCACTGCTGTGCCAGGTGTCTGGAACCAGCCCGACAGGCGAGAGCCTCAGTGAACGTGCCCCAGGTGAGTGAATGTTGCAGACCAGAGAAAAATGACCTAGGTGGTTCTAAGGGCAGTTGATTCACTGTTATTGAGCCCCTACTAAGTGCCTGGCACTGACCTAGCCTGAAGACGCAGCAATGAATGACATAAAACAAAACACAAACAACCAAACCAAACAAACCCAGACACCTCTGCCCCCTCCTCCTGGGGCGAAGACACAGTGGAGGGAAGGTAGTGGGCACAGCACGTTAGAAGGGAGCCGTGCAGCAGGGGAAACACAGGACTCAGGAAGCTCAGAGGAGCCTGCGTGGGGCTGGGGGACCTGGGCGCAGTCAGGGCAGGGGTGGGGGAGCAGTGGAGGGAGAAGAGATTCCACAGGATCTCATGCTGACTGTGAAGAGGTTTCCTCCAGAGGGGGGCTCCGAGCAGGCTTGGGGCCCTGAATACCCCGAAGGGATGACGTGGGTCATGGCAAGGGAGACTAGGGGTGGGTGGCCCTGTCCCTGGAGGATGGGAAGGCGGGGCTGGTTCCTCTGAGGAGGTCACACTTGAGATGAGGCCAGCATGCGCCTCTCTGACTGACATGACTTGTTCGGAGTCACTCTGACTTGGCCTCTCTGGCTTGTCACCACCTCCTCCCAACCCCGGGAAGAACCCTCCTTCTAGGGGCCCAAGGTCAAAGAGAAACCAACCAAACCAGAGCCCACACCCACCTCGTCCTTTCTGTGTCAGGCTCTGCTCTTCCGGGCCACTGTGTAGCTGCTGAAATCACCCCAGGGCCAGGTACCAGGTCATTTGGGACAGCCCCCGGCCCCAGAGTCCTGAAAGTATCCACACTAGCCAGTCCTAAGCCCTGCCTCGCTTGTTTCCTCCTGCAGAAACCACCGTAAAGGCGCCTGTCACCACTGTCCCTCCTCCTGGGGATTCCTCATGGGCCCCGCACCCCGCACGGTGCGGCACGCCCCTACCTCTCGGGAACCGTGAGTAACAGACTGTTTTCAAAGGCATCGTCTCCTGATCTGCAGGCTTTTCTGAGCTTCAGATCTTACCCGCATACACTTTATTTGAAAGCAACGCCGCCAGGCTGTGCAGACAAGAGTCAATCGAGAAATGGACTGTATAACTTATTGCAACATCTCCAGCAAAGTTCATGTTACTAGAAGTCTTCCCCCCCTGTAAAATGGCAGGTTCTGGAAGAGCGGAGGGCATATAGGAAAGGATACTGAGCAGACCACACACCTGGGATGTCCTCAGGATCTGTCTCCCCAGACCGAGAACTCAGAGCCAGTCTTCACCGAGTCCTGGGCTCTACCACCTGTGTGCGCTCTCTGGCTGGTTTTTCATATTCGCCTTTGAAGCCTGTCCGCTTAGCAGAGAACTTGTCGGCTCCAAACTCATCTTTCTAACAAGAATCAAGTGACGTCGTGCACGAGTCGGCCTGTGGCCGGAGTTATTGACTCAATCCGCAGCTATTAGAAGGGCAAGAGTCAGCACAGCCTATTTCAACCCCAGCCGCCTCTCTGGGAGAGGGCGGGAATGGGCGAGTGTGGGAGGAAGGAAGGAGAGGTGGTCCCTGGAAGATACTCGCTGGGCTCTGTATGCTGGGAGCGTGGATCTCCTGCGTGTCCAGAGAAGCGCCTGGAGAGGGGAGGGCTGGAGCTGAATCTGGTGCTCACCCCATGGAAGGGAGGGCTGAGAATTTCAGAGGGCTGTGCTTCTGGGAGCAGCCTGACCCTATGGAACCCCACAGCGTAGTTGGCCCCGAGACTGCCGTCCTGGTTACGACAGGGTTCAGCTGCTGTCACAGAGGTCCCACGCGTGAGTTTGCATCTCTCTCCTGCTTGGTCCAGAGGCCGACAGTCCAGGGCGGGCCTGGCAGCTGCTCCAGGAAGCCCCTCTGCCTGTCAACCCGGGAGTCGCCCTGGTCCACACAGGCCACGATGGGGCTCGCGTTCCCAGCAGCAGGACAGGGAGAGAAGCACGAAGGGCCCGATGCTCTCTGCTGGGAGGCACCAGAAGTCCTACTCAACTCCCTTCCCATCCAGGGGTGGGGGGGAGCTGCTCACACAACCAGCCCTGCCGCAGAGGATGCTGGGAACGCTGCAGTCCTGGGCGGCCATGTGCACAGTTCAAAGTCAGGTCTCTGGGTACTCGGAGAAGTGGTTAATGCCACTGGGAGCCACAAGGGCTTCTCTGCCGCATCCCTTTTTTTTTTGTTTTATTTATTTCTAGGAGAGAGAGAGACAGCTTGAGCAGGGGAAGGTCAGAGAGAGATGGAGTCACACACTGAAACAGGTTCCAGGCCCTGAGCTGGCAGTCAGCACAGAGCCCGACACGGGGCTCGAACCCACAAACCGCGAGACCATGACCTAAGTGAAAGTCGGACGCTCAATTGACTAAGCCACCCAGGCGCCCCATGCCGCATCCCTTTTAATGATCTCTCCCGGCACGGACCACTCTCTACCCTGAGCTCCTATTTTATAAGAGTCTGATCTTCACACAAACTTCAGGAAGTAATTCATACTTCAGGAGCCAGTTGAAAATCCACCAGTGGTGTCAAATCACCGACGGGCTCCGTGACTGTCTCACGGCTCCCCACCCAGACCCCACTGTGCATGTGCAGCCAAGGGTGTCTTGGGTAGTGGAAGTTGTCTTGTGGGTCCCTGCTCAGGGGACTCCTAAGCCACCTTGTGGGCCCACACCCACGCCACTTCCTTTCCTTGATTTTGATGCTGTCGTTTTTGATGCTGGTCTCTTCAGAGGTCCGCTTAAAGGACCCCAGGGAGAATGCGCAGGAGCTGGAGGGGGAGGCTGCGGTGGGGCTCCAGGAGTCGGTTGTGCTTACTGTGCTAACTGTGGTCCCAGGGCTGGGTGGGCGACAGCCTGGCCATTTGGCCACTACTAGAGGTCAGGGGGTCTTCGTTTCCATAAGGCCACGGACGGAGTCCCTCCTCCTGCCCTGCATGTCCCCTTTTGCCCAATACCCACAAGATGCATCTCAATGAGCTCAAAACGTTTCGATCTCTGAGGGCTATCAGGACAAGGACACCCTCTTGTCGCGAGTCCCCACGGACGTCCCAGCAGACCTCCCCCGCCTCAATTGGCTCCATCCCCATGGCTAAGCAGGAGAAAAACTACCCCCAGGCTCCACACATCTGTGGAAGGCCCAGAGGATTCCTGGTGGATGAACAGTTGAGGGGCAGAAGAAGTGGGGCTCTCCTCAAATGTGTGGACTTTCTAGCCCACAAACTGGATGCTCAGGGCAGTGCCCGTGCATACTATCTTCAGGTCATGATAAAAGAACAGCTGCTCTAGCTCTATGTCCTTGGGGAAAATATCTTCTTGGTGACCGTATTCCACAATGGCTACAAGTTGGCAGAGCTTATCAGCCATGCGGCCACGGTGGATGCCCTCATCCTCAGGCTGGTCTCTGATGACATGCTCTGATATGAGAACTAACAGTTTGCTGTGCTGATCACCTGAAGTGCCTTGACAATGGGTGAATTAGATGTCCTCATTTTCTGAGCTTCACAGAGAAGTCCCAGGAGACCAGTGGAGTCCTTCTGTGTTTTGTGGATGGATGTCACATCCATTTTTGGTACCATTTTGGACATGCCTTCTAACCTGTCAGGGCTGGATGCGGGCTGATGTCACACGCGCAGGTTCCACTGCTTGGCCCTGACTCGGGTTCCACGCTGAAATCCCCTCAGTGGCCCTGAAGCCTTCTCCGACTGTCAAGGGCATCCCAGACTAAAGGGACACATCTGCCCTCCCCACCCTGGCACTCGAGAGCCCCCAAGGCTAACAGCATTAGACCAGAGCATGGGGGCTGCCCAGGGGCCTGGCACCCTGCCCAGCGCCACCTTGGGGCTTCTCACCTTTCTCCCGAGAATGGGATCCTCAGCACCCCGTGACCCCAAACTACGAAAGGGAACCCCTCACTTCTCCTGAAATTACATGACTGATGTTCATGATGTTGCAAAATCGCTTGAAAAGGAATCATTCTAGTAATAATAATAGTTTTTTAATTTTACTTTATTATTACTATTGTGACAACTAACATTCGCTCAGCCAGTCCCACAGACCAGGCCCCACTCCAATCACTATACACTCACTGACTCATTTAAGCCTCATGATGTCCCAGGAGGCAGGCGGTACTTTGACTCCATCAAAGGTCTCCGCTTTCTGGGGCTTCTCTGTTCTAACTGCAGAAGGAACACACGCTCACTGGAGCAAACAGAACTTTCCAGAGGTGTGGAAGAGCACCTCCACAGTGTGCCCTGTGCCGCCACTCACCCCCTTCCATCCCTGTCTACGGCACTCCCCTGGCCTAACCAAGGAGACTGGTTCAGGGACATAGTCTGCGCATATAGGGCCAACCCTTTCGATTGGAATCCACTGCAGAGAATTCTGAGGGGTGCGCACAGTCCCATGGTCCACGGGACCCGATCTTCTTCCTGGGCCTCCTTGTCCACATAGGGCACCGATCATGCGTCACGTACCAGTCCACGTTCGGGCCAGCCACTGGTCACTCTCGTGTGCCTGTCCCCGGTCTTCCTGGGGCTCTGCATCTTTCCCTCCGCTTCAAAGCAGGGACAGGGAACCTGGGTTGGCCTCAGGTGCCCCTCTCTTTCAAGACAGTTATTTAAGTTTCCTGAAACTTAAAAAACAAAGGAAAATAAGGGCACGGACCACGGCTCTCTTGCTCTGGGTAAACTTTATTTTTTTGAAAGTATTTCTTTACGTGGGAAAATAAGTTTCTATTCAGTCTGGGGTGGAATGCTGGTTCTCCCTGGGGTCCATTCCTCCTCGTTTTCTCGTGTGATGCCGTCGTTTTTGATGCTGGTCTCTTCAGAGGTCCTCTTAAAGGACCCCAGGGAGAATGTGCTTGAGCCCGAGGACGAGGCTGAGGTGGAGCTCCAGGAGTTGGTTGCGCTTCCTGTGCTGACTGTGGTCCCAGGGCTGGGTGTGCGACAGCCTGTCCATTTGGCCATCTCTACAAGTGTCAGGGGGTTTCGGTTCCATGGTTAACATAAGGCCACGGACGGGGTCCTCCCTCCTGCCCTGCATTTACTCCTTTGCCCTTTACCCGTTGAATGGAGATGCGGGTGCCCGATGAGGTGCCGAGGCTTCGGGGGGTGGGGTGGGGAGGGAGCGCGCAGGGCGACAATGCTCAAGCTTTCTGCTCCTAGGCTGGACTGGGCCGCAGGGGGGCTCCTAGGGCTCTGTGGGAAAGAGGCTGGAGCTTGAGGAGGGAGCCCCAGGCATTCACTGGGGCTCTGGCTCTGTGTGCTGATCCTGGACTCTAGGCCGAGGGGGAGACTGCCTGGCACTTTTACCTTCCTCTCGGTTTCCTGGTCGCCGTTGGGCTGCTGTTCCCTTTAAAGAATTCGGCAGTGAGAGAGGGCTCACCGCAGTCCTTTGTACCGCCTCTGTCAGTCCCTGTAGACTCTCCTAGGTTGGGGCAGGACTGTGGCTCTTGGAGTCAGCAGAAAGGAAGGGCCTCACTCTGATGGTGTGGCCTCCACCCTGTGTTTCCCACAAGCCCAAATCCAGCAGGTGGCTATCCCGCCCTCATTCCCTGCAGCGTGCTGAGCTGCCTTGGATCTCGTCCCACCCATCGTCCTGGCCACTCTCCTGAGCCTGTCTCCAGGCTTCCTGGAGTTCTGCATCGTTCCCTCCACTTCGAAGGCAGGGACGGGGCACCCGGGTGGGCCTCAGCCGCTTCAGCGTCCCACTCTCAGTTTGGGCTCACGTTGGGATCTCAACAGTGTTGGACGTAGGAGCCTCCCATTGGATCTCAGCCGAGAGCCTGGAGACTGCTTGGTTTCTCTTCTGGCCCATCCCCTAGTCGCCCTGTCCCTCTCTTTCAGAGCAAATCATTATTTAAGTTTCCTGAAACTTACAAAGCAAAAGAAAAGAAAGGCACGGTCCATGGCTCTCTTACTCTGGATTCACTTTCTTTTTAAAAAATAGTTTCTTTAAATTAAATAGGAGTTTTTGGATTTGGTATTGGGGTTCGATGCTCATTCTCCCTTAGGTCCACTCCTCATCTTCTTGGTCTTCCTGTAGGTTTATTTTTATTGTGTCGTCGCTGCTTATTAGTGTCACCTTGGAGGTCTTACAGGTCCCCAGGGAGACTATGGAGCTCGAGGTGGAGCTGGGATGGGCCTCAGGAGTGGGCTGCTCTCAGTGTGGTGATCCTGGCCTCTAGGCTGGCGGGGAGACGGCATGGCCATTTTGCCATCAGCTGAGGAAACCGGGGTCTTCATTTCATGGGGGATCTCAGTGTAAGGCCACGGACTGGGTCTTTCCTCCTCCTCCATAGTTTCGCCGTTTTCCTTTACCTGGGACTTGAACTGTTCTCTGTGTCCTGGTTGGACGGTACTCAACGTGCTCCACACGTTTTGATCCTTGAGCGACATCAACATCAGGACTCTGTGTTCGCTGCCTGGCATTTGTCATTGAAGGACCCCGAGGAAGTCCCAGAAGACGTCCCCGTCAAACGGCTCGAACGCAGTGAGCGAGCAGTAGCAAATCACACCCAGGCTCCACACGTCTGTGGGAGGCAATGAATCCTCTTGGTGCAGGAAGCGTCGCGGGACGGCAGAAGGGGGGCTCTCCCGGAACGTGTGCAGTTTGGAGCCCAC
>JAESUZ010005223.1:0-11571 GCA_017311185.1 Proteles cristata cristata
CAACAAAAATTCAGACTTTACCATGACTTACTAGATTGTACATGATCTGCCTCCCGACTATCATCAGAACCTCATCTTGTGCCACTCTCTCCCTCAGTCAATCCGGTCCAGCCACACTGCCTCCCTTCTGTTCCTCAAACATGCCACACTTCTCCTGCCTTTGGGTCATTATAGTTGCCATTGCCCTTGCCTAGAATGCTCTTCTCCCTACATTTCATACAGCTGCTTCCTTCCTGTCACTCATACGTTACTTTAAATGTCTCCTCTGCAAAGAGCAACCTCCCTGACCTACCAACTGAAACAGACACTCATTCTCTATCATATCACTCTATTGAATATCTTGCATAGCACTTCTCACTTCCTGACATTTTGCTCATCCAACCCCATCAACAAAAACTACTAGAATCCACGATCCCAGAGAGAAAGAACCTTGTCAGTCCTGGTGGCCACTGTATCCTTAGCACCTAGACTAGTGTCTAGCACACAGTACAGGCTCTCAGTAAAATTTTGCTGGAGGAATTACCATCACTAATACTGCCAGTGTCGTTGCCAATGCCAAAGCTGTTGACTCCTCATGTTCTTACTATCCTACTGCATTTTATTTTTTTTCTAAGATTTTTATTTTATTTTTTTAAGTAATCTCTACACCCAATTTGGGGCTCGAATTCACAACCTCAAGATCAAGAGTTCTATGCTCTACCAACTGACCAGCCAGGCACCCCTGTCCTACTGAGTTTTAGCGGACACTATCATTTTAGCTTTTACTCTTTCATAGCTCCTTAAACCCAGGTCTCCAGTATGGCAATTCGGGTATGGTCACAAGTAGGACTCCCTGGGGATTGAACCCAGGGGCAATTGGATTGGTAGACCCATGCTGCACCCAGCACCCAGTACCACTCCTCCTCTCTGGCTTCAACCGATATCCTTGACTCAACCCTATGTATCACTATGCTCTCATCCTCTAGGGCAGCTCTTCTCAGTCTTGGCTGCACAAATAATTGCCTGAGGAAATTTAATAAATATTAATGCCTGGTCAGGTATCACCCTCAAAGTTTCTGACAAACTGACCTAGGATGCATTGAGGGCAACAGAATTTTTTTTTTTAAGCACTCCAAGTGATCCTGATGTGTAGCCAAAGGTGAAAACCACTGCTGCAGAATAAATTCTTTCGGGGCGCTTGGGTGGCTCAGTCGGTTAAGCGTCCGACTTGGGCTCAGGTCATGATCTCGTGGTCTACCGGTTTGAGCCCCACATCAGGGCTCTGTGCTGACTGCTCACAGAGCCTGTTTCAGATCCTATGTCTATCTCTCTCTCTCCCTCCTCTCCCCTCTCAAATAAATAAAAACGTTAAAAAATTTTAAAAAGATTCTGTCATAGAAGACTCCCTGACTTCTCATCTAAATAGATTCCCGGTAGGTCAGCCACGAGTCCTCCTGACTGTCCTGGAATTAGGATAAAGAACAACTTCAGGCTCCATCTGACATCCTTGCTACATATAGATGTGCCACCACAAACGAATACTAGAATATTCATACAAGAATATTATTACCAAACCAAGGTTCTGAATATCCATTTCATGGTCACATTACTGAGATGAGGCACTTTTTAAAACTGTAGTATGTATGTGCAGGGCGCCTCGGTGGCTCAGTCTCCTTAGCATCCAACTCTTGGTTTCTGGTCAGGTCATGATCTCGTGGTTCATGAGTTCCAGCCCTGCGTGGGGCTCTCTGCTATCAGCACAGAGCCCATTTCGGATCCTCTGCCCTCTCTCTCTCTGCCCCTCCCCGACTCGCACTGTCTCTGTCTCTCTCAGGATAAATGAATAAACTTAAAAAATGATAAAAATTAAAAAAAAAAAAAAACAATAAAACTGAAAAGCTGACCATGACCATGGCAGTCCCCTGCTTAAAACCCTTCAGTGGCTCCATGGGTAATAAATATCTCTTTAGGGCCTCTTAAAACCTGGCCCCTGGCCCCTGTGTTCTCCAAACACATCTTTCATAGCTCCTTCTTTTACACTAAGATCTGACATCTCCAAGCTTGCAGTTCCCTCATCTGTGCCTTTGCAAGTGCTATTTTCTCTGACTATAAGGCCTTCCTCTTCTTGTTAACCTGGTGAACCATTCATCCTTCAAAATTCAGCCACAGAGTTTCCTTCTCTTTCCAGGCAAAGGTCATCCCTCTGGTGCCATCGAGGCATCAGAATCTTTCACAGTTCTCCAGGTGATTCTGACGTATATGTCCAAGGTGAGAACCACTGCTACCATATACCTTTAACACTACAACAGTGTTTCAGCCAGTTTTTTGCATATTTGTCCTCCTTTCTAAACGCTAAGGTCTTTGAGAGAATAAACGATGCCTTACTCAAGTTTGTAATCCTATGGAGAATGAATGAATGAGTGAATAAGACTTATCAGGAATATAAAAACACAGGTTTCCATTAATGGGTTTTTTAAAAATAATTTCTTAATGTTTATTTTTGAGACAGAGAGAGACAGAGCATGAGCTGGAGAGGGGCAGAGGACGAGGGAGACACAGAATTGGAAGCAGGCTCCAGGCTCTGAGCTGTCAGCACAGAGCCCGATGAGGGGCTCAAACCCACGGACCACGAGATCATGACCTGAGCCGAAGTTGGATGCTTAACTGACTGAGCCACCCAGGCACCCCTGCTTTTTGGGGGGTTTTGGGGTTTTTTTGTTTTGTTTTTTTAAGTAGGCATCATACCCAATGTGGGGCTTGAACTCATGACCCTGAGATAAAGAGCTGCATGCTCTAGGGGCGCCTGGGTGGCTCAATCAGTTAAGTGTCCGACTCTCGATCTTGGCTCACGGTTTGTGGGTTTGAGCCTCATGTCTGCACTGTTAGTGCAGAGCCTGCTTAGGATTTCTCTCCCCCTCTCTGGCTTGCTCTCTCTCTCTCCCTCTCTCAAAAAAGAAGTAAACATACAAAATGTAAAAAAAAAAAAAAAAATTTGCACGCTCTACCAATTGAGCCAGCTAGGTGCCCCTCCATTAATATTTTTGTTATAACCACATACAGTTCTCTTTTGTAAAAATACGATGCGGGGCACCTGGGTAGGTCAGTCGCTTAAGCGTCTAACTCTTGACTTTGGCTCAGGTCATGATCTCACAGTTCATGGGACCAAGTCCCACAACAGGCTCTGTGCTGACGGTACAGAGCCTGCTTGGGATTCTTTCTTTCTCTCTCTCTCTCTCCCTCCCTCTCTGCCCCTCCCCTGCTCATGCTCTCTCTCTCCCCAAAATAAATAAATAAACTTTAAAATATGTATTTAAAATATATTGCAACATTACCTTTTAAGAGTGTAAGAAGTCTTGCTGATTTAGACTGTTGTTACTAGTAGTGTAGAGGATGTGACTGTCCTGACAACTACCTCAATCTGCTCAAAGATACAGCCATAATAATTCTAGCTCCCTGTAATAATATATTATAAGACCATTGTAGGTAAATTAATAAATGTCTTTGGAAGATATTTATACTTCTAGCTAGTCCTATTTTGTGGGGATAGATTTACTACCAGCATGCAGCAACATTCCAAGGCCTGGTATTAGACACAGAGTACAACGAAGCCACCTAAAATTTTCTTTTTTAGATAGAACTTGATCCTGGGACCAAGGACAATTTATCCCCAGAGCAGCTTCCCTACATGCCTTCACTACGCCATCACATTCTTATCAACAGCTGCTGAGCTAAAAAGTCCTAAGGACAGCTCCGCCAACCCAGCCCAAAGAACTTGAAGATATTTCTGGGATTAGAAGAGAGATAGTTGAGAGACCATGGAAATAGAAGACATCTGTTGTTGTCATTCCACAACAAAGAAGATACCAGAAAACTCGGGCCTTGTCCTAGGTCGGAGCCCCCAACCGTGACTTGGAAGTCTCTGGCCATGGGGAAATGCGAAGGCTTGACCTGAGCTGGGTCTGAGACATGCATTCTCTTAATCTGCAGTCTGCGTTGACAGGGGTCCTATTATAGGCTTCTCAACTCCTTTCACCTGACCTAGACCTTCATAGGGTTTTTGTGGACCAGGACCATTATCCCTTTCCAAGCGAACAGAGAGACGCGAATATTTGATAAGGCCATCAAATACACAGAAGCATAAGCTAAAGCTACCGACGGCCAGGAGACTTGTTGCTTCAGCTCTAGTCTAAGGATGACTGTTTGAAGATAAAAAATGGCAAACATTCTTCCTCTTCTCAGGACTTAAAGGGTGAGCATCTGGTTCTTCAATTGAAAGGTCTTTCGGGGTTCCTGATGGGATGAAATGGGCCTGGCTGCCCTCTAGCTGGGCTCCTCCTTTTTCTACTGACCAGCTCCCTGGGTCTATTCCAGATGCAAGTAAACTTAAAGCACCAAGAGGCAATTCAGGGGGAAAGCGATTTACATTTGTAGTCATGGCAAAGTACTGCTCAACTTTGCAACACCTTGAGCTACTAACTGCGGCCTTCCAGTAGCCATGGTAACATTGCCTAGAGTACGGAGGATTCACAATAGTCAGCAGACCCTGACCTTGCAGTCTAGTTTTTCTAATTAATTTTCTCTCCTTTCACCTTCCAATCTCAGATTACAATATAAGCTTTTTTGGTCTTTTGAGGAGCAAAGTCCTTTGTTATCTGGCCTTCAATAGACATGGTTTGGGGCTCTGGGATTGAAACAGCACTAACTTCCTGACCACCTTTCAACACTCACAGGGCTTAGTTTCCTTCTGGCTGCTCCCAGGATGCCCTGTTTCTCCTCCTCCTTGCTTGTGACAGAGGCCCTGATCCCACAGTGCTCCAGTCTCTGAGCCCGGGATGATAGCATCCTAACTGGTCTGCAGTTTCTCTCTGTTTTCTCTCTCCAGCCTCCCTGGCTGCCTCACCATCCAGTTTCCATCATATATTCTGTACTCAGCTTTTTTTTTTTAATTAAAAAAAATTAATTTATATTTGAGAGAGAGAAAGACAGAGAAAGAGCAGGGGAGGGTCAGAGAGAGAGGGAGACACAGAATCCAAAGCAGGCTCCAGGCTCTGAGCTGTCAGCACAGAGCCCAATGCAGGGCTCACACCCACAGACTGCGAGATCATGACCTGAGCCGAAGTGGGACACTCAACCAACTGAGCCACCCAGATGCCCCTCTTTTAAGCTTATGTATTTATTTTGAGAGAGAGAGAAAGTACAAGCAGGGGAAGGGCAGAGAGAGAGGGAGAGAGAGAAAATCTCAAGCAGGCTCCCCACTGTCAGTGTCCGACTTCGGCTCAGGTTGATTCCACAGTTGTGGGACTGAGCCCCACGTTGGGCTCCACATGGGACTATGAGATCATGACCTGACCCAAAGTCAGATACTTCACTACCTGAGCCACCCAGGCACCCCTGTGCCCAGCTTTCTTAAGCCTCTTTCTATCCCTGATGCTGGTAGCTCCACATGCTTTCTGTCTCTTCTCTCTTTTTCAAGAAATACTTTCAAATTTTGGATTTTTTTTTTTTAAGTCAACCCCTAGGTATCACTGGAACCGACATATAAGGCTGCTTTCCCTACTTCCCTCTAGTTTAATCTTTTTCCCCATTCAGGCTTGAACAACATGTAAATTCAGAAGCACCCCACGCATACACTAACTGCTACCAAGCATTTACAAAGACTTAACATTCTTATATTTATATTTTAATAGTCCTGGTGTGCCTGGCAGGCACTATTTAATAGTCTTATTTTTTAGACCTCCCCTCCCCAATGTCACAGTCACTTAGAGAAAGGAAGACATTTTTTTCTATAAATGTCTCTGAGTATTTATGGCTAGAATCTTCAGTCCAATGGCCAAACGGCAATTCTTAGGCATGAAAACATAATGTAAAACTCCTTCAAATCAACCTTGTTTAAGGGGTTGCCAAAGGACCACCTGCATCACAGTCACTTGGGAGGAACTTTTTAATTAATTTTTTAAATGTTTATTTATTAATTTTGAGAGACAGAGCGCACACACAAGCAGAAGAGAGGCAGAGAGAATTTCAAGTACCAAGGACGTGGGGAGAAACCTTTTAAAATGCTGATTTCAGGGACACCTGGCCGGTTCAGTTGGTGGAGTGTGCAGCTCTAGATCTCAGGGTTGTGAGTTTCCGTCCCACGTTGAGTGTAGAGATTACCTAACTAATTTTTTTTTTAAACTTCTAAAAACGGGGCACCTAGGTGGCTCAGACGGTTAAGTGTCTGACTCTTGATTTTGGCTCAGGTCATGATCTCATGGTTTGTGAGTTCGAGCCCCACATCAGGCTCCCATTGTCAGAGACTGCTTAGGATTCTCTCTTGCTCTCTCTCTCTGTCCCTCCCCTGCTCCCTTTCTCTCTCTCCAAATAAATAAATAAATAAATAACTTAAAAAATAAATAGGGGTACCTGGCTGGCTGAGTTGGAAAAGCATGCGACTCTTGATCTTGGGGATGTGAGTTCAAGCCCCAGGTGGAGAGTAGAGCTTACTTAAATAAATTAAATTAATAGATAAAATGCTGATTTCAGGGCCTTCTCAGAGGTCAGAATTCAACAATTCTAGGGTAAAGTCTATTTTAACAGGCTTCCCAGGTGAGTATATAGTTTGAAAATCATTGCAATCATTGCAGTAAGATATGCTACTTACATAGCTCTGTTTACTTTAGGTGTCATGACCTTGACTGTGGTCATCTTATTATTATTAGAAAATAAGAGAGAGGGGGCACCTGGCTGGCTCAGTGGTTAGAACATGTAATTCTTGGCCTTGGGATTGTGAGTTCAGGCACCACGTTGGGTACAGAAATTTATTTTTTTAGATTATTTAAAAAACTTTTTTATTAATGTTTTTTATTTATTTCTGAGAGAGAGAGAAAGAGACAGCATGAGCAGGGGAGGGTTAGAGAGAGCGGGAGACACAGAATCCGAAGCAGGCTCCAGGCTCCGAGCTAGCCACCAGCAAAGAGCCCAACGCAGGGCTCGAACCCACAAACCGTGTGATCATGACCCGAGCCGAAGTCGGACGCCCAACTGACCGAGCCACCCAGGCGCCCCTAGATTATTTTTTAAAGATTATAAAAAAGCAGAAGAGAGACAATACATAATAGATAATGGCTGAGGACATTCCAAAATTTGTGAAATAAACAAACCCTCAGATTTAGGCCACATTTAAGTAGCATCCTTACTCTGTCTACTAAACTTAACAGGCTAAGGCCAACCCTTCATTTACCTATGCGAGGTATCCAGTCATATCTCATCCCCAAAAGGAACAAAGCACAATTAGTGTAGTTGCTTGAAAAAGCCCACGTTTGTGTTTGTGTGTGTGTGTGTGTGTGTGTGTGTGTGTATCCAGAATGCTAGAACTGAGATTATATATAGTCAATATAGACCATTCCTTCAGCGTCCGAAGTGATATCTGATGGGTGAGCTCTGTTAATTCTAACTCCTAGTTTGGCCATTCTGTGACCTCCAAAAGGAAAAGCAGAAATAAAATAGTATTTTCATGAGATATACTAGAGAAAGAATACATTTAAAAGCCAGGTTCAGGGACACCTAGGTGGTTCTGTGTCTCACCAGGATCTCTTAGTCGGTTAGGTGTCCGACTCCTTATCTAGGCTCAGGTCATGATTCCAGAGTTCTTGGGTTCCGGCCCCACATTGGGGCTCCAAGCGGACAGTGCAGAGTCTGTTTGGGATTCTCTTTCTCCCTCTCTCTGCCCTTTCTGTGTGCTCTCTCTCTCAAAAATAAATAAATAAACTTAAAAAAAAAAAAGACAGGCTCACCTAAGTTCAAATTCTGACCCTGCTTCTGGGTTCAGGTCTCCACTTATAGAATAAAAATAAAAACACAGTGGGGGGAGGTTGGAAAATTGAATGATTGAGATAAAATGTAAAATGCTTGCCAGATCATTGGTATAGAACAAATGATTATTCTCTTTTCATCCCCCATTCCTCTTCTTAGGTCATGACTTTCAAACTTTTGCCCAAGACTGAGGTCAGATCAAAGATTAGTTTTTGTGGGGGTTTTTCACTTTTTTTTTTTAAGTTTTATTTATTTCTAGGAGAGAGAGAGAGAGACAGCGTGAGCAGGGGAGGGTCAGAGAGAGAGGGAGTCACAGACTGGAACAGGCTCCAGGCTCTGAGCAGGCAGTCAGCACAGAGCCCGACGCGGGGCTCGAACCCACGAACCATGAGATCATGACCTAAGCGAAAGTCGGACGCTTAACCGACTAAGCCACCCAAGCGCCTTACTTTTTTTTTTTTTTTAATGTAAGCTCTATGCCCAACGTCAGGCTTGAACCTACAACCCTGAGATCAAGAGTTGCATGCTCTACTGACTGAGCCAGCCAGGTGCCCTGATGATGAGTTTTTAAACAGGTTATCTACTCTTTAAAAAAAATTTTTTTAATGTTTATTTATTTTTGAGAGACAGAGTGATACAGAGCATGTGTGGAGGAGGGGCAGAGAGAGAGGGAGACACAGAATCGGAAGTAGGCTCCAGGCTCTGAGCTGTCAGCACAAAGCCTGACACGGGGCTTGAACCCACAGACCCCGAGATCATGACCTAAGCCAAAGTTGGACACTTAACCAACTGAGACACCCAGGCACCCCACAAGTTATCGACTCTTGACAAAATGATCATTTGGGGTTTAAAACTTTGTTAAAAAATTTGAAAAGCTAAAATTATACCTACTGTTTTTCAACCTAAAGATCTATACAGGCAAGCCGGGTCTAAGGATTGAAGAGATATTAACAAACCAGAACAGCCAGCCCATGAGACTCAGGTGGACAGTAGAAAAGGCTCTGGCAGGGCAAGCTAGATTTCCAGTCCATAACTTAGCCCTAGCCAGGGAACATAGGAAGACTGTGGTCAAGGCTTCTCCCAAACTAGGAAAGGCTGATGTCCAGAAGTTTAGGCTTCAAAGATAAGGAAGATAGGCAAACACCGTAAATGAAAAGCTAGAGACTTAGTTATTCGGGGACTGAGCAACGACTATTGGAAGCCCCATTACCAAATGATCTAGGTCACATATGCCAGATTTCAGGAGCAGAGTACTAAAGCTGTAAGTCAGAGCTCAAATCAAGAGCTTAGGGGCACCTGGGTGGCTTAGTCGGTTAAGCGTCTGACTTTCGCTTAGGTCATGATCTCGCAGTTCGCGGGTTCGAGCCCCGCATCGGGCTCTGTGCTGGCTGCCAGCTCAGAGCCTGGAGCCTGTTTCAGTCTGTGACTCCCACTCTCTCTGACCCTCCCCTCCCCTGCTCACGCTGTCTCTCTCTCTCTCTCTCCAAAGAAATAAATAAAACATTAAAAAAAAAAAAAAGAGCTTAGATGGCAAGGATGAAAAGCCCAACCCAGAAGGACTGGGCCATACCATTGTTAACCTACTATATGACACAAAGCCTGGCCCGCGGTAAGCCCTTAATAAACACTTGTTGAGTGAACGAATGGATGATCAAGCAACCACAGTGAAGTCTGATAACAATACTAGGAGGTCAGTAGTAAGAGTAATAGAAACTAAGCCCAAATTCTGAATGCAAGCAGGTTCACTCGATGGTAGAAAGACCAGAGAAGCAGGGGCTCAGATAGTCCCTAACATCACATGGGTAACAGGATTACTAGGCTCCGGATATTTTGCAAAGGGAGTTGAATCTGGCTTGTGGTCTGTGAGTGAGTGTATATGAAGCAAGAGATTCCTTTCATATTTTAAATGCACGTTGGGTTATTTTTTCTAAATTTGCTGTTTTTCTCTTCTGTTACATTATACCTTACTGTTCACTCCAGTTACATTTATTCCCAAGTGTACTCAAGCACTTCAGAAAGCAAACAGCATCTGTTGATGAGTTACACTTGTGTTACCATGACCTACTTAGATCTGTCTTTTTTGTTTTAATATTTTATTTTTAAATAATCTCTACACCCAACCGTGCAGCTCAAACTTACAATCAAGATCAAGAGTCACATGCTCCACCGACTGAGTCAGCCAGGTGCCCCCTCCCTGTAATAGTTTTTATTGCTTCATAACAAATTACCCACAAGTTCGTGGCTTTAAAAAATACAAAGTCAGGTTGTTGGCAGAGTTCAGTTCCCTGAACCACAAGACCTGAGGTCTCTGATTCCTTGCTGACTATCAGCAGGGGACTATTTGCAGTTCCTAGAGGCCACATTCCACACCTCATCGCAGTTCACAGCCTGTTTGCTTTTCTCCGGGCCAGCCAGAGTGCCTTCTTCCCCCGCAGCGGAGAAAACTCTGGCTCATGTGATTAGGTCAAATTCACCTGTATAATCTCCCCTATCTTAAAGTCAACTGATTTCTTGGGACTTTAATGATTTCTGCCAAATTCCTTCCCAGCAGCACCTAGATTAGTGTTGAATAACTGGGAGGGAGTGTGAGTATACTAGAAACTAGGAAATTTGGGGGTCTATCTTAAAATTCTGCCTATGACAACCTCCAATGTTGAGATGTACTCATCTGATTAAAAACACCATTACAGGAGCACCTGGGTGGCTTAGCTGGTTGAGCGTCTGACTTCGGCCCAGGTCATGATCTCACGGTCTGTGAGTTCAAGCCCTGCATCACGCTCTGTACTAACAGCTCAGAGCTTACAGCCTGCTTTGGATTCTGTGTCTCCTTTTCTCTCTGCCCCTCACCTGCTCATAAATCTCTCTCTCTCCTAAAAATAAATTAAACATTAAAAAAAAATTTTTTTTAATTTTTTTTTAAATGTTTTATTTATTTTTAAGGAGAAGGAATTTTGCGTGAGGCAGGGAGGGAGGTCGAGAGAATCTGAGGCTGGCGAACTTCAGGCTCTGGGAGGCTGGCAGGAGTCGCTTTACAGAATGAGCCCGACCCGGGCTCGAACCTGAACTGCGAGATCATGGCCTAAGCGAGGTCAGGCGCTTAGCAAACTAGGCGCCACACCCAGGTGCCCTAAAATTTTTTTTTTTAAATACCAAGAGTACCTGGGTGGCTCAGTCCGGTTGAGTGTCCAACTTCAACTCAGGTCATGATCTCCCGGTTCCATGGGTTCAGGCTATGTCGGGCTCTGTGCTGACAGCTCAGAGCCTGGAGCCTGCTTCGGATTCTGTGTCTCCCTCTTTCTGATCCTCCCCTTCTCACACTGTCTCTCTCTCTCTCTCTCTCTCTCAGAAATAAATTTAAAAAAACATAAAAAAATTTTTTAAAGGTAAATTAAAAAATACGCTTACAAAATAAAAAAAGTATTAACCAATTGCTTTAAATTATTGTAGTAATATTATTTCAGATATTTCACTCTTTAACATGGCTCAGTTACTACAGGCTACTAAAACTACAGCAAACTCTGGGGAGAAAATGAATAGAATAAAGTAAAATAAAAGTGTGACCTTAGACTCGAATCTTGACCACTAAATGTGAGCTGTGAAATTTTGGGCAAGTTACTTAACTCTTTCAGACCTGTTTCCATACTTAGAGAATAGTATATTCCTCATATATTATAATGATTAAGTGAAATAACATATTCAAAGTACTTAATAAAGTACCTAGCAGTAACTTAATGATAACAGTTATTGTTATTTTATTATTGAACGATATAAGAGATGTGAAGCTGTCTCAGAAAGTAA
>JAESUZ010005224.1:0-48589 GCA_017311185.1 Proteles cristata cristata
AAAAATAAATGGCGTTTGATTTGTGGTTACTAACTGAAGGAATAAGTATTTTTAAGGAGAATGTAATGAATATAAGTATATTCTAAGTTCATTTATGGTAAGTATCAATTGAACAGAACAGACAGTAATGTACAGTGTCTAAGGAATTGATGAGGAGATAAGAAAGGCTTGATGTAAGGGTCAAGGACTAAAATAAATGGGAGGGGGCAGGAAAAGAAAAAACACTGAAGACAGTTAAAACTTAAGATATTAAGACATTTGATAAGGAATCAAAAATGAGTTTTTAACAATTGCTTCAGTGCCTTACACATATTTGCTAAATGAATTAAACAGCTAAAGGTAATCTTCTCATTACTCATCAATTTAAGTGAAGTAATAAACTACAACTGACTCAAAGTAAGAGTGAATATATAAATGTGTCAAATAATGATATCCCTGACAGAATAATAAAGGATAAATTGTGGATTTTTCTCAGCATCAGACACACAATCTGGAGAGAGTAATAGTTTTTCCCCAATTTTCTTTCCAATGTATTCTGAAAGCCAATACAGGAGGGACCTATAGCTCCCCACATCTCTGGAAGTAGAGAAATTGGCCAGCTTAGTTTGAGGATAAACTAGATGTATTTCTCACTTTTACTTTTGAATTTATATTTCTGTCCTTCCTATTTTCTGCTCTCTGTCCTCAAAGCTAACCAGAAGACACTGTTCACAGCCCATTCTCTGTGTTCCCAATAGTCACCAAAGATTAACAACCTTCATATACAAGGGTTCTGCCCACAAATTCTGAAGAATTGGATGAGGTCACTTATGAGTCACAAGTTCCTGTTGTCCAAAGGTCCTTTTGGTTATATCAACCTTGTTAATTTTCCCAAAGAACGAGGGTGAAAGGGAAGCTAGTGTCCCTTTCTCTTAGAGGTGCTAAAGTCCAGTGGGAACAATGTTAAATCACAAGCAAATAAAACCATTCTCCTAGCCTCAGCCATAGGGCAAGCTAATTCATTCTTCTGAGGTCTCCTTTCACCCCATCTACAAGGAATTTTACAAAATAGCAAAACACTAATAATATCAGTAGTGCTCCAGAGAAAGAGTCTCAAACTGAGTAAGAAAATTAAGATACACATGTAGCCTCTGTAACATACATTATGATATTTAATCTACCCAAGTATCTTTTGAGATAACATTATTGATCCACATTCTCTGGAGGAGAAAATCAATGCCCAAGGCTTATGAATCTAGTACATAAATCAGTAAGTAAATCTGATTTGGGTTTCAAGTCAGGTCTGTCTGTTACTCTAAACCATCACAGTCTGTATCAGTATCTAATTCCAACTTCGAGATTATTCTCTTTTTTCCATTTATTATCACACTGAGTGACAACAGACAGTACTTAATATATGTTTTCCTTTACAATAAAGACAATACCAAAGGAAATAAGGGATCCTTCCCTTATCATTTGTTTGGATTTATTTTTTTTTCAAAGAATGAATTTTATATATTTTTCTATTTATATTTCCTCAAATTCTTAGAATTAAAGAAAAAGCCCACAAAAACACAGTTCTTCCAAGTGACCATTGCAAGTTGATTTGCTACAATAACCTCAGAAATTTATCCCAATCTTCCACCTACACAGATGAGCCAACTCCCTTGGCCACCTCTTAAAGAACCTGATTAGAGCCTAGGGTCCTCCTCTAACCAAGATCAGCCCCTTCTTAAAGAGCCAGCATGCCCAAAGCAGCTCCTACCTAGAGGCTGTCTCCAAGGCCCTGGAGCTCAGTGACCCCAGTATCCTCAGCTGGAAACAATCTCCTGCCTGCTCTTCTTTCATTTTTGAAGCATCTCTAGGTGCCGGCTGCTACTTAGGGGGTTACTGGTAACGTTAGCCTTCTGAACCCTGTTCTTTCTGGCTGCAACTTTGACTGTATAGGGTTAAGTCAAAGACAAACCTCCTTAAGGAGAAATGAGAACGCTGAGCCTGGGCAGACTGAATTATACAAATCTATCCATCCGTGTTCCCCCCTCATTTCTCCCTCGAGCCTCCCCCAAAGTCCTTTTCCCTTTCCTAGCCCCTCTTTGCTCAGCCCTTAGCAAATTCATTTTTTCTTTGAGTTTCATTTGATTCCAAAGAGTGTTTATACTCTTCATTCCCCAACTGCCCACCTGTCCACTGCTAAAACCTAAAGAGAAATGGGAGTGGGGGATAGAATCGAGATCCAGAAAATGGGAGTGAGTGGGTTCTAATCCTGCAGTAACTTACCGCCGATGTATCTAGCTGGTTACTCCTGAAGTGTCCGGAGCTCATGCTGTCTTCAGCAGGCTCATACTCCTGACCTAATGACTAGACAGCCATTTCTCTCACACACACACACCCAGTCAGCACATGGAGTGACTAGCTCTTGCATTCTCTTTCTCGGGACCCCATCTCCTCTTTTTCTCCTGGCTGGAAAATGAGGAGGAGGGCCAGAACAGAAGGACTTCAGACAGAGCTGTGCTACTCTTGAAAAAAGGGAAACAAAGCTCTCATGCATCCAACCCCAAGTTCCGGTGGATGGTAGATTAGTAAAGTAGACTTCCTAAAAAGAATCTTCCCCCTGCTTCCAATGCAGCTCTTTTCCTCGGCTAAAAATAAAGTGAGTTTTCCAGGTGGAAGTAGCCAAGGCTGGGGATCCTCTGTTTCCCTTTCATCTCTGCTAATTCAGTTTTGACCAAGCCTAATCTCCAACCATCTCTGAACTCCATACACCCTTCAAAAGAGGACTGGGTTAGGAGCTAAAAAAAAACCAGCCAAATCCCCAAATACTATTTGAATACAAAGTTGAGGTACAGAAGGAATCCTCCAAGACATGAAGGAACCCAGGAGAAGATATTACAAGGGGATGTCTTTACTGCTGCAAGCTGACAACACACACCCCAGTGCCTACAAAAAAAAAAAAGCTGAGGGAGGGAGCACATGCCTACATTTCACTACATTTGATAGAAACATAGAAACATATAGGGGCATCAACGACATCCAGCTCAGTGGAGAGGCTTCCACAAAAAATGGTACCTACTGGTGCGGGTTTTCTGAGGGCAGTTTCTTTTCTTTTCTTTTCCTTTTTTTACTCTTTTTTAAAAAAAGTTTATTGCGGAAATGGTGGGGGGGAAAGGGAGAGAAGCAAACCATGAGAGACTCTTGAATGCTGACAAAAACTGAGGACTGATGGATGTAGGGGGGAGGGGGGATGGGCATGGAGGAGGACACTTGTGGGGATGAGCACTGGGTGTTATGTGGAAACTAATTTGACAATAAACTATTTGTAAAAAAAAAAAATGTTTATTGTCTCTAATACAGCAGAACTCTCAGGGGCCGAGTGGAAAACAAGCTTTTAAAAGTAACAAGAGATAGAAAGCTAACCAAAATGACGAAACGGAAGAACTCTCTTCCAAAGAAACCCCAGGAAGAAATGACAGCTAGAGGACTGTTCAAAACAGATATAAGCAACATAACTGAACAAGAATTTAGAACAATAATCATAAAATTAATCGCCGGGCTTGAAAAAAGCATGGAGGACATCAGAGAAACTATGGCTACAAACAATATGGAGCTTAAAAATAGTTATGATCCATTAAAAAATGCGATAAATGAGACACATAATAAACTGGAGGCGTCCAATGCACGGATTGAAGAGGCAGAATGGAGAATAAGTGATTTAGAAGACACTATTATAGAAAAAGAAGACACTGAGAAAAAGAGAGATAAACTGATCCAGGAACATGAAAGAAGAGTTGGAGAGCTCAGCGATACAATCAAAGAGAACAATATCCATATCATGGGAATCCCAGAAGGGGAAGAGAGAGGGAAAGGTGCTGAAGGAGTCCTGGAACAAATTATAGCAGAGAACTTCCCCAACCTGGAGAGGGAAGTAGAAGTTGAAATTCAAGAGGCACAGAGAACTCCCCTCAGACGTAACTTGAATCGATCTTCTGCATGACTTATCATAGTGAAAGTGGCAAAATATAAGGATAAAGAGAGAATTTTGAATGCTATAGGGAGAAAAGGGCCCTAACATACAAAGGGAAACCTATCAGAGTGGTGACAGACCTATCTGATGAAACGTGGCAAGCCAGAAAGGAATGGCAGGAGATCTTCAATGTGATGAACAGAAAATATCCAGCCAAAAATCATCTATCCTGCATGCCTGTCGTTCAAAATAGGAGAGATAAAAGTCTTTCCAAATAAACAAAAATTGAAAGGGTTTGTCACCAATAAGCCAGCGCTACAAGAAATCCTGAGGAGGACTCTCTGAGGGAAGTGTTAGAAGGAACACAAGATATCACAGACACCAACACAAGCATGAATCTCATAAAGGACACAATGACTCTAAACCCACATATTTCAATAATACCACTGAATGTAAATGGGCTGAATGGTCCAATCAAAAGACATAGGGTAGCAGAATGGATAAAAATACAAAATCCATCTATATGCTGTCTACAAGAAATGCATTTTAGACTGGAAGATACGTCCAGATTACAAGTAAGGGGATGGAGAAATATATATCATGCTACTGGAAGTCAAATCAAAGTTGGAGTAGCTATGCTTATATCAGACAAACTGGACTTTAAATTAAAGACAATAACAAGGGATGAAGAAGGGCATTATATAATAATTACAGGGTCTATCCATCAGGAAGAACTAACAATCATAAATGTCTACGCATCGAAAATGGGAGCACCTAAATATTTAAAACAATGAATCACAAGCAGAAACAAGCTTGTAGATAAGAATGTGCTAATAGCATGAGACTTTAATACTCCACTTACAGCAATGGATAGATCAATCAGACAGAAAATCACTAAAGAAACAATGGACTTGAAAGACACATTGGACCAGATGGATCTGACAGATATTTTCAAAACTCTACATCCTGAAGCCAGGGAATTCACTTTCTTCTCAAGTGCGCATGGCACATTCTCCAAGATAGATCACATACTGGTACATAAAGCAGCCCCCAATATATATAAAAGAATTGAGATCATACCATGCACATTTTCAGATCATAATGCTTTGAAACTTGAAATAAATCACAGGAAGAAGTCTGGAAAACTTCCAAACACATGGAGGTTAAAGAACACCCTACTAAGGAATGAATGAGCCAATCAGGCAATTAGAGAAGAAATTTTAAAAATATATGGAAAGAAAGGAAAATGAAAATACAACAATCCAAACTCTATGGGATGCGGCAAAGGCAGTCCTAAGAGGAAAGTACATTGGTCTCCAGGCCTATTTCAAGAAATTAGAAGAAGCGAAAGTGCAAAATCTAATAGCTCACCTAAAGGAACTAGAGGCAGAGCATCAAGATCACTCCAAACCCTGTAGAAGAAGAGAAATAGTAAAAATCAGAGCGTAAATAAACAACATAGAGACCAAAGAAACAGTTGAACAGATCAATGTAACCATGAGTTGGGTTTTTAGAAAAATAAACAAAATTGACAAACGATTAGCCAGTCTTCTCAAGAAGAAAAGAGAGCGCACCCAAATAGACAAATTCATGAAAGATAATGGACTTATTACAACCAACCCCTCAGAAATACAAGCAATTATCAGGGAATACAACAAAAAATTATATACCAAAAAACTGGATAGCTTAGAAGAAATGGACAAATTCCTAACCACACACTCACTACCAAAATTCATACGGGGAGACATAGAAAATCTGAACAGATACATAACTAGTGAAGAAATTGAATCAGTTATCCAAAATCTCCCAACAAATAAGAGCCCTGGACCTGATGGCTTCCCTGGGGAATTCTACCAGACATTTAAAACAGAATTAATACCAATTTTTCTCAAGCTATTCCAAAAAGTAGAAATTGAAGGAAGACCTCCAGACTCATTTTATGAAGCCAGCATCACTCTGATTCCCAAGCCAGACAGAGATCCAGCAAAAAAAGAGAACTACAGGCCAATATCCTTGATGAATACGGATGCAAAAATCCTCAACAACATAATTGCAAATCGAATCCAACAGCACATAAAAAGAGTTATCCACCAAGATCAAGTGGGATTCATTTCTGGGTTACAGGGCTGGTTCAATATTCGCAAATCAATCAATGTGATACATCACATCAACAAAAGAAAAGATAAAAACCATATCATCCTGTAGATAGATGCAGAAAAAGCATTTGACAAAATACAGCATCCCTTCTTATTACAGACCCTTGAGAAAGTCGGGATGGAAGGAACTTATTTAAACATTATAAAAGTCATCTATGAGAAGCCTTCAGCTAACATCATCCTCTGGGGGAAAATCTGAGAACTTTCCCCCTTAGATCAGGAACACGACAGGGATGTCCACTCTCACCACTGTTGTTTAACATACTGCTGGAATAATCAAGAGGAAAAATAAACTATTGGGACCTCATCAAGATTAAAAGCTTCTACACGGCAAAGGAAACAATCCATAAAACTAATAGGCAACAGACAGAATGGGAAAAGATAGTTGCCAATGACATATCAGATAAAGGGTTAATATCCAAAATCTATAAGGAACTCACCAAAATCCACACCCGAAAAACAAACAACCCAGTGAAGAAATGGGCAGAAGATATGAAAAGATACTTCTCCAAAGAGGAGATCCAGGTGGCCAACAGACACATGAAACGATGCTCAGCATCCCTCCTCATCAGGGAAATCACATTAAAGCCACACTGAGATACCACCTCACGCCAGTCAGAGTGACTAAAATGAGCAAATCAGAGAACTCTAGATGCTGGCGAGGATGTGGAGAAACGGGCACTCTCCTACACTCTTGGTGGGAATGTAAACTGGTACAGCCCCTCTGGAAAACAGTGTGGAGGTTCCTCAGGAAACTAACAATAGAAATCCCCTATGACCCAGCAATAGCACTGCTAGGAATTTACCCAAGGGATACAGAAATGCTGACACACACATGGACCCCAATGTTCATAGCAGCACTCTCAACAATAGCCAAAACATGTTAAGAGCCTAAGTGTCCATCAATGGACAAATGGATCAAGAAGATGTGGTTTTTCTATACGATGGAATATTACATGACAATGAGAAAGAATGAAATCTGTCCATGTGTAGCAACATGGATGGACCTTGAGGATTTTATGCTGAGCGAAATAAGTCAGGCAGAGAAGGACAAATACCATATCTTTGCATGTATAGGAGGATTAGGAGGAACTTAACGGAGAACCATGGGGGATAGAGAAGGGAAATAGTGGGGGAGAGGGAGAGAGGAAAACCATGAGAGACTCTTGAATGATGAGAACAAACTAAGGACTGATGGGTGTAGGGGGTGGGAGGGGGAGATGGACATGGAGTAGGGCACTTGTGAGGATGAGCATTGGGTGTTATATGGAAACCAACGTGACAATAAACTATTTGTAAAAAAAAAAAAAAACCAACAAGAACAAAGCAGAGGAAACAAAAAGAAACAAAGCAAAGGGAGGGAGAGAGCAGAGGGACAGAATAAATAATAATAACTATTGTGTACTTAATATCTAATATGAGCAAGTCACTGGGCCTGGTGCTTTTACATTTATTTCTCATTCATTCCTTATAACAACCCTGGAAAGTAAGGACTACTATACTCTCCAGAACCCCCCTTTTTTTTCAAGTAAGGAATATGAGATTCAGAGCCCAGTACTACCGAACACATAATTGCCCACTTGATTAATATTTCTGCCTGAATGTCTTCTAATAATCTTCTCTTACTCTGTCCTAAACTCTGTTCCTTCTGCTGTATTTCACCAGCTTACTACTTGAATGGCATCATCATGTACCTCAGCATCTAAAGCAGTACCCTGGGACTCATCTTTAACCTTCTGTGATCTGGACTCTACCTACCTCTCAAGCAGCAGAGCTTTTGCTGCTTACTTGTATTATAAATCCCTGAGAATGCCAGGCTTCTTCCATCATCTATCCTTTGGTTCATCTTGCTTTCTTTGTCTGAAATGGCCTAAGATTTCTATCCACCTTCTTGAAATAACTAACTGAAGATCATCTCCCCTCCTTACTTAATTCCTTCATGAAAAATTGATCATTGCTTCCTCTCTGCTCTTCTCTGCCATATTTGTTGATATAATAGCCTCCCCCCTACTAGATTATAAAGTTTTGAGGTTAGGCAATAGGCATTATCATTTCTGTAACCTGAGTACCCAGTATTATTATTCACAGTAATAATAGTTATTGACATTAACTATGTGCCAAGCTCTGTTCTAAGCATATTCTCTCTCTCATTCTGTGTCTCATATATATATATACACATATGTTATATATCTGACACATATACACATGTTATATATTTTATATACACAAATTCTTTGAATTATATTCATATATATGTGCATATGCATATATATGTACATATGTTATATATATTTATATGCACATATAAAGTCATTGAATCCTTCTAATAACCTATGGGTAGGTACTGTTTCCATCCCCATTTTACAGATGAGGAAACTTAAGGGACAGAGATTAAGTTAACATGTATATGAATTTGTTGAATGAAATCATATCCCTATTGAATGAAAGGCAACCTTGTGGTAGGGGTTATAAAGGTCTCCTTATATGGGGTGCCTGGGTGGCTCAGTCGGTTAAACGTCTGACTTCAGCTCAGGTCATGATCTCGCAGTTTGTGGGTTAGAGCCCCATGTCGGGATCTGTGCTGACAGCTAGCTCAGAGCCTGGAGCCTGTTTCTCTGTCTCTCTGACCCTCCCCTGCTCATGCTGTCTCTCTCTCAGTAATAAATAAAACATTAAAAAAGAACTCCTTATCTTACCATATAATATTTTCCCACCATTTGTCCAGCTAACAAGGTATTAGTATTATTATATGGTATATATAATATGGTATATTATATGGTATATATGGTATGTTATATACCATATAATAATACTGGCATGGAACCATATAGACAAGTCTAAAACCCTCCACATATTCTTTTAAAAATGAATCACTTTATACTGTGGAGGCTTAGCATCTCAATGTATAAAATTTGGGGAGTTCTACACAACATAGGATTCCTACCACTCCAACAAATGCTATTTTCAATAATAGTAGAAATATTCTCTTATATTCAAGTGCATGAAAGGACATTGAACTGTTTATAGCAATTAATGGATTTTTGTGATGTGCAGATGAAAATCGGCATATAACTGAAATAAAATTTTCAAGAGTACCCAATACATGGGGCGCCTGGGTGGCTCAGTCGGTTAAGCATCTGACTTCGGCTCAAGTCATGATCCCACAGTTCATGGGTTCGAGTACCTTGTCGGGCTCTGTGCTGCCAGCTAGCTCAGAGCCTGGAGCCTGTTTCAGATTCTGTATCTCCCTCTCTCTCTGACCCTCACCTGCTCTCGCTGTCTCTCTCTCTCTCTTGAAAATAAATAAAACATTAAAAAAAATTTTTAAAAAAGAGTACCCAATACAATTCCTTGTGCAGACTAGGTATGCTTCATTGTCATAATGAGTTCATTGTCCCATCTGGAAAAGGTTTTCAAGAAGCCATATCCATCTTCGGATTGCTAAACAGTTTACATTCTTATTAACAGTCTTTAAGTTATTTTAAGCCCTAGTTTTTGTTTGCTTTTGAGTAATACTGCCTCAACATTACTTGTGGGGAAAAGTAAAACCTCAGATGGCAAATTCAGATTTTGAAAAACATAAATTATTGAAACTTGGAAAATAAACACAAGATTCTTTCCTGTCATTTCTTCTATCCATTTAGTCAATAAAATGTGTTAAGCACTATGCTATATCAAGAACCATGCTGTTAGTGGGAGAAATGAGAACATCCATCTTTGTGAAAAGCTCCAGTGAAGGAACACTTGGTTTATCAAACACAGCACGTTAGTTAATATTTCCTTTTAGTCTTTTAGACTTAGCTTTGGTCTCAAATTAGGACTCAAATGTGGCTCACAGGTAACTGTGTACCCCTTGACAATAGTTAAGGGCAAAGGCACAACTTTTCCTTTATATTCTTTACCTCTTGACACATTAATAATTATCATGTGGCTTGTAGAAGTCATAATTAAGGGTTGCAGGAGGAGATATGAAGGACTAGAAGCTGTAATCAATTTCCCTCTCCTTCTAGGAAACACCGCAGGCTCTCTTTTGTATTAGCTGGCTTAAAAAAATAAACTGAATAGCAACTTGCAATATCTTCAGCTCCTTCCATCCCATCCTAAGTCTTAGGGAGATGGCCTGATTGAAATAACAGCCTATGCTTTCCTCTATACCCAACGAGACGGATGAGGAGTATAAGAGTTAAATTAGGCATGGAACCTAAAGAACAACAGCTAAAAGACATGCAGATAACTAGTGTGTCAGGGCTCACAAGATGATGTTATTCCTTTGCTCTCTTCCCCTCCTTTCATCCTTCTGCTTCTCCTTTTTTTTTTTTTTTTTTTCCTGAAAGCCAGCTGACAAACTACTACCGTGGAGCCCAGCCTGAGTACTGGAGAGAGGGGAGGAAAGCCATAGTAAGAGGACCAGCAAAATATAAGGATATTTTGGAGAAGGAAATCTAATTAGCTGAGAAGAGAAAGCCTAGAAACAGATTGTGGAAGAAAAACAATGACAAGTTATAAGCTGTACAACCTTGGGCAAGTGATTTTACTTCTTTAAAAGTTAATTTCTTAATCTATCTTTTTTAAAGGTATACTGCTAGTACTTACTTCTCAGAGTTGTCAAAATGATTAAATAAAATACAATGAAATTAATGAACTTGGAGCTTCAGAACCCCTCATTTGAATGAGCCCTTTCAAGGTTCTGGAAGGGATCAGTGTGTTTTTCATAAAGAGGGTCCACAAAGTTATATAAGCTTCCGGCCTCACAAAACCTGGAACCGCCACTGATGAGATTATAGCCTACAAAAGCACTTAATAAAGGATAATTATTATTGTTAGCAATGGCAGCTTTTAACTACACTAGCCATAGAGTCCCTTTCTGGCCATAGATATTGGGAACATGCCGCCATTTTTCCCATAATGCCCATAACTTATAAAAATTAATAACTAAACTGCTATATGAGACATTCAGAGGCATGATTAAATTCAGTTTAGGAATGGCCAATGAACAATGAGCAGGTCACCAGAGTTGGAAAGTTTCCTGGTAAAGCACCATCCCAGGCAAACTCTAGCAGGCCTGCTAGCTTCCACAAGATTAGTTGTACTCTGGCTGAAATTTTTGAGCAAAGACATTGACTAGTGGTGTGTGTGTGTGTGTGTGTGTTGGGGCTAGGGAGTTGGGTATGCGTGGATTTTTCACACTAGATCTAGATGCTACCACACCTATAAATTGGAGGAGGATAATAGGCTATAAAGCCTAATTATAAAATTAGCCAACAAGCCAAACCAGAAAAACTTGGAGTCTCAGCCTCATTTGCAGGAAAGAAATAACATCCTTGGTGTGGTTCCCAAAATTTATATTTCTGAGTCAGGGAAGGATCCTATTTAGTGTAAAAGAAAAAGATTTGCATTATTGCTTTAATATTAAACAAATAAATACATAAGATTGTCTAAGCAAATGTATAAAGAGAACAGGAACTTCTTAATCACTTAGCTAATCCAGAGAGGCACCACACCTGCAGATTCCCAGTGGCAGGCTCATGCTTATCAGCTTTCCATTATCACAAGCAGCTCTCACTTCCCTTACAGAGGGGTTGTGTCCATTTCCCACTGTCCCCTAAACCAATTGGATATTGCCTTTTACCCTTATGACCATTGCAGTCTTATCACTTCCCTCAGAAATTAAAATGGAGGAAAGAAAGAAGTGGGGCAGTGTCTTTGGTACTTTCTTAAAACCTTTCCACCAACATGCTCATTGAAGTATTACACTTTTATTCTTTCCTTCCTCTGCTCTTCGTTTGCCCAAATGGCTCTATATTGTAGTAGTAGGCCTTTCCTTTCAAGTCAGTATCACAAATATGGTTGGGGCAGCCTACCATGAAGCTACAATGACAGGACACTGATTTCTGAAGTCAGGCTAGCAGTGAATTTATTTATTTATTTAAATATTTTTTATTTATTTCTAGGAGAGAGAGAGACAGCGTGAGCAGGGGAGGGTCAGAGAGAGAGGGGGATACAGAATCTGAAACAGGCTCCAGGCTCTGAGCCGGCAGTCAGCACAGAGCCCGATGCGGGGCTCAAACCCACGAACCGCGAGATCATGACCTAAGCGAAAGTCGGACGCTTAACTGACTAAGCCACCCAGGCGCCCCAGGCTAGCAGTGAATTTAAAAGGATAAGGCAGGGAGATTAGCAGTAGTAATTCACTTCCTAAGGTGAGAGAAATGATGTGATCTGGGAAGAAAGTCTAATTAGTATGTCATGGGGAGATAGGCAACTATAGCTACTTCCGTGGTGGAAACATGCAACTAGAATTATCAGGACAATGTAAACAACAGGTAGAAAGAATATACACAAGTATGCTGAAAATAAAATATTGGAGAAACACAGTGGAGAAAAGAGGTATTCACTTTAGCACAAAATGTTGTAGGAAGGGCCTGAAGAGGTTATTTCATCCAGTATTTTTCAACATGTGATATGCATACTAATAGTGGTATGAAGGATTATCTTAGGTGGTACATAGATAAATATTTTCTAATAGTATGTATTTATTTTTAAATACATTCTATTAAATACATTCTAATTATAGACAATAAAATTTACTTTTTTATTTATGGTAGTACTATTTTTTAAATTTTTATTTAAATTCCAGTTAACATATAAGACAATACTGGTTTCAGGTGTAAACTATAGTGACTCAACAGTTCCACAGAACACCTGAAACTCATCACAGCATGTGTATGCCTTAATCCCCATCACATGATTAACCCATCCCCCCACCCACTTCCCCTTTGGTAACCATCAGTTCTCTAAAGTTAAGAGTCTGTTTCTTGGTTTGCTTCTCTCTTTTTCTTTTTCAACTTTGCTCATTTGTTTTGGCTCTTAAATTCCACATATGAATGAAATAATATTGTATTTGTCTTTCTATGACTGACTCAGCCACTCTAGAAAACAGTATGGAGATTCCTCAAAAACTTAAAAATAGAATTACCCTATGACCCAGCAGCAATTGCATGATGATCTGTTTACTCAAAGAATACTAAAATATGAATTCAAAGGGATACATGTGCCCAGATATTTATAGAAGCATTATCTACAAGAGCCAAACTATGGAAAGATCCCAAGTGTCCATCGACAAATGGATAAAGAAGATGTGGTACATATATACAATGGAATACTACTCAGCCATAAAAACGAATGAAATCTTGCCATTTATATTGACATGGATGGAGATACTGACATTTTTTTATTTTTTATTTTTTTAAAAAATTATTTTTAATAGTTTATTGTCAAGTTGGTTTCCATATAACACCCAGTGCTCATCCCCACAAGTGCTCTCCTCATTTTTTTTAATGTTTTATTTATTTCTGAGAGAGAGAGAGAGAGAGAGCGTGAGCAGGGGAAGGTCGGAGAGAGAGGGAGATACAAAATCTGAAACAGGCTCCAGGCTCTGAGCTAGCTGTCAGCACAGAGCCCGGCGCAGGGCTCGAATCCCCAAACAGCGAGATCATGACCTGAGCGGAAGTTGGACGCTTAACCCACTGAGCCACCAAGGCGCCCCTTGATACTGACATTTTTAATAATTCTAGTATAAGTCAGTTTACTTAAGGAACCATATTAAGTAAATAATTGTACAGGTGATACACAGCTACAATCTAAGTCATGAAAGTGATATATAAACAAAATTTATCAATGACTAAATGCAATTCTCCTAATTCAGGATTTCCTTTACTGATTTTCTTGGTTTAGAGAAGGTCTAACCCCTGTATCAATACATATAATGTAAGCCTGCCTTCTCTACCTGTGCCCACGGCAGAATAGCTAATATAATATGGATACTTACCACTGGGTTTTAGATAAAACTTTACACCCTTTCTGAACATACTTTAACAGGAACTTTTCCTTGAACTTTAGTTTTGGGGTAAGAGGCCCTCTTCCAGCTCTTATAGCACTCTGACATATTTCTCTCATGAAGCTGAATATATTATAGTGCACCTATCTTTTTATATGACAGTCTCATCCATTTGAATATTAGTACCTTGAAGTCAGGAGTTCAATAATCAGTAATACAATCATCTTTATAATTTTAGCTCTGAGCATAGGGCTTCTTATATTACAAATACCCACTAAAAGTTTGTAGAACAGAATACTTTAGAGCCACAAGGCCTGGATATGAAAACTGGCTTCACCATTTACTAGCTGTGTGACCATGGACAAGATATTTAACATATCTGTGTTTTGGTGTCTATAGCACAAAAATAATAATAGTACCTACCTCATAAGATATTCACAAGATCATGTTTAACATAATACATGTACACGTAGCATACTTAGAACTGTACTTGACACAGAGTAAGCATTATATAAAAATAAACTTTTATTAGTTTGAGCTGAAATATGCCTCTTTGAGATTCCTATTACTCCTGGGACTGGCCTCTGGAGAATCACAAAGCAAGGCTACTTCTTCTTCCATAGCACAGTCCCTCAAACATCTCACTTTCTTTACTCTCTCATAAATATTCCTGTTTAACACATTCCTTGTATAATATGATTTCAATACACCTCACTTTCTTGGAAAAAGCAGAACAAAATGGGAGGGGTACCCAGGCTAGGGATGCTTTCACAGAGACCAAGATGCTTTCCCATACTGTTTACTAGGTAAGCAAGTGCAAGTGTGACTATAAATATTTCTATTACCAGAAACTCAGAGATGGGACAAAGGTCATCCCATATTAAATATAATAATGAAAAGTTGGGTATAACCTAAATATAAATAAGATATTGGAAAGCTAAATTATAATATATATATAGTATATCCATATATACTATATGGATATATGGAAATCCATATATGGATGTATGGAAATCCATATATGGATGTATGGAAGTCCATATATGGATGTATGGAAATCCATATATGGATGTATGGAAGTCCATATATGGATGTATGGAAATCCATATATGGATGTATGGAAGTCCATATATGGATGTATGGAAATCCATATATGGATATATGGAAAGTAATGAAGCAAAACAAAAGAGAGAAAGAAGGAGTATGCAATACGAGATTAGATTCAGTAAACTCTGTGACTCTATCAAAATTAATAACATTCATATAATATGACTCCCAAAAGAAAAAGAGATAGAAATTTTACTTGAAGAAATAATAGCTGAACACTTCCCTAATCTGGGGAAGAGGACATCCAGAACCAGGGGATATAGAGAACTCCCACTGAAATCAACAAAAGCAGGGGCACCTGGGTGGCTTAGTCGGTTAAGCGTCCGACTTTCGCTTAGGTCATGATCTCGCGGTTCGTGGGTTCGAGCCCCGCGTCGGGCTCTGTGCTGACTGCCGCTCAGAGCCTGGAGCCTGTTTCAGTCTGTGACTCCCTCTCTCTCTGACCCTCCCCTGCTCACCTGTCTCTCTCTCTCCCTCTCGCTCAAAAAAAAAAAAGAAATCAACAAAAGCAGGGCAACACCAAGACATATTGTAATTAAATTTGCAAAATATAGCGATAAAAAATATTAAGAGAAGAAAAGAGATGTTAGTAACATACCATGGAAAACCCATAAGTCTAGCTTCAGATTTCTCAGCAGAAACTTGGCAAGTAGAAGCGAGTGGCATGATGTTATTTAAAATGCTGAATGGGAAAACTCTGCAGCCAAGAAAAGTCTATCCAGCAAGGCTGTCATTCAGAATAGAAGGGGAGATTAAGAGTTTCCCAGACAAACAAAAAATAAAGGAGTTTGTGACCACTAAACCAGTCCTGCAAGACATATTAAAGGAGAGCCTTTAAGTCGAAAGTAGAGACCAAAAGTGACAAAGACAAAAAAGGAACAGAGAAAATCTTCAGAAACAATGTCAAAACAATTAACAGAATGGCACTAAATACAAATCTGTCAAAAATTACTCTTTAAAAAAAAAAAGTTTTAATGGTTTATTTATTTCTGAGAGAGAGAGAGAGCATGAGCAGGGAAGGGTCAGAGAGAGAGAGAGAGAGAGAGGGAGACACAGAATCCAAAACAGGCTCCAGGCTCTGAGCTAGCTGTCAGCACAAAGCCCAACGTGGCTTGAACCCACGAACCATGAAATCATGACCTAAGCCGAAGTCAGATGCTTAACCGACTGAGCCCCCCAGGCTCCACTGTCAAAAATTGTTCTGAATGTAAATGAAATAATACTCCATCAACAGACATAGGGTATAACATGGATAAAAAACAAGACCCATCTACATGCTGCCTACAAGAAATTCATTTTAGACTTAAGACACCTGAAGATTGAAAGTGAATGAATGAAGAAATATTAGAAAGCCTAAGTAGCAATATTTATATTGGACAAATTAGAGTTTTTTTATTTATTTTTAAGCTTATTTATTTATTTATATAATTTATATTCAAGTTGGCTAACATATAGTGTATACAGTGTGCTCTTGGTTTTGCGGGTAGATTTCCATGATTCATCAATTACATACAACACCCAGTGCTAATCCCAACAAGTGCCTTCCTCAATACACATCACCCATGTTCCCCTCTCCCCTGCCCCCCACCAACCCTCAGTTTGTTCTCTGTATTTAAGAGTCTCTTATGGTTTGCCTCCCTCTCTCTATATTTCAACAGTAGCCAAATTATGGAAAAAGCCTAAATGTCCATCAACTGATGAATGGATAAGTAAGATGTGATTTATATATGCAATGTGGTTTATATATACATTGCTTTGGCAATGAGAAAGAATGAAATCCTGTCATTTGCAGCAACGTGGATGGAACTGGAGGGTATCATGCTAAGTGAAATAAGTCAGTCAGTGAATGATATCATATGTTTTCACTCATGTGTGGAACTTGAGAAACTTAAGAGAAGACCATGGGAGAAGGGAAGAGAAAAATAGTTATTTATTTATTTTGAGAGAGAGAGAGTAGGAGGGAAGAGAGAGAGAGAGAGAGAGAGAATCCCAAGCAGACTCTGCACTGGGAGCACAGAGCCTGAGGTGAGGCTTGAACTCATAAACTGTGATCTTGAACCTATGACCTGAGCCAAAACCAAGAGAGTTGGATGCTTAAACAACTGAGCAACACAGGTGCCCTAGACAAAGTAGATTTTAAATTCTTTTTAAATGTTTATTCATTTTTGAAAGAGAGAGAGAGAGAGACAGAGCATGAGCAGTGGAGGGACAGAGAGGGAGAAACAGAATCTGAATCAGGCTTCAGGCTCTGGGCCATCATCACAGAGCCCAATGCGGGGCTCAAACTCACAAACTGCGAGATCATGACCTGAGCCAAAGTTGGATTCTTAACTGACTGAGCCACCCAGGTGCCCCTGGACAAACTAGATTTTAAGACACAGACTGTAACAAAAGACAAAGAAGGACAATATATCATAAAAAAAAGGGGACAATTAAAAAAGAAGATACAACAACTGTAAATATTTATGCCCCCATCATAGAACACCCAAGTATATAAAATAATACCAAACAGAAAGGAGCCAATTGATAATAATACAATAATAGTAGAGTACATTAACACTCCATTTACATCAATGGACAGGCCATTTAAACAGAATACTAATAGGGGAACAATGATACACTTTGAATGACACACTGATCCAGATGGACTTAACAGATATATTCAACACATTCCTTTCTAAAACAGCAGAATACACACTATTTTCAAGTGCACATAAGACATACTCCAGAATATATCACATATAAAGTAAAAAATCAGGCCTGAACAAATACAAAAAGATTGAAATCATACCATGCTACCTTTTTTACCACAACAGTATGAAACTAGAAATCAATCACAAGAGGAAAAGATGGAAAGAGCACAATTATATGGAGGTTAAACAACATGCTACTAAAGAATGAATGGGTCAACCAGGAAATCAAAGGTGAAATATAAAAATACATAGAAACAAATGAAAATGAAAACACCATAGTCTAAAAGATTTAGGATGCGGCAATAACAATTCAGAGAGGGAAGCATATGGCAATATAGGCTTGCTTCAAGAAGCAGGAAAAATCCCTAATAAACTATGAAAGCCTACATTTACAGAGAAGCTCTAAAATAAAATAAAATAAAATAAAATAAAATAAAATAAAATAAAATAGAATAAAATGCCAAAAAAGGGAAGGAAATAATAATAATTAGAGAACGAAAAAGTGATATAGAAAACAAAAACAAACAAAAAATAAAAAATAGATCAATGAAATGAGCTGATTCTTTGAAAAAAAAAGTGATAAATCTCTAGCAAGACTTATCAAAAAGAAAAGAGAAAGGACCCAAAACACAAATGAAAGAGAAAATAACATCCAACACCACAGAAATACAATTATAAGAGCACACTATGAAAAACTCAATGCCAATAAATTGGAAAACCTGGGGAAAAAAAAACAGACAAATTCATCAAAGCATATAAACTACCAAAACTGAAACATAAAGAAGTAGAAAAAGTGAACAGACTGATAATCAGCAAGGATATTGAATCACTAATTGAAAAAAAAAAAATCCCAACAAACAAACAGCTAGAGACAGATGGTTTCTCAGGGGAATTTTACCAAACATGTAAAGAAAAGCTAGTACCTGTTCATCTCAAACTATTCCAAAGCATAGAAAAGGAAGAAATTTTTCAAATTCCTTCTGTGTAGCTAGCATTTCCCTGATACCAAACCAGATAAAGACTGACCAAATAAAGAGAGAACTATTTGCCAATATCCCTGATGAACATAGATGCAAAAATCCCTAATAAATACTAGCAAACTGAATCCACAATACATTAAAAAATCATTTGCCTGGGGCTCCTGGGTGGCTCAGTCGGTTAAGCGTCCGACTTTGGCTTAGGTCATGATCTCACGGTTTGTGGGTTTGAGCCCTGCATTGGGCTCTGTGCTGACAGCTCAGAGCCGGGAGCCTGTTTCGGATTCTGTGTCCCTCTCTCGCTCTGCTCCTTCCCTGCTCATTCTCTGTCTCTCTCACTCTCTCAAGGATAAATAAACATTAAAATATTTTTAAAAAAAGAAAAAGAAAAAAAAAGAAAAAATTTTAAAAAAATCATTTGCCATGATCATGCGACATTTATTCACGGATTGCAAGAGTGTTTCAATACTTATAAATCAATCCACCAACACCACATTAATAAAACAAAGTGGATAGGGACTATATAATCATTTCAATTGACATAGAAAAAGCATTTGACAAAGTACATCTATTCATGATAGAAATACTCAACAATTAGGTTTAGAGGGATCATACTTCAACATAATAAAGTCCATGTATGAAAAACCCACAGCTAATATGATCCTCAATGGGGAAAACTGAGCGATTTTCCTCTGTGGTCAGGAACAAGACAGAGATGTCCACTCTCACCACCGTTATTTAACATAGTATCGGACGTCCTAGCCACAACAATCAGACAACAAAAACAAATAAAAGACATCCAAATAAGCAAGAAAGAACTAAAAATTTCACTATTTTAGATGACATAATACTCTATATGGAAAACCCAAAAGACTCCACCAAAAAACAAAAAAAGAAACTGTACAGATGAAAAATAAATTCAGTAAAGTCATAGGATATAAAGATCAATGTACAGAAATCTGTTGCATTTCTATACACCAACAATGAAGCAGCAGAAAGAGAAAATAAAGGAATCAATTCCATTTGCAGGTGCACCAAAACACATGACACTCTGGAATAAACCTAACAAAAGAGGCGAAATATCTGCACTCTGAAAACTATAAAACACTGATAAAAGTAATTGAAGATGACACAAAGAAATGGAAAGTCATTCCATGCTCATGGATTGGAAAAACAAATGGTGTTTTAATGTCTATAATGTCCAAAGCAATCTACGCATTTAACACAATCCCTATCAATATACCACCAGTATATTGACCAGGTAGAACAAAGATTCCTAAAGTTTGAATGAAACCACAAAAAAACCCTGAATAGCTAAAACAATCTTGACAAAGAGAAGCAAAGCTGGAGGCAACATAATTCTAGACTTTGTGTTATATTACAAAACTGTAGTCAACAAGGTAGTATGGTACTGGCACAAAAATAGACACATAGATCAATGGAATGGAACAAGATATCCAGAAATAAACCCATAACTATGTGGCCAAGTAATCTCTGAAAACGTAGGAAATATTATTCAATGAAGGGTGAAAAAACAGTCTTTTCAACGAATGGGGTTGGGAAAACTGAACATCAACATGCAAAAACTGAAACTGGACCACTTTCTTACATCATACACAGTTTAAATTCAGAAAGGATTTGAGACCTAAACTTGAGATGAGAAATCATAAAAATCCTAGAGGAGAGGACAAGCACTAAGCTCTCTGATATCAGCCTTGGCAACATCTTACAAGATATGTCTCTGGAGGTAAGGGAAGCAAAAGCAAGAGTAATGTATTAGGACTTCATAAAAATAAAAAAAAACTTCTACACAGTTCATAATCAACAAAACTAAAAGGCAAACTGTAAAGTGGGAGATGTTTTCAAGTTACACATCTGATAACGGGTTAGTATCCAAAATATATAAAGAACTTATAAGACTCAACACTCAAAAAATGAGTAATCCAATTAAAAATGCACAGAAGATATGAATAGACATTTTTCCAAAGAAGACATACAGATGGCCAACAGACGTATGAAAGGATGCTCAACATCACTCATCATCATCCAAAGGCAAATCAAAACTATAATCACCTCGTAGCTGTCAGAATGACTAAAATTAAGAACACAAGAAACAACAGTTGTTGGCAAGGATGTGGAGAAAGAACAAGGTCTTGCACTGCTGCTGGGAAAGCACTCTAGAAAACAGTATGGAGGTTCCTCAAAAATTTTAAAGTAGAAACACCCTATGATCCAGCAATTTCACTACTAGGTATTTACTCAAAAGATACAGAAATACTAATTCAATGGGTTATATGCACCAGAATGTTTATGGCAGCACTGTCTAGAAAAGCCACATGATGTAATCAGCCCAAATGTCCATTGACTGATGAATGGATAAAAATACGTGGGGGGAAAGGGGGAGAGGCAAACCATGAGAGACTCTTGAATGCTGACAAAAACTGAGGACTGATGGATGTGGGGGGAGGAGGGGTGGGCATGGAGGAGGGCACTTGTGGGGATGAGCACTGAGTGTTATGTGGAAACTAATCTGACAATAAACTATTTGTAAAAAAAAAAAATACGTGGGGTGTATATATATAATGGAATGTTACTCAGCCATAAAAAGAATGAAATCTTGCTATTTGCAACAACACGGATGTAATGAAATAAATTGTCAAACAAAGACAAATACCATGATTTCACTCATATGTGGACTTTAAGAAACAAACAAGGGAATACAGGGGAAAAATGAGAGAGAGGGAGAGAGAGAGAGAGAGAGAGAGTGGCAAATGAAGCAAAAGACTCTTCTTAACTCTAGAGTACACAGTGATGATTACTGATGGGGAGGTGCGTGAGTGGAAGGGGTAAATAGGTGATGGGTGTCAAGGAGAGCACTTGTGATGAGCACAGGGTGTTTTACGGAAGTGATGAATCACTATATTTTACACTTGAAAATAATATTACAGTCTAAGTTAACTAACTGGAATGTAAATAAATACTTTAAAATTGTTTTTTTTTTCTATAAATGAATATGTATCCTTTTTATAATTGGAAAATATTGGAGTTGGATATAAGGTTACACTTGCGGATATTTGAAGTAATAATAGAATTTTATTTCCTTCATTATACATCTCTATTTTCCATATGTTCTATAGCTAATTTGTATCATCTCTATAATGCAAATAAAATAAACTAAATTGTAAATCAATATCTTATAATATCTCTCACTTGTCCTGAATCACATCAGATTAAGGGAAAGATTCAGATTTCCCTCTCTCCCTTTCCCCCACCATTTCCGCCCTTCTTCTCCCCCTTGGTCCTCTGTTAAGTTCCTCATAATCCTCCTATACGTGCACACATATGATATTTGTCCTTCTCTGCCTGACTTATTTCGCTCAGCATAACACCCTCAAGATCCATCCATGTTGCTACACATGGCCAGATTTCATTGTTTCTCATTGCCATGTAGTATTCCATGGTATAGATAAACCACATCTTCTTGATCCATCATCTGTTGATAGACACTTAGGCTCTTTCCATGTTTTAGCTATTGTGGAGAGTGCTGCTATGAACATTGGGCTACATGTGCTCCTATGCATCAACATTTCTGTATCCCTTGGGTAAATTCCTAGCAGTGCTATTGCTGGGTCATAGGGAGTTCTATTGTTAGTTTCCTTAGGAACCTCCACACTGTTTTCCAGAGGGGCTGTACCAGTTTACATTCCCACCAACCATGAGAGACTCTTGAATGCTGACAAAAACTGAGGACTGATGGATGTGGGGGGGAGGAGGGATAGGCATGGAGGAGGACACTTATGGGGATGAGCACTGGGTGTTATGTGGAAACTAATTTGACAATAAAATATTTGTAAAAAAAAAAAAAAAAGGAAAGATTCGGAAATAGCATGTATATGTAATGCTGGCAATGAATCTCTCACATCATTTTTACCTATTCTATCACAATATCCTCCTAATTAGTCTCCCTGTCTCCACTGTAGCTCTCATACAGTATGGCTAGAATTGATCATTGCAAAATTAAATTCCTCATAATGTCTTGTTCCCCTCAGGATAAGAGCTATCCTTTTAGTGTGGCCTGTAAGAAAAGCCTTAATAAATGACTTACACTTTTTCCCTAGCCTCAGCCAGGACTTGTGAACTGTTCAGGACAATGCTTTGCAAACCAAAGTACAGAAACATTCCCTCCCATGCTTACACATTTGGCAGAATTATTTTCCTTATTTAAAAAAAAAAAAGCATTAACCCAAAAAAGCACTTTTATTTTAGTTTTATTTTTTAAAATTATTTTATAAAGATAATTGATCATCATATGGGCTAACATACAGTGTGCAAAGGATGCTATTGATTTTTAGGGTAGATTCCCGTCGTTCATCGCTTGCATACAACACCCAGTGCTCATCCCAACAAGTACCCTCCTCAATGCTCATCACCCATTTTCTCCTCTCCTCCACCTCCCCTCCGCCATCAGTTTGTTCTCTATATTTATGACTCTCTTATGGTTTGCCTCCCTCCCTCTCTGCAGCTATTGTCCCCCTTCTCTTCCCCCATGGTCTTCTGTTAAGATTCTTAAGATCCACATATGAGTGAAAACATGCTATCTGTCCTTCTCTGACTGACTTATTTCACTTAGCATAATGTTTTCCCGTTCCATCCACGTTGCTGCAAATGGCATTGTTTCATTCTTTCTCATTGCCAAGTAGTATTTCATTTATCCATTCATCAGTTGATGGACATTTAGGTTCTTTCCATAATTTGGCTACTGTTGAATACACTGTTCTAAACATTGGGGTAAATGTGCCCCTATGAATCAGCACTCCTATTTGCCTTAGATAAATCCCCAGTAATGCTATTGCTGGGTCGTAGGGTAGTCCTATTTTTAATTTTTTTAGTAACCTCCACACTGTTTTCTAGAGCTTCACCAATTTGTATTCTCTCTCTATTTTTAATGTTTTATTTATTTTTAGGAGAGAGAGAGAGACAGCGTGAGCAGGGGAGGGTCAGAGAGAGAGGGAGCCACAGACTGAAACAGGCTCCAGGCTCTGAGCTGGCAGTCAGCACAGAGCCCGACGCGGGGCTCGAACCCACGAACCGCGAGATCATGACCTAAGCGAAAGTTGGACGCTTAATCGACTAAGCCACCCAGGCGCCCCCCAATTTGTATTCTCAACAACAGTACAAGAGGGTATCCATTTCTCCACATCCTTAACAACATCTGTTGTTTCCTGAGTTGTTAATTTTAGCCACTCTGAATGGTGTGAGGTGGTATCTCAGTGTGGTTTTGGTTTGTATTTCCGTGATGATTAGAGACATTTAGCATGTTTTCATGTGTCTGTTGGCCATCTGGATGTCTTCTTTGGAAAAGTGTCTATTCATATATTCTGCCCATTTCTTCACTGGATTATTTATTTTGGTAAATTCTTTATAGATTTTGGATACAAACCTTTTATCCGATATGTCATTTGCAAATATCTTATCCCATTCTGTCCTTTGCCTTTTAGTTTTGTTGACTGTTTCCTTTGCAGTGCAGAGGCTTTTTATCTTGATGAGGTCCCAATACTTCATTTTTGTTTTTAATTCCCTTGCCTTTGGAGATGTTTTGAGTAAGAAATTGCCAAGGGTGAGGTCAAAGGCATTGTTGCCTTCTTTCTCCTCTAGAGTTTTGGTGGTTTCCTGTCTCACATTCAGGTCTTCCGTCCATTTTCAGTTTATTTTTGTGCATGGAGTAAGAAAGTGGTCTAGTTCCCTTCTTATTCATGTTGCTGTCCAGTTCTCCGAGCACCATTTGCTAAAAAGACTGCCCTTTTTCCATTTGTTGCTCTTTCCTGCTTTGTCAAAGATTAGTTGGCCATACATTTGTGGGTCCAATTCTGAGTTCTCTGTTCTATTCCATTGGTCTATGTGTCTGTTTTTATGTCAATACCATACTGTCTTGATGATTACAGCTTTGTAGCAGAGGCTAAACTCTTGGATTGTGATGCCTCCCGCTTCGGTTTTCTTCTTCAATATTGCTTTGGCTATTCTGGGTCTTTTGTGGTTCCATACAAATTTTAGGATAGTTTCTTCTAGCTTTGAGAAGAATGCTAGTGCAATTTTAAATGTTTATTTTTGAGAGAGAGAGAAAGAGAGAGAGAGAGAGAGAGAGAGAATGAGTGAGAGGGGGGCAAGAAGAGAGGGAGACACAGAATCTAAAGCAGGCATCAGGCTCTAAGCTTTGTCAGCACAGAGTCCAAGATGGGGTTCGAACTTATGAGCTGTGAAATCATGACCTGAGCCAAAGCGGAACGCTTAACCGACTGAGCCACCCAGACGACCCAATGCTAGTGTAATTTTGATTGGGGTTGCATTGAATGTGTAGATTGCTTCGGGTAGTATTGACATTTTAACAATATTTATTCTTCAAATCCATGAGCCTGGAATGTTCTTCCATTTCTTAGTGTCTACTTCAATTATCTTTAAAAGTTTTCTATAGTTTCCAGCATAAAGATCTTCTACATCTTTGGGTTGGTTTATTCCTAGGGACTTTATGGTTTCTGGTGCAGTTGTGAATGGGATCAGTTTATTGATTTCTCTTTCTGTTGCTTCATTATTTGTTCATGGGAATGCAATGGATTTCTGTACATTGATTTTAGACCCTGCGACTTCCCTGAATTCATGTATCAGTTTCGGTAGTCTTTTAGTGGAGTACGTCGGGTATTCCACATAGTATATCATGTTGTCAGTGAAAAGGAAAGGTTGACATCTTCTTTGCCAATTTTGATGCCTTTTATTTCATTTTGCTGTCTGATTGCTCATGCTAGGACTTCCAACACTATATTAAACAATAGTGGTGAAAGTCAACATTCCTGTCATGTTCCTGATCTCAGGGGGAAAGCTCTCAGTTTTTTTTTCCATTTTGGATGATATTAGCTGTGGGCTTTTCATATAAGGCTTTTATGATGTTTAAGTATGTTCCTTTTGTCCCAACTTTCTTGAGGGTTTTTATCAAGAAAGGATGCTGTATTTTGTCAAATGTTTTTTCTGCATCTATTGAAAGGATCACGTAGTTCTTATCCTTTCTTTTATTAATATGACATATCACATTGATTGATTTCTGAATATTGATCCAGCCCTGAAGCCCAGGAATGAATCCCACTTGATCATGGTAAATAATTCTTTCTAACAAACTTGACAATAAACTATTTGTAAAAAAAAAAATAGTAATAATAATAATAATAATAATAATAATTCTTTCTATATGCTGTTGAATTGTATTTGTGGTATCTTGTTGAGAGTTTTTCCATCCCAGTTCATCAGCGATACTTGCCTATAGTTCTCCTTTTTTCTTGGATCTCTGTTTGCTTTGGGAGTCAAAGTGATGCTGGCTTCATAGAATGAGTCCAGAAGTTTTCCTTATGTTTCTATTTTTTGGAGCAGCTTGAGAAGGATAGGTGTTAACTCTGCTTTAAATGTCTAGTACAATTCACCAGGGAAGCCATTTGGTCCAGGACTCTTATTTGGTGGGAAATTTTTGATAATTGATTCAATTTCTTCACTAGTTATGTGTCTGTTCACATTTTCTATTTCTTCCCATTTGGTAGTGTGTGGGTGTCTAGGAATTTGTCCATTTCCTTCAGGTTGTCCAGTTTGTTGACATATAATTTTTTATAATATTCTCTGAAATTTGATTGTATTTCTGAGGGATTAGTTGTGACAAACCCATTTTATTCGTGATTATATCTTTTTGGGTCCTCTCTTCTTTTTGAGAACTCTGGCTAGGGTGTTATCAATTTTACTTTTTCAAAACACCAACTCTTAGTTTCATTTATTTGTTCTGCTGGTTCTTTTTTGGATTCTATATTGTTTATTTCTGCTCTGATTTTTATGATTTCTCTTCTTCTGTCGGCTTTGGTTTCTTTGTTGTTCTGCTTTTAGTTCCTTTAGGTGTGCTGTCAGATTTTGTATTTGGGAATTTTCTTGAGATAGGCCTGGATTGAAATGTACTTTCCTCTTAGGACTGCCTTTGCTGCATCCCAAAGGGTCTGCATTATTGTGTTTTCATTTTCCTTTGTTTCTGTACACTTTTTAATTTCTTCTTTAATTGCCTGGTTGACCCATTCATTCTTTTTTTTAATTTTTTTTAAATGTTTCATTTATTTCTGAGAGAGAGAGAGAGTGAGAGAGCGAGAGAGAAAGAGCAGGAGAGGGTCAGAGAGAGAGGGAGATACAGAATCTGAAACAGGATCCAGGCTCAGAGCTGGCAATCAGCACAGAGCTTGACGTGGGGCTCGAACCCACAAACCATGAGATCATGACCTGAGCTGAAGTCGGACGCTTAACAAACTGAGCTACCCAGACGTCCCAACCCATTAATTATTTAGTAGGGTGTTCTTTAACCTGCATTCATTTGGAGGGTTTCCAAACTTTTTCCTGTGGTTGATTTCAAGTTTCATAGCATTCTGATTTGGAAGTATGCATGCTATGATCTTAATTCTTTTATATTTTTTGAGAGCTGTTTTGTGAACCAATATTTGATCAATCTTGAAGACTGTTTCATGTGAAGTTGAGAAGAATGTATATTCTGTTGATTTTGGATGAAAAGGTTTAAATACATTTGTAAGATACATCTAGTCCAGTGTATCATTCAGGGCCATTGTTTATTTATTTTCTATCTAGATTATCTTTCTTTTCCTTTAAGTGGAGTATTAAAGTCTCCTGAAACTACCACATTCTTACCAATAAGATTGCTTATGTTTGTAATTAATTGTTTTATATATTTGGGTGCTGCTGAATTTGGTGCATAAATATTTATAACTGGTAGCTCTTCGTGATGGATAGATCCTTTGAGTATGGTATAATACATTCCCTCATCTCTTGTTACAGCCTTTAGGTTAAAATCTAGTTTGTCTAGGACAGGGGCAAGATGGCGGAGAAGTAGGGAACTCCGTACATTGCACTTGCCCCCATATCTCGCACGGAGAAGACCTGAAGCCATAGGAACCATTATAGAATCCAGGCGTTTGGGAGGAAAAGGAGACAGAGTCTACTGAGAAAACCTTCTAATGTGAACTGGGGAATATAAAATTGGGCCGTGACCAGACACAGAGGGACGGGGGCGATTCCCCTCTGCGGGGAGTTGAGGGGAAAGAGAGAGGCCGACACTGCTCAAGACATGGTTCCTGTCACTGGGGAACAGAAAATCCTCCGCTCAGGACACAGAGGGACCCAGTCTCCAACACTCCAGCTGACCTTAGGCGGGACAAACTCGTTCCAGACAATTCCCAGGAAAACAACTCCATGCGCGCCAACTCCCTGCACACCAACAAATAAGAGGCCTGGAACTGATGGCTTCGCTGGGGAATTCTACCAGACGTTTAACACATAATCAGTACCAATTCTTCTCAAGCTATTCCGAAAAATAGAAATCGAAGGAAAACTTCCAGACTCATTTTACAATGCCAGCATCACTTTGATACCCAAGCCAGATAGAGATCTAGCAAAAAAAGAGAACTATAGGCCAATATCCTTGATGAATACGGATGCAAAAATCCTCAACAAGATATTTGCAAATCGAATGCAACAGCACATAAAAAGAATTATCCACCAAGATCAAGTGGGATTCATTCCTGGGTTACAGGGCTGGTCCAATATTCACAAATCATCAATGTGATACTCACATCAACAAATGAAAAGATAAAATTCATATGATCAGATAGATAGATGCGAAAAAAGCATTTGACAAAATACAGCATCCCTTCTTAATAAAGACTCTCATAAAGTTGGGATAGGAGGAACTTAGTAAACATCATAAAAGCCATCTATGAGAAGCCCTCAGCTAACATCATCTGCAACTGGGAAAAACCGAGAGCTTTCCCTCTGAGATCAGGAACACGACAGGAATGTCCACTCTCACCACTGTTGTTTAACATAGTGCTGGAAGTCCAAGCATCAGCCATCGGACAACAAAAGGAAATAAAAGGCATCAGAATTGGCAAAGAAGTCAAACTTTCACTTTTCGCAGACAACATGATACTCTACATAGAAAACCCGACAGACTCCACCAGAAGCCTACTGGAACTGATCCAAGAATTCAGCCAAGTTGCAGGGTACAAAATCAACGTACGGAAATCGGTTGAATTTTTACATATCAACAATGAAGCAACAGAAAGAGAAATCAAGAAGCTGATCTCATTCAAAATTGCACAAAATACCATAATATACCTAGGAATAAACCTAACCAAGAATACAAGAGATCTGTATGATGAAAACTATAGAAAATTTATGAAGGAAATTGAAGAAGACACAAAGAAATGGAAAAACATTCCATGCTCATGGATTGGAAAAATAAATACAGTTAAAATGTAATTACTACGCAAAGCAAACTACACATTCAATGCAATCCTAATCAAAATTGCACGAGCATCCTTCTCAAAACTGGAACAAACTATCCTCAAACTTTTATCGAACCACAAAAGACCCCAAAAGCCAAAGTAATATTGAAGAAGAAAACCAAAACGGGAGGTATCACCATCCCAGACATTAGCCTCTACTACAAAGCTGTCATCATCAAGACAGTATGGTATTGGCACAAAAACAGATAAATGGACCAATGGAATAGAATTGAGAAATCCGAATTGTACCCAAAAGTATACAGCCAACTAATCTTTGACAAAGCAGGAAAGAGTATCCAATGGAAAAAAGACAGCCTCTTTAACAGATGGTGCTGGGTGAACTGGGCAGCAACATGCAGAAGAATGAAACTAGATCATTTTCTCACACCATACACAAAAATAAACTCAAAATGGGTAAAGTACCTGAAGGTGAGACAGGAAACCATCAAAATCCTAGAGGAGAAAGCAGAAACAACCTCCTTGACCTCCACCGCAGCAACTTCTTACTTGACACATCCCCAAAGACAAGGGAATCATGAGCCAGAATGAACTATTGGGACCTCATCAAGATTAAAAGCTTCTGCACGGCAAAGGAAACAATCCACAAAACTAATAGGCAACCGATGGAATGGGGAAAGATAGTTGCAAATGACATATCAGACAAAGGGTTAATATTCAAAATGTATAAGGACCTCACCAAACTCCACACCTGAAAAACAAACAACCCAGTGAAGAAATGGGCAGAAGATATGAATAGACACTTCTCCAAAGAGGACATCCAGATGGCCAACAGACACATGAAACGATGCTCAGCATCCCTCCTCATCAGGGAAATACAAATCAAAACCACACTGAGATACCACCTCACGCCAGTCAGAGTGGCTAAAATGAGTAATCAGAGAACTCTAGATGCTGGCGAGGATGTGGAGACACGGGCACCCTCCTACACTGTTGGTGGGAATGTAAACTGGTACAGCCCCTCTGGAAAACAGTGTGGAGGTTCCTCAAAAAATTAACAATAGAACTCCCCTATGACCCAGCAATAGCACTGCTAGAAATTTACCCAAGGGATATAGAAATGCTGATGCATAGGAGCACATGTACCCCAATGTTCATAGCAGCACTCTCAACAATAGCCAAAACATGGAAAGAGCCTAAGTGTCCATCAACGGACAAATGGGTCAAGAAAATGTGGTTTATGTGTATAATGGAATACTATATGGCAATGAGAAAGAATAAAATCTGGCCATATGTAGCAACATGGATAGACCTTGAGGGTGTTATGCTTAGCGAAATAAGTCAGGATGAGAAGGAAAAATACCATATATTTGCACGTATAGGAGGATTAGGACGAACTTAACGGAGGACCGCAGGGGAGAAGAAGGGGGGAAATAGTGGGGGACGGGGAGAGAGGCAAACCATGAGAGACTCCTGAATGCTGAGAACAAACTGAGGACTGGTGGGTGTGGGGGGGAGGGGGGAGATGGTCATGGAGGAGAACACTTGTGGGGATGAGCACTGGGTGTTATATGCAAACTAACTTGACAATAAACTATTTGAAAATAAAGATAATTTATTAAATAAATAAATAAATAAAATAAAATCTAGTTTGTCTAATATAAGTATGCCTAATCCAGCTTTCTTTTGACTTCCAGTAGTAGGATAGATGGTTTTCCAGCCCCTCACTTTCACTATGAAGCCGTTCAGGTCTAAAATGGGTCTCTTGTAGACAGCATATAGATGGGTCTTGGATTTTTTTTTTATCCATTCTTCTACTCTATGTCCTTTAGTTGGGGGCATTTAGTCCATTTACATTCAGTGTTATTATCGAAAGATATGGGTTTAGAGTCATTGGGTTATCTGTAGGTTTCATGCTTGTAGTGATGTCTCTTGTCCTTTGTGGTCTTTACAACATTCCACTCAGTGTCTCCCTTAAGATTTCTTGTAGTGCTGGTTTAGCGGTGATGAAGTCCTTCAGTTTTTGTTTGTCGGTGAAAATCTTTCTCTCTCCTTCTATTCTGAATGATAGGCTTGCTGGATAAAGGATTCTTGGCTGGATCGTTTTCCTATTCAGCACATTGAAATTTCCTGCCATTCCTGTCTGGCCTGCCAAGTTTCAATAGATAGGTCTGCTACTACCTTTATGTGTTACCCTTGTAGGTTAAGACCATCTATCCCTAGCTGCTTTCAGAATTCTTTCTTTATCTTTGTATATTGCCAGTTTCACTAAGATATGTCGTGCAGAAGATCGATTCAAATTTTTTTTTTGAAAAGAGTACTCTTTTTCTCCTAAATGTCAATGTCTATTTCCTTCCCTAGATTGGGCAAATCTCAGCCATGATTTGTTGAAGTACACCTTCGATCCAGTCTCTCTCTCTTCTTCTGGAACTCCTATGATATGGATATTGTTCTATTCATTGAATCACTTAGTTCTCTATTCTCCCCTCGTGGTTCAGAATATTTTTCATCTCTCTTTATCTCAGCTTTATCTTTTCCCATAATTTCATCTTTTTTTAAAATTCTCCCCTCTGCCTCTTCAATCCTCGCTGTCACTGCCTCTAGTTTATTTTGCACATCATTTAAAGCATTTTTTATTCATCGTGACTATTTTTTTAGTTTCTTAATCTCTGCAGCAATAGATTCTCTGCTGTCTTCTATGCTTTCTTTCAAGCCCAGCGATTAATCTTATGACTATTATTCCTAATTCTTGTTCAGTTATATTGTTTATATCTATTTTGATAAACTCTTTAGCTGTCATTTCTTCTTGGAATTTCTTTTGTGGAGAATTCTTCTGTTTCATCATTTTAGCTAGTTTTTTGTCCCTTATGTGTTTTAAAAGCTTGTTATGTACGCTGTACTTGCAAGCGCTACTATATTAAAGAGGTATGGCCCTTCAGGAGATACTTTTTGAAGGGTGTTGCTTGCTCTTTGCTTTTGTGACTTTATCTCCCTACTAGTTGGGATGTTTTGGACCCTCCAGCAGGTGTGCTTTGATTTGTTAATTGAAGGAGCCCTGGAAGGGAAAACAAACACAAAACGATAGGAAAACATAACAAGCAGACACAAAGCAAACAAACAAAACCCAGAAACAAAATACCAGAAACACCAGCTGTAAGGAAACAACAAGCTGGAGGTGGTGCTGATGGAAGAGGCCTCACCCCATACAAGGAGAGAAATGAGAGGGGCAGGGATAAATAAAAGAAAATAAAAACTGACCAGACCGAGAAACTATATGACTTAATCCAGACAGAGAGAAAGGAAAATAAAGAAGGAGTTGTAGAACGTGTATCAAGAGAATAGATTATATATGTCTGCTTAAGCAAACCAAAAACTAGTGTAACCAGACTAGAGGAGGGAAGAGATAAGAAGGAGAAAAAGAAGGAAGAATATCTATGTAATAAGAATTGCCCGAGTATTAGGTCAGGCAATGCAACAGCGCTGGTCTGGAGGAGGGGCTGTCTGGTTCATCAGCGTCAATCCTGTTCTTGCAGATATTCAGATACCAGGAGTGGAGGGTCATGGCTTGGTGTAGGCTGGTCCCATCTCCACTGTGGGTCCACAGTCCCTTCCCTGAAGCCCCACCTTGTTGGTGATGGGGAGAAAAATGGTGACATCTGTCTCTCCTCCATGGACTAGGTGTCCCAAATCACTCTGTTCAAGCTGTCCTCACTGAGCCCCTGGCGCAAACGAGGAAGATTGTTCCACTCTGGTGACTCCTGTGCCCCCATGGCACTCCAGTGTCTTTAAGGTTTCCACTCTGTATTTCCGGGTTTCAGGGAAGTGCTGCTCCTTTGAGAGGATATATACCTTCTTCCCACAGCACTCCTGTAGGGTATCGCTTTCTACCACTCCAGACTGCACCCCTAAACAAGTTACTGAGCTCAGGGCTGACTATCTCTCTCCCTAGGTACGTGAACATGGCAGCTGGCTCCAGTCTGGAGAAAGCCCAGCCAGTTCAAGATTGGATCTTTCTCTGTCCTGGTCGAGGTTTTTCTTTTGTCCGGATGCAGTCCTATGCTTCCCCAGCCTCTCTTTCTCTTCCCTTTGTCTCTCCACAAAAGGGGATCCCTACCCTCCGTTTGTTTTATCTCTCTCAGTTCACAATCATTCACCTATGTCCCGTCAAGTTGTCCTGGTGGGTCCCTGGAAGCATCTCTGTCACTTTTCTGCCCTGGCTCATGGAGTTCAAAGTCCTTTGGCCTCAACACTGCTTTGTTTGAGAGACTAGGAACTTCGGATCCACCTACTTCTCTGCCATGTTGTTGCTTCCCTCCACTTTAATAATTGTAATTTGTAATTAGGTTGGCCGTATAATTGTGTGAATATTTTTTACTTGTCTATCCCACTAGATCTCTTTCTGTGAAGACACAACCCAGGTCACTATAACTTACAGGTGCAATCCAGGGCTTGAAAGAGAGTTGTTTCTCAATAAATATTTGTTTACTTTGCTGACTGACCTTCTGAATAAATCGTAATTAGTATTTTGTTTTAATGCAGTGTTTATCTTTGACTTCTTTAATCTAAAAGGTCCTGAATGTGCCTAGATAGCATGAAGTCATAATAGTTGGGGTAGAATTTAGCTCTTCTTTATTTCTTTTTGCATTCTTTCTTTTAAAATCTAGTTTGTCTGCTGGGTCTAAAATCTGACCCAGCAGAAAAAAAGTCAATAATAAAAATTAGTCCGGAAATAAAAAATACGGAAACAAACAAACAAAACCCAGTAGAACAGATAAACTAAATTAAATGCTCCATTAAGTTCCTCCTAATCCTCTTATACGTGCAAACATATGATATTTGTCTTTCTCTGCCTGACTTATTTCGCTAAGCATAACACCCTCAAGTTCCATCCATGTTGCTACACATGGCCAGATTTCATTCTTTCTCATTGCCTTGTAGTATTCCATTGTATAGATAAACCACATCTTCTTGATCAATTCGTCCGTTGATGGACACTTAGGCTCTTTCCATGTTTTGGCTATTGTTGAGAGTGCTGCTATGAACATTGGGGTCCATGTGCCCCTATGCATCAGCACTCCTGTATCTTGGGTAAATTCCTAGCAGTGCTATTGCTGGGTCATAGGGGAGGACCGTGGGGGAGAAGAAGGGGGTAAATTTAGGGGGAGAGGGAGATGGGCAAACCATGAGAGACTCTTGAATGTTGAGAACAAACTGACGACTGATGGGTATGGAGGGGAGGGGAAGGGCGGTGATGGGCATGAAGGAGGACACTTGTGGGGATGAGCACTGGGTGTTATATGGAAACTAAATTGACAATAAACTATTTAAAAAGGAAAAAAGTCAATAAAAAAATAAACTAAATGCTGGTTCTTTGAAAGAATAAACAAAATTTATACACCCCTAACCAGATTTACCAAACAGAAAAGATATAGGACCTCAACAGATAAAATCATGAGTCAATGAGGAGAGAACCCAACCATCACCACTGAAACACACACAATTATGAGAGAATATTATGAAAAATTATTTGTCAGCAAACTTGGCATTCTGGAAGAAATGGACAATATCTCAGAAATTAATGCACTACCAAATTCAAGCATGAAGAAATAGAAAATTTTAAGAGGCCCTTAACCAATCAAGAATTTGAAACAGTAGTCAAAAATCTCCCAACAAAGAAGAGTCTCAGGCCAGATGGCTTCCCAAGGAAATTCTACCAGATATTTAAAGAAAAGGTAATACCTATTCCTCTTAAACAGTTCCAAAATAAAGAAATGGAAGGAAAGCTTCCAAACTCACCTATGAAGCCTTTATTTAAAAACCAAAGACCTCTTAAAAAGGGGAATTAACAGGCCAATATTCCTGATGAACCTCGATGCAAAAATTCTCATGATAATAGCAAATCAAATTCAACAGTACATGAAATGAATTATTCAGTATTATCAAGTGGAATTTATTCTTGGGTTGCAGGGATGGTTTAATATTCACAAATCAATCAACATGTTTCACCACATTAATAATAGAAAGGATAAGAACCATACATTACTCTCAATCGAAGCAGAAAAAGCATTGAACAAAATACAGCACTTTTTCTGGATAAAAACCCTTCATAAAGTATGGATATAAGGAACTTACCTCAACATCATAAGGGACATATAAAAGACCCAGAAAATCCTCAATGGGAAAAAAAAAAAAACAAAAACAGAGCTTTCCTCCTAAGGTCAGGAACACGGCAGGTAAATCCACTCTCACCACTGTTGTTCTACATAGTACTGGAAGTCCTAGCCTTATCAACAACAAAAAGAAATAGAAGGCAACCAAATATCCAAGGAAGAAATCAAACTTCGCAGATGACATAATACTCTCTTGTGGGAAAACCCAAAAGACTCCACAAAAGTGTTACTAGAACTGGTACATGAGTTCAGCAAATTTGCAGGATACAAAATCAACATACAGAATCTGTTGCGTTTCTATACACCAATAATGAAGCAGCAGAAAAAGAAATCAAGGACTCTATCCCATTTACAATTGCGCCAAAAACCATAAGACACTAGGAATAAAACTAACCAAAGAGGTAAAAGATCTTATGCTGAAAACTATACAAAGCTTATTTTAAAAATTGAAGAAGACACAAATAAATGGAAAAACATTCCACACTTCCAGATTGGAAGAACAAACGTTGAAATGTTCAATGAGATTTCTACTAATAACACCAGCATTTTTCACAGAGCTAGGAAAAACAATTCTAAAATTTTTAGAAAACCAGAAAAGATCCTGAATAGCCAAAGTAATTTTGACAAAGAAAAGTCAAAGAGAAGGCACCACAATTCCAGACTTCAAACTGTATTACAAAGCTGTAATCATCAAGACAATATGGTACTGGCATAAAAACAGAGATATAAAATGGAACAGAATAGAGAACCCAGAAAAGGTCTCACAAATGTGTGGCCAATTAATCCTCGACAAAGCAGAAAAGAATACCTAATGCCAAAAAAAAAAAAAAAGTCTCTTCAGCAAATGGTGCTTGGAAAACTGGACAGCGACATTTAGAATGAAAATGGACTGGGGCGCCTGCGTGGCTTAGTCGGTTAAGCGTCCGACTTTCGCTTGGGTCATGATCTCGCGGTTCGCGGGTTCGAGCCCCGCGTCGAAATAGGCCTGGAGCCTATTTCAGAGTCTGTGTCTCCCTCTCTCTCTGACCCTCCCCTGCTCATGCTGTCTCTCTCTCTCCTAGAAATAAATAAAAATATATTTTAAAAAAAAGAATGAAAGTGGACTACTTTCTTACACCATAAGTTCAAAATGGATGAAAGAACTAACGTAAGACAGGAAACCATCAAATTCTTAGAGAAAAAAGCAGACAGCAAGCTCTTTGACCTCGATCATACAAACTTCTTACTAGACATGTCTCCAGAGGCAAGAGAAACAAAACAAAAAATAAACTACTGGGACCTCATGAAGATAAAAATCTTCAGCACAGTGAAGGAAGCAATCGACAAAACTAAGAGACAAAGGAATGGAGAAATATACTTGCAAATGACATGACAGATAAGGAGTTCCTATCCAAAACCTATAAAGAACTAATCAAAATCAACACCCAAAAAACAATCCAGTGAAGAAATGGGCAGAAGACATGAATAAATACTTTTCCAAAGACATCCAAATGGTTAACAGACAGATGAAAAGATGCTCAACATCACTCACCATCAAAGAAATACAAATCAAAACCACAGTGAGATACCACCTCACACTTGTCAGAATGGCTAAAATTAATGACTCAGGAAACAATAGATGTTGGTGAGGATGTAGAGAAAGGGGAGCCCTTTGGCACTGTTGGTGGAAATGCAAACTGGTACAGCCACTCTGGAAAACAGTATGAAGGTTCCTCAAAAAGTTAAACTGCACTACCGTACATCCAGCAATTGCACTGGTAGGTATTTATCCAACATATAAAAAGATGCTGAGTTGAAGGGGTACAGGACCCCCAATGTTTTTAGCAGCACTATCAACAATACCCAAATTATGGAAAGAACCCAAATGTCCATCAACTCATGAATGGATAAAGAAGATGTGGTATATATTTATACAATGGAAAATTTCTCAGTGATCAAAAAGTATAAAATCTTGCCATTTGCAACCATATGCATAGAGTTAGAGTGTATTATGCTAATCAAAATACATCAGTAATAGAAAGACAAATATAATATGATTTCACCCATATATAGAATTTTTTTAGACCCATATGTGGAATTTAAGAAACAAAACAGTTAATCATAGCGGAAAGTAAAGATAAATAATATAAAAAGATAGATGGAGGCAAACTGTAAGAGACTCTTAAATACAGAGAACAAACTGAGGGTTGATGGAGGGGAGATGGATAGGGTAATTGGCTAAATGAGTCATGGGCATTAAGAAGGGCACTTATTGGGATGAGCACTGGGTGTTATATATAAATAATGAATTACTGGGTTCTACTCCTGAAACCAATACTTCACTGTATGTTGACTTACTTGAATTTAAATAAATAAATTTTAAAAATAGTGTGGTAGAAAAAAGTGCTATAACTTTTATCACATCAATGATATTTGGGGGGAAAGCTTAGAGCTTAAATTATTCTACCTTTATGTAATAATAATAACAGCAATAATCATAATCATGAATGGGGCACAGTTACTATTTTATTTTTTTATTTAAAAAATTTTTTTTATTTATTTCTAGGAGAGAGAGAGAGAGAGAGAGAGAGAGAGACAGCATGAGCAGGGGAGGGTCAGAGAGAGAGGGAGTCACAGACTGAAACAGGCTCCAGGCTCTGAGCTGGCAGTCAGCACAGAGCCGGACGCGGGGCTCGAACCCACGAACCGCGAGATCATGACCTAAGCGAAAGTCGGACGCTTAACCGACTAAGCCACCCAGGCGCCCCACAGTTACTATTTTAAATACTTTACATGTAGTAAGAAATTTAATTCCTGCAACAACCTCATAAGTACCATTATTCCAATTTTACAGAGGAGGAAATTAAAGCTAAGAGAATGTAAGTGACATTTCCGAGATCACATAGTATATTACCCTTTCTGTTATTTTGATTATACTAGGAACAAAGGAATATGGGAAATGCTCCAGAATATTCAGAAATAGGTACTAGAGATCTAGATAAGGAACTATTTTAAACCTGCAGAAGTTTTGCCAAAAGACAGTTCACATCTGTGCTTGGCTATGCTGTTGGGATGACACATCTAGTGACCCCAGTATTAATGAAAATGAAGGAAAAATTCAGTGATGACCAAAAAGCCCATTTGCTGTGGAATTATTTTTGTATTTACTACTTCTAACAATTCCAGCCTGTATTTTTGTTCCCATTTTATTTTTTCTAAAGTTTATTTATTTTGAGAAAGGGAGAGTCAGAGAGAGGGGGGGTGGGGGGGCAGAAAGAGAGGAGAGAGAGAATCCCAAGCAGGCTCCACATTGTCAGCACAGAGCCCGATACAGGGTTCAAACTCATGAACCATGAGATCATGACCTGAGCAGAAATCAAGAGTCAGATAACTAACCGACTGAGCCACCCAGGCATCCTTTTATGTTCCACTTTTAGAGTGTCAGAATTGCACAGTGTTTGTAGTGTCTTGCACAGAATATTTTATGAGTTCTTAACATTCCAGTATAACATTGTTATCACAGTTCAGTGTGCATTTGAATCACCTGGAGGTCTTGTAAAAACACAGATAGTAGGGCTCAACCTCCACAGTTTCTGATTTAGTAGATCATGGTTGAGGTCCACACATTTTCATTTCTAGCAACTTCTCAGGTGATGCTGATGCTGCAATTCTGTGGACTCATTAGGATAATGGGAACATACATCCTGCTATTTTGTGATTGCTCTATAGATGTTAAAAACCAACATCTGGATCTGCTGGATAACCCATAGGAAATACTTTTTTTTTTTTAATCTTTAGAACAAATAATACTTTCATTAAATTCTTTAAAACATTCCGTTATTAGAAGTACCTAATAATAATGGCTATCATATCCTGAGTACATACTTCTCCACTAAGTAGTTTATAGACATTACCTCATGTATTCCTCACTACAACATTGAAATTCCTTTTTTTTCCTGGGTAGGGGGTTGAAGACCCAGTGATAAAAAACGTGGCTGAAGACAAAGCTGGCTTTGAGCAAACTGGAGAGAATTAATACTAATAATAACTACAACAATAACAACAAAAACAATACTCTAACATTAATGGAGCACTGTGATAAGCCCCAAATTCACTTTATTTAATCCATGCAACCATCCTCAGAGTTAATATCCCACTCTTATATCCAAGTACATGCCAGAATGTGTGTGCTTCATCTCTACTGCCTCTCAATGGTCATTCAGTCTCAAGCTAACACCTGTTTTGAATTGCAAGGATGGGAAAGAGTAATGTGAGTGGGACAAAGAGAGAATAGTGGGTAAAGGCTGGAGGTCAGAAGGCGTCTTCCACACTGGTCTCCACTGGAATGTCACTGGATTATAGCTTTATGAAGGCTAAGCATCATATTTTTTATTTTATGGAGCTTATTTTTACTGTGAGGAAAATGAAACTAGTTTGGCATCTTTAGTAATGGTCCATTCCCAGTTGTACTACCTAAGGCTTAGAGCCACTCAATTTTAATCCTCTGTTTACTTATTAACACCTGACAGACCCACGGTTCCTGCTGGAGAAGCTTAATAACATGCCACTGATCATCTGTATTTAATAATACACACTCCTCGGAGAGATCTCCAAACAGCTTTATGTTCATTTCATGGTCTGTTGCAGCTAGAGTCTAAAAAAAAGTCATTTGGCCAAAGTCTCACATTCCTAAAAGGTATCAAATCAAATTTTATTTGTTGCCCTTATTGACAAATCACAGCATTGGAAGATTTCATCATACAATTTGAACTGTAGAGCTCATGGTGGAACCACAACTCACTGTTTTTGATATTAATATATATGAAAGGATTTCAAAATATCTTGTGAATAGCACTGTATTATGTGTGCATATTAAACATGTTATTTTGTTTATTATAAAAATTTAAATTTGCCACAATTTTGTAGACAGTATTTTTCATATTTCACTTTTAAAAATATTGTTAGAACCTCAAAAAGTATTCCAAATACTCGGACCACTGTGAGGTCTGGCCACTTGCAATTACCCCCTTACCTAAAGCAAACTAAATACTTTAATCCTGTGTCTCAACTCTCTCAAAGTGAAAGCCTAACCTAATATTCGCAAACCCTGTTGAAGTTGTACAAACCTGTAGAGATATCTTTGGAAAAGTATATTTAGTTCCTAATTTATCTAGGGTTAACTTAAGAGTTACATTTTTCGGGGCGCCTGGGTGGCTCAGTCGGTTAAGTGTTCGACTTCGGCTCAGGTCAGATCTCACGGTTTGGGGGTTCAAGCCCCGTGTCAGGCTCTGTGCTGACAGCTCAGATCCTGGAGTCTGTTTTGGATTCTGTGTCTCCCTCTCTGTCTGCCCCTTCCCCATTCATGCTCTGTCTCAAAAATAAATAAACTATTAAAAAAAGAGTTACATTTTTCATTAGCCTTCCAACATTTTTTTAACTATTTATAACTAATTACAGTTAAGGCTATAAAGCAATTTTTTTGTATCAGTAAACACGATATACAAGCTTTTTAAATTAAATTGTAATTAACATACAGCGTTTTATTGGTTTCAGGTATACAATATAGTGATTCAAGAATTCTATGCATTTCTCAGTACTCAACAGAATAAGTGTACTCTTAATCTCCATTTTCTATGTCATTAATTCCCCTACTTATGTTCCTTCTGGCAGTCACCAGTTCTTTTCTCTGTATTTAAATGTTTGTTATGGGGGGGGGGCAGCTGGTAGCTCAGTCTGTTAAGTGTCTGGCTCCTAATTTCAGCTCAGGTCATGATCTCACAGTTGGTAGGAACAAGCTCCAAGTTGGGTTCTGCACTGATATTGTGGGGCCTGCTTGGATTCTCTCTTTCCCTCTTTCTCTGCCCCTCCCCTGATCATGCTCTCTCTGTCTCAAAATAAAATATAAAATAAATACAAAATAAAATAAAATAAAATAAAACATATAAAATAAGTCTGTGTTTTTAGTAATATACGCATTCAACTAAATCCCTATCAAATACCAATAGCATTTTTCACAGAGCTAGAACAAACAATCCTAAAATTTGTATGGAACCAAAAAAGACCCTGAAGAGCCAAAGCAATCTTGAAAAATAATCACAATTCTGGACTTCAAACTATATTACAAAACTGTAATTATTAATACAGTATGGTACTGGCCAAAAAAATAGACACATAGATCAATACAACATAACAGAAAACCCACAAATGAACCCACAACTATATGATAAATTAATCTTTGACAAAGTAGTGAAGAATAACAGATGAGAAAAAGAATGACTTGTCACCAAATAGTGTTGGGAAAACTACACAACCTTCTTAGACCATACACAAAAATAAATTTAAAATGGATTAAAGACCTAAGTGTGAGACAGGAAAGCACAAAATTTCTAGAAAAGAACACAAGTGGCAACCTCTTTGACGTTAGCTATAGGAACTTCTTCTTACTAGATATATCTTCTGAGTTAAGGGAAACAAAAGCAAAAATAAAACTATTGAGATTACGTGAAAATGAAAATCTTCTGCACAGAGAAGGAAACAATCAACAAAAATTAAGTCAGCCTATGGAATGGGAGAAGATGATTGTGAATGACATAGCTAATAAAGGGTTAGTATTCAAAATATATAAAGAACTTATAAAACTCAATACCCAAAATATGAATTATCCAATTTAAAAATGGGCAGAAGGCACGAATAGAAACTTTTCCAAAGAAGACATACAGATGGCCAACAGACACATGAAATAATGCTCAAGATCATCATCATCAGGGAAATGTAAGTCAAAACGACAAAGAGATATCATCTCACGCCTGTAGAAATGGCTAAAATCAACAATACAAGAAACAACAGGTGTTGGCCAGGATTTGGAGAAAGGGGAATCTTCTTGCAGTGCTGGTGGAATTTCAAACTGGTGTAGCCACTGTGGAATAGAGTATGGAGGTTCTTCAAAAAGTTAAAAATGGAACTAACCTACAGTCCAACAATCGCACTACTCAATATTTACTCAAAGTATGCAAAAATATGAATTCAAAGGGATATATGCAAAATGATATAAGTTTCTAGCAGCACTATCTACAAGAGCCACATCATGAAAACAGCTCATGTGTTTTTTAACTGATTAATGAATAAAGAAAAAGTAGTATAAATATACAATGGAACATTACTCAGCCACAAAAATGATGAAATCTTGCCATTTGTAATGAAATGGATGGAGCTAGAAAGTATTACACTAAGAGAAATAAGTGATACAGTAAAAGACAAATATCATATGATTTAATTTATACGTGGAATTTAAGAAACAAAGCAAATGAGTAAAGGGGGAAAAAAGAGAAGCAAACCAAGAAACATACTCTGAACTATAGGGAATAAATTCAGCATTACCAGAAGGGAGGTGGGTGGGACATGGGTAAAACAGGTGATGGAGATTAAGGAAGGCACTTGTGTTGAGCATCTGGTGTAAATAAGGGTTGAATCACTATATGGTACACCTAATATTAAAATGTATGTTAAATAAATGGAAATTAAATAGAAACTTTTAAAAAGTAAAAGTGTTTTTCTGTCTTTTTTTCCTTTGTTCTTTTCTTTTTTCTTATATAACACATATGAATGAAATCATATGATATTTGTCTTTCTCTGATTCAATTCACATAGCATTTTTGACTCTAGGTCCATCCATGTTATTGTAGATGGCACGATGTCATTCTTTTTATGGTCATGTAAAACTCCTTTGTATATGTACACACTATATTTTTATCCATTCATCTATTATTTTTTCATTCAAGTTTTTATTTAAATTCCAGTTACTTAACATATAGAGGAATATTAGTTTCAGGAGTAAAATTTAGGGATTTATCACTTACATGTAACACCCAGTGCTTATCACAAATGCCCGCCTTAATAAAAGTTTTTAATATATGTTTATTTTTGAGAGAGAGAGACAGAGCATGAGTGGGGGAGGGGCAAAGAGAGAGAAAGAGGGAGACACAGAATCTGAAGCAGGCTCCAGGCTCCGGGCTGTCAGCACAGAGTCCGATGTGGGGCTCAAATTCACGAACCGTGAGATCATGACCTGAGCCAAAGTCAGATGCTCAAATGAGTGAGCCACACAGGCGCCCCACAAATGCCTTCCTGAATACCCATCACCCATTTATCCCATTGCCCGCCATGTACCCTTGGCAAACCTCAGTTTGTTCTCCATAGTTAAGAGTCTCTTCTGTGGTTTGCTTTCCACTACCTTTTTTCCCCCTTTCCTGTATGTTGATCTGTTTCATTTTAAAATTCCACATATAAGTGAAATCGTATAGTATTTGTTTTTCTCTGACGGACTTACTTTGCTTAGCATAATGCTCTCCAGTTCCATCTATGTTGTTGCAAATGGAAAGGTTACATTTTTTTGATGGATGAGTAATATTCCATTCGTATGTACACACACACACACACACACACACACACACACACACACACACACATACCCCACATCTTTTTATCCATTCATCGGTCGATGGACATTTGGACTCTTTCCATAATTTGGTTATTGAAAATGCTGCTATAAACATTGGGGTGTATATGCCCCTTTGGATCAGTATTTGTGTATCCTTTGGGTAAATACCTAGTAGTGCAATTACCGGGTCATAGGGTGTTCTATTTTACCTCTTTGAGGAACCTCCATACTGTTTTTCAGAGTGGCTGCACCAGTTTGTACTCCCAGCAATATTATAGGAGGGTTCCATTTTATCCACATCCTCGCAAACATCTGTTGATTCCTGTGCCATTAATATTAGCCATTCAGACTAATATGAGCCATTCAGACTCACAGGAGTGAGATGGTATCGCATCGTGGTTTTGATTTATATGTCTCTGATGTTGAGTGATGTTGAGCATCTCTCATTTGTCTATTAGCCATCTTTCTGTCTTCTTTGGAAAAATGTCTATTGATGACTTTTGTCCATTTCTTAACTAAATTATTGTATATTTGGGTGTTGATTTTAATAGGTCCTTTATAGATTTTGGATACTAACCCTTTTATCATATATTTCATTCACATATATCTTCTCCCATTCTGTAGGTTGCCTTTTAGTTTTGTAGATTGTTCCCTTTACTGTGCCAAAACCTTTTATCTTGATGAAGTCTCAATAGGCCATTTTATATTTTGTTTCCCTTGCCTATAGAGTCATGTTTAGTAAAAGTTGCTATGGGTGATGTGATAAAGGATGCCACCTATGTTCTCCTCTAGGGGCTTAAATTTTTTTCCTATCTAAAAGTAAGATCAGGGGCGCCTGGGTGGCTTAGTCGGTTAAGCGTCCGACTTTCGCTTAGGTCATGATCTCGCGGTTCGTGGGTTCGAGCCCCGCGTCGAGCTCTGTGCTGACTGCCAGCTCAGAGCCTGGAGCCTGTTTCAGAGTCTGTGACTCCTCTCTCTGACCCTCTCTTGCTCACGCTGTCTCTCTCTCTCTCTCCTAGAAATAAATAAAACATTAAAAAAAAATTTAAAAAAAAAATAAAAAAAAAAAAATAAAAGATCATCCAACCATTTTGAATTTATTTTTGTATATGGTGTAAGAAAATGTTCCACGTTCATTCTTTTGCATGTTGCTGTTCAGTTATGCCAACTCCATTTCTTTCTTTCTTTCTTTCTTTCTTTCTTTCTTTCTTTCTTTCTTTCTTTCTTTCTTTCTTTCTTTCCTTCCTTCCTTCCTTCCTTCCTTCCTTCCTTCTCCTCCTCCTCCTCCTCCTCCTCCTCCTCCTCCTTCTTCTTCTTCCTCTTCTTCTTTAGTTCTGAGAGAGGAAGCAGCATGAGCAGGGGAGGCTCAGAGAGAGGGAGACTACAGAATCTGAAACAGGTTCCAGGTTCTGAGCTAGATATCAGCACAGAGTCCTACGGCGGGACTTGAACCCATGAACCGTGAGATCATGACCTGAGCTGAAGTTGGACGCTTAACCGACTGAGCCCCCCAGACGTCCCCTGCTTACCATTTCTTGAAGTGACATTCTTTTTCCTACTGGGTATTCTTTACTGCTTTGTCAAAGATTATGTGATCATATAGTTGTGGGTTCATATCTGGAGTTTTTCTATTCTATTCCACTGACCAATGCATCTGTATTTATGTCAGTACCATACTGTCTTGATGACTACAGCTTTGTAATATGGCTTAAAGTCTAGAATTGTGATGCCTGCACCTATGGCTCCCCATCATCCTTTGTCTATTCGGTGTCTTTTTATGGTTTCCTACAAATTTTAGAATTGTTGTTCTAGCTCTGTGAAAAATGCCAGTAATATTTTGCTAGGGGATTTGCATTAAATGTGTAGATTGCTTTGGGTGGTATCAACATTTTAAAAATGTTCTTCCAATCCATGAGCATGGTATGTTTTTCCATTTCATTGTGTCATCTTCAATTTCTTTCATAAGTGTTCTATAATTTTCAGAATACAGATATTTTACCTTATTGGTTAGGTTTTTTTTTTTAGGCATCTTATGGTTTTTGGTGTAATTGTGAGTGGGATTGATTCTTTGATTTCTCTTTCTGCTTCAATATTATTGTGCCTTGATTTATCTTTCTGATTAATCGTTATTGGTGTATAGAAATGTACTTTTATTTTGTACTCTGAGACCTTACTGAATTTGTGTATCAGTTCTTTTCTTTTTCTTAAATAGTTTATTGTCAAGTTGGTTTACATGTAACACCCAGTGCTCTTGTGTATCAGTTCTAATAATTTTTGGGTAATCTTTTGGGTTTTCCTTGTAAAGAATCATGTCTTTGAATAGTGAAATTTTTACTTCTTCCTTGCCAACTGGATGCCTTTTATTTCTTTTTGTTGTCTGACTGTTGAGGCTAAGACTTCCAGTACTATATTATAAAACAATATAACTATATTATATAACAATAATGAGATTGTTATTATATAACAATCCCTCTCTTGTTCCTGACCATACAGGACAAGCGCTCAGTTTTTCCCATTAAGGATGATATTAGCTGTGAGTCTTTCATATATGGTATTTATGATGTTGAGATATATCCCCTCTATACTTACTTTATTTAGGGTTTTATCAGAAGTGGATGCTGTACTTTGTCAAATGCTTTTTCTGAATCTATTCAGAGGATCATGTGGGGTTTTTTTTTCCTTTCTTTTATTAATGTGGTGTAGCATAATGATTGATTTGCAAATATTGAACCATATGTGCAGGATAGAAATAATGTATTGGTGGAATCAACTTGCTAGTATCTTGTTGAAAATTTTGGTCATGAGGGATACTGGCCTGTAATTGTTTATTTTAGTGGGATCTTTTTTTGATATTGGTCTGTAATTCTTACTTTTAGGGGGATCTTTGCTTGGTTTTAGAATCAAAGGAGTTTGGAAGTTTTCCTACCATTTCTAATTTTTGGAACAAATTTGAAAAGAATAGGTACTAATTTATCTCTTTTAAATGTTTGGCAGAAATCCTATGGAAATCCATGTGCCCCTGGATATTTGTTTGTTGGGATATTTTTAAATTACTGATTCAATATCTTTGCTGGTTATTGGTCTGTTCATTTTTTCTATTTCTCCCTATTTCAACATTGGTAGTTTATATGTTTCTAGGAATTTACCCATACCCATTTCTTCCAGTTTGCCCAACTGTTGGCATATAGTTTTTCATAATATTCTCTTTCAATTGTTTGCATTCTTGTGGTGTTGACTGTGGTCTCTTCTCTTTCATTCATGATTATATTTATTGGGGTATTTTTTGTTTTTGATAAGTCTGACAAGGGTTAATTAATATAAACTTTATTAATTCTCTCAAAGAACCATCTCTTGGTTTCATTATTCTGCTGATTTTTTTTTTAATTTTTATGCTTTTTATTTATTTTTGAGAGTCAGAGAGAGACAGTGCAAGCAGGGGAGGGTCAGAGAAAGAGAGATACAGAATCCGAAGATAGGCTCCAGGCTCTGAGCTAGCTGTCAGCACAGAACCTGACGTGGGGCTTGAACCCATGAACTGTGAGATCATGACCTGAGCCGAAGTCAGACGCTTAACCGACTGAGCCACCCAGGCGTCCCTGTTCTACTGGTTTTTGTTGTTGTCATTTTTGTTGTTGTTGTTGCTGTTGTTTGTATATCATTTATTTCTGCTCTAATCTTTATTGTTTAATTTCTTCTACTGGCTTTAGAGTCCAATTTCTTGTTCTTTTCAATGTTCCTTTAGGTGTAAGTTTAGGTTGTGTATTTGAGATTTTTGTTTCTTGACTAGACCTGTATTGCTATATACTTTCTTTTCATAAGTGTTTTTACTGTATCCCAAGGGTTTTGGCTGGTTGATCGACTGTCATGGAGGGTCAGAGAGAGAGGGAGACACAAAATCTGAAGCAGTCTTCAGGCTCTGAGCTGTCAGCACAGAACCCTATGTGGGTCTTGAACCCATGAACCGTGAGATCATAACCTGAGCTGACGTCGGATGCTTAACCGACTGAGCCACCCAGGCGCCCCTAGAAGGACGTTTTTTAACCTCCATGTATTTGTGGTCTTTCCAATTTTTTTCTTGTGATTGACTTCAAGCTTCATAGCATTGAGGTCGGAAAATATGCATGTATACTCTCAATCATTTTGTATTTGTTGAGGCCTAACTTCTGATGCCGTATGTGATCTATTCTGGAATATGCCCATGTGCAGTTGAAAAAAAACGTGTATTCTGCTGCTTTAGGATGGAATGTTCTGAATTTATCTGTTAAGTCCATCTGCCCATGTGTCATTCGAAGTTGGTTCCTTATTTATTTTCTAAGATGACCTGTCCTGTGTTGTAAGTAGGGTGTTAAAATCCCCTATTATTATTGTATTATGATCAATGAGTTCCTTTATGTTTGTTATTGTTTTATATATTTGGGGGTTACTAAGTTGGGAGTATAAGTATTTACACTTGTTAGATCTCGTTGGATAGACCCCTTTATTATGATCATCTTCATCTCTTGTTAGAGTCTTTGGTTTAAAATCTAGTTTGTCTGATATATGTGTGGCTACTCTGGCTTTCTTTTGACATGCATTAGTGTGATAAATGGTTCTCCATCCCCTCATTGTCAATCTGCAGATGTCTATAGGTCTAAAATGAAACTGTTTGGGGAAGCATTTAGATGGATGTTGTTCTTTTTATCTATTCCAATACCTATGTCTTTTGATTGGAGCATTTAGTCCATTTACCTTCAGAGTTATTATTGATTGAATTTAGTGCCATTCTATTACTTGTTAAGTTATTGTTTCTGAATATTGTCTCTGTTCCTTTCTAGTCTTTGTTGCTTTTGTCTCTCTTTCCCACTCAAAGAGTCCCCTTTAATATTTCATGTTAAGCTGATTTAGTGGTTACAAAATCCTTTCTTTTTGTTAGGAAAACTCTTTATCTCTCCTTCTATTCTAAATAACAGCCTTACTGGATAGTGTATT
>JAESUZ010005225.1:0-81517 GCA_017311185.1 Proteles cristata cristata
TGAAGATGAGGTCCTAATGCATTAGAACTATAGCCTTATACTAAAGAAATGTCTCTCTATCAATCTGTCTCTGCTATGTGAAGACATGGCAGGACGGTGGTTGTATGCAAGCCAGGAAGAGATCTCTCATAAGAACATGACCATGCTGGCACCCTAATCTTAGACTTTCAGCCTTTAGAATTGTGAGAAAATAAATTTCTGTTGTTAAGCCACAGAGTCCATAATATTTTTATGGCACCTGAACCAACCAATCTAATGCTTGAGTGAACATGGTGAAAGAAATCTTGCAACAGCAGTAAGGAAAAACAGTAACAGCAAAATGTTTGTGAGCAAAGCAAAAATTACAACAGTCTAATGTCGCTCTCACTATATGTAGAGGAAATATTTGACAATGATATTAGAAATGAAAGAGTAAAATGATCTATTGTAGTCTTCATTTTTAAAATAACATCTTTATTAAGATATGACTCACATACCATATGGTATAGAAATACAATTAAAAATAAAATCTGCCAACCAAAAAAGCTTCTCCACAAAAGTAGAAGAGAGAGACAACTGTTTTATTATTGGATAAACATTAAACTAGAATGTTTAGAATTGCTCATAAGCAATCTACTAAAGACACTGTAAAGATAGAAAGAAATTTTATCCTATTATATGGTCAAGTAGATACATCCAGTTGCATACATTTTCTCAAGATAAATGATAACTATCCCCCCAGTAAAATAGCATGGCATCAACAGTGATCAGACATGACTTATCCTAAGTTCACCTTGTAATTGGGGTATCCACCTGGGTTTGTTAATTGCTTTTAAAAAGGAAAATAAATTACTCATAGCTTTAAGATAGGCGGTATATTTGTAACTTGAAGCCTGGTACCAGCTAAAGTTAGACTATTATCCTCCCACAGAAAATAGAAGATATGGGTGCTATCTTTGTAATTATTCCATTTCAAAGAAATGGCTCTCCAGTTTTGAGAAAAAATGTGGCAGAGAGAAGATTCACAATTAAAAGGTATTTTTTTTCTTTTTAAGTAAGTGCTCTAAGATAGGGTGTAGGGTCTCTTTTTCTTCTTGTATCAAGATAAATTAAAGTTTATTTTCCTTACTTTTAATTTTCATTTGTCATATGCATCTGATTTACCCATTTAAAGTGTACAATTGGATAGTTTTTAGTATATTCACATACATTAACAGTCACCACAATCAGTTTAGACCATTTCATCCTCTAAAAGAAACGAGTTCCTCATTAGCAGTCACTATCCATTTCTGTGACACTACCCTTCCCAGACCTAGGTAACCACTAATCTACTTTTTGTCTCTGTAGATTTACAGATTATAGAAACTTTATATAAGAGAAATCATACATTGTGTGATATTTTGTGACCGGTTTCTTTCAGTTAGCATATGTTAACAAGGTTCATTCTGGCTGTAACAGACGTCAGTATTTAATTCCTTTTATTGTTGAATAATATTTTGTGGTAAAGATACAACATTTTATATATCCATTATCAGTTCATGACAATTTGGGTTATTTCTACTTTTGACTATTACTAATGATGCTACCTTCATCTACATCTTCATCTACAAATATTTGTGACAATATATTTTCATTTTTCTTGGATATATATATCCAAGAAATATATATATCCACGAAATCTTATATATATATATATGAACATATTTCTGGTTCATATGATGACTCCATATTTATCTTCCTGAGAGAATTCCAAACAGCTTTCCAAAATGGCTACACTATTTTCTATTCCCATCTGCAATATATAAAAGTTCCACACCCTTTTAAATACTTACTATTATCTATCTTTTTAAATTTTGGTCATCCAAGTGTATGAAGAATTCTATTTTATAGTGGCTTCGACTGGCATTTCCCTGGAGATCAGTGTTAAGCATCTTTCCATGTACATTTTAGACATTTGTGTATATTCATTGGAATATTGTACATTCAGATCATTTTTTGTCTATTTTAATTATTTGTCATTATATATTTTAGTTGTAAGAGTTCCTTGTACATTCTAGATACAAGTCCTTTATCAATATTTAGTAGAAGAAAATGTTAGAAATAAAATGAAATAATAATAAAAGTAAACTTTTAAACTAAAAAGTATTTATTGAATTCAAAAGAAGACATTAAAATAGTGAAATCAAAGTGTCACAGGCATATAGAAAACAAAAAGTGGAAGATGTAAATCTGACCATACAAATAATAACAATAAAGATAAATGGATTAAACACTGCAAAGGAGTCTTCCCTTTGTGCTCAAAAAGTCCCTTTTAATATTTTTTGCAAGCTGGTTTACTGGTCATGAACTCTTTTAGTTTCTGTCTCGGAATCTTTTTACCTCTCTTTCTATTCTGAATTATAGCTTTGCTGGATAGAGTATTCTTTCCTGCAGATTTTTCCCTATCAGCACTTTGAATCATGCCACTCCCTTCTAACTTGCCACATTTCTGTTGAGAGATCTGCAGCTAGCCTTATGGGTCTTCCTTTGTAAGTTAAGAAATTCTTTTGCCTTGCTGCTTTTAAGATTTTTTTATTACTGTATTTTGCAAATTTAATTACAATATGTCTTGGTTTTGGCCTGATTTTGTTGATTTTAGTGGGAGTTCTTTGTTCCTCCTGGATCTAGAAATCTGTTTCCTTCCCTGGGTAGGGACATTTTCAGCTATTATTTCTTTTTCTTTTTTTTTTTTTTTAATGTTTTATTTATTTCTAGGAGAGAGAGACAGCGTGAGCAGGGAGGGTCAGAGAGAGAGGGAGTCACAGACTGAAACAGGCTCCAGGCTCTGAGCCGGCAGTCAGCACAGAGCCCGACGCGGGGCTCGAACCCACGAACCGTGAGATCATGACCTAAGCGAAAGTCGGACGCTTAACTGACTAAGCCACCCAGGCGCCCCCAGCTATTATTTCTTGATATACATTTTCTGCCCCCTTTTCTCTCTCTTCTTTTGGAATTCCTAGAACAATAATCTTATTGCATTCTATTGATTCACTGAGTTGCCTAAGTCTATTTTCATGTTGCATACTTTTTTCTTTTTGTTTGGCTTCATTATTTTCCATTATTTTGTTCTCTATGTCACTTATGTGTTCTTCCAATTCTTCCAGCCTTGCGTTTGTTGCAACTAGTTTGTTTACAATTTCAGTTATTACAGTTTTCATTTCTAACTGATTCTATTTCAACTCCTTTATGTACGCAGTGAGGGCTTCCCTGAAGTCTTGCATTTTTTCCTCAAGCCCCATGAGTATCCTTACATTTATTGCTTTAAATTCTCCACCATGCATGGTTTTTATATCTGTTTTGCTTAGATCTCTGGTTGTGACCTTATCCTGTTCTTTCATTTGGGATGAATTCCTCCTTGTTGGCATTTTTTCTAAGTCTCTGTCTTCTCTGTGTTAGAAAAGCATGTTATGTTTCCTGCTCCTGAAAGTAATAGCTATATGGAAAAGAGGGCATATAGTGCCCAAGGTCTTGTGCTTCAGGGAGTATTTCTGGGGTGTGCTGCGTGAGATCTTCTCTTGTGTTTTGGCTGCTCTTTCCCTCAGGACAGTAATCTCCAGAAGTTCTCTTTGCCTGCAATGGGCAGTGTTTGGTCCTTGGCCAGATTGTGGTGACTTTTAACTAGGTGTCCTCTGGTCTCCTTATTTAGTGAGACCTGATACAACTTCCACTAGAACTGAAGCACTGCAGAACTCTCTGGTCAGGGGACCTGGTGTGGGCAGGGGTTTCTGCTGGTCTTCTGGAGAGGGGGTTCACTATGCTGAGATCAAGGCAAACTTTATGGAGAAGAACAGTACTGCCTGAGCACAGGGATGTCGGACTTGGTGTAATCAGGCTAGGCAGCCATTGTCGGTGCTTTGCTGCTAACTGCATGTGGCTCTGTCTTCATGCTGAGGGGCAGGGAAGGAAATGGAACCAGCCAGCTCCCTGGTCCCTAGAGAGGCTCCCCCATACATACTGTGTACCTGGGAAGCACTCTGAGGAGAGCAAATAATCCCACCCACCCCTCACCCCATGTGTTCCAGGCCTTTTTCAGATCACTGTTTCCACAGAGTTCACCTCCAGGTTGTTTGCCTGCCTTCTCTCAAGGAGTAGTGCACTGCCATCCTGGCTCTATCCCCATGAAGCCTGCTGACTTTAAAAACTCCAGGCTTTAGTGACATGGTGTGGGCAGAAGGTTGTGCTGATCTTCTAGAGGAGGGTCCGACCATGTTGTGAATGAGGCAGGCTAGACTGAGAAGGGTAATTGCGCCCGAGTGCAGGGGTGTGGAACTTGTTGTAAGCAGGTTAGGAAGCCAGTGTCAGAGCTGAGCTGCTTCCAGCAGGTGGTTCTGCAATTATGCTTAAGAGCAGGGGAGGAAAATGGTGCTGGCCAGCTCCTTTGTCCCCGGAGAGGCATCTTCCTGAAGTATGCCTCTTAAGGATGTGCTTCAAGAAGAGCAATAAGCTACCCCCTATGTGTCCCAAGCCTTCTTCAGATCAGGTATCTCCACATGGCCTGTCCCTGGGTTGCCTACCTGCCTTCTCTCAAGGAGCATGGCAGATCCCTCAGGGATCTATTGTAGTCAAGCCTGGTGACTTTTAAAACTCCAGTCTTTAAGCCCTGCTGGCTGCAAGAATTCAATGAAAAGCATCCCCTCTCATTTTCCCAGACAATGGCTTTGGGGAAATGTTCTCTATTTGCATTTCTCTGTGTGTGACCCTCTCTTTCACCCTTATCTATGACCACAGCTTCTTCTCCTCCATAGGATCCAGGATCCACTTCTCCCCCAAACCACTTCTCTTCACTTTCTACCTTCTCTGATGTTGCTTCTTTCCTCCCTTCAGTGGTGGAGTTTGTTCTGTCAGTCTTCAGGTTGATTTCTGGGGTATTTAGAATGATTTGATATCTAGTTTTGTTTGAGGGAGGAGACTTCCCTACTCTAATGCCATCTTTGCTCCCTTATTAATCTTTTCTATTTGATGAAGTATTGTTATCAATATGTCCTTTACTTCTTCGTGTATCATTACCTTTAGTTCTTTGAATGTATTTATAAAGGCTACTTTTGAAGTTAATGTCTGTTAAACCCAACATCTGAATTCTGTCATAGGCAATTTCTGCTCCTCCTTTTCCCTAGGTATGGGTTATACATTCCTGTTACTTTGCATCTTTGTATTTTTTTTTTTTTTTGTAAACAGAACCTGTTAAATAATATATTCTAGAAAATCTAGATACTCATCCCTTCTTAAGGCCTTGCTAAGTTCATTTGTTAGGGAATTAGTGGATTTTTTAGTGACATTTATTTCCCTTATCTTATGAAGTTTCTAATATTGTTTGTTAGGGGGTTCTGTGCTGGGTATGCCCACAGACACCTGACATGATAGTGTTTTATGCAAGACTCTCTTTGTCTCTTTTCTGATTACTGTATTAACCTAACTTATCACACCCAACTGTTAAACTTTACTAATTGCCAGTTGATTGTACTGTAATGAGTAATTTTGTGTCAACTTGACTGGGCCATGGGGTTTCCAGGTATTCGGTCAAACAGTATTGTTGTTTTCTGTAAGGATGTTTTGTTGATGATTTTAATATTTAAATCAGTAGGCTGAGTAAAGTAGACTGCCTTCCCTAATGTGGATGGACCTGATCCAATCAGCTGAAGGCTGGTATAGAACAAAAAGTCTGATCTTCCCTCAAGTTAGAGGGAATTCTTTCTTCCTGACTGCTGTGCCACTGGGCTTCCAGCTTTTTCCTGACTTTGAATCTGAACTGAAACATCAGGACTTCTTGGGTATCAAGCCTGCTGGCCTTCAAAGTGGAACTACACAGCAGCTCTCCCAGGCCTCCAGCTTGCCAGCTTATCCTTCAAATATTGGGACTTGCTAGCCTCCATAATCATGTGAGCCAATTCTCCATGTAATAAATTCTTTATGTAATAAATCTCTTTGTATACATATCCAACCTATTGGTCTTGTTTCGCTGAAGAACTGTGACTAATATACACTCTATTGTTTGCAAAAATCCCAGTGGCATAAATTGTTCAACCATCCGATCCAATTAAATCGGGATGCTTTTGCAGGGGTAGTTATGTGGTCAATTTTTGATTTTTTGACCCCAAGAAGGCTTTCCTTAGCTGTCTTTTTTTTTTTCTATGGGTTCTTGCTTGTAAATTTCTTGGCCTACAGTTAAATTTGTAGCTCTCATGGAGCTACTACCCTTCTCTTGATTGCTTGCCACTCAAATATATATTATTTTTGAGATAATTCCTAGGCTTCAAACTTTCTCACACTCTTCCAAATAAACTTGGTTACTATGGGGAGAATTTCAGAACTCTCTGTTCTTAAGGCCCACCTTTCTCCTGGGAAAATCTATGAGCCGGGGCTCTGGAGCTAGAGTGTGTATCGTTGGATGCTTCTCTTGGAGTGGCATCCCTGCTTTATAAACAGAAAGTTAGACCTGGCCTTCTCAGGTTGCCTCCCTTGGTATGGAAACTTTGGTATACAAACCCTGTATGCATCCTACAAGGGGCAACAACTTTCTGAGCCTCTGTATTCCTGGCTTGCCACACAAGTGGAGCTAGGAGAAGGAAGACAGCTCTTGGCTACACTAACTCTGAATTTCATCTTTATAAATACTGCTATGGAAGATGAAAAATACTGATGTCTTTCCATTCCAGGGAGATACCATAGCACTTGAGAGACATCTGGGAAAAAGAAAGCCTTGTTTTCTTTCTACATAACTTAGAATGCCACATCCATTATGTTGAACTGGATTGAAAGTTAGGAGCGGGTTGTGGCTCAAGACTCACAGATTTCAGTTATTTTTACTGAAATTTAGTAAATTGTCTTGAATAACGTTTCTTCATTTAATGTATGCCCTCATATATATTTTTTTTTCCTTCAGGATTTTAAATGTATCAATTGCTTACTTTCTGGATTCCACTGTTTCTGATGAGAATTAAAAAAAAAACATTCATAACATTATTTCTTTGTATACAATGTTTCTACTTACTCTAGTCACTTTCAAAATTTTCTCTTTAATTTTGGCTTCCTATAGTTTGGAAATGATGTGCCCAATCATTTATTTAATTATTCTTACCTTGCTTGGATTTTGCTGAGCTTCATGGATCTGTAAGTTCATGATTTTCACTAAACTGAGGGAACTTTTAGCCATCATTTAATTGAACATTTATTCTTCCCTGTTTATTTTCTGTCTTTTTTTGCAGAGATTCAAATATACACATATTAGACTTAAAATTTCTTAAAATTGGAGTGCCTGGGTGGCTCAGTTGGTTAAGTTTCTGACTTCAGCTCCGATCATAATCTCAAGGTTTGTGACTTTGAGCCCCATGTCAGGCTCTGTCCTGACAGCTCAGAGCTCGGAGCCTCCTCCTCTCTCTGCCCCTCCCCCACTTGTATTCTGTTTCTCAAAAATAAATAAATGTGAAAAAATTGCATAAAATTTCCCCATGTCCTACTAAAGTTCAGTTCAATTTTTTCTCAGTATTAAAAAAGTAAACTGGATAATTTCTATTGATAGGTGTTCATGTGCTCTGATAGCCTCTTCTATTTCTATTCAGTTCATTGAATGTAATTTTTAATATATATATTGGAGTTGGTAATTTTATACTTTCTATTTATACCTGTTATTTTTGTTTCCGTGGCTATACTTCCACAGCTATTCTTTCAAAATGACTTCATTTTAGAGATCACTTTCAGAGAGAGACTGGGAAGATGACAGAATAGAAGGACCCTAAGCTCAAGACATCCCATGGATACAGCTAAATAGCACTCACATCAGTGTAAATAATCCAGAAAATGACCCCAAGACTAGAAAAACAAAGTACACAACTAAAGGTAGAGAAGAGACCACATAAACGAGGTGGGAAGCGCATAGATGTGGTGAGGAGCCAAAATGACCCCAGGCTATCTGCAGAACGAGGTGAGCTGAGGGTACAGAACGGGGAGAGAAACAGACTCTCACACTGGAGAGCCAACATGAGGAAGACAAATCCCCATACTAGTCGGCTTTGAAAACTAGAGGGGCCAAATTGAGTGTGTTCTTAACAACTAGTGGGACTTAAAGCCTAGAAATTTAAAAGTCAGCAGGCTTGGTTCTGAGAGAACTGAAGGGCAATAGGAGCAGAGTTCCCTCTCTTAAACAGGCAGTGCAACAGACAGCCCATGGAGATATGGCATAGAAGAAGCAGTTTGAAAAATGCCTGGGGCATATGGAGGAAGAGCTCTTTATTAATCTTAAGAGTGTGTCCTAGAGGGACAGTGTTCACTGAGGGACTTCTCCGGGAACAAAGAAACTGGCAGACATCATTTCCTTACACCTGCCTCCAGCACCAACACATGGTCACATGTGGGAACCTGCACAGCACCCATATTCACTACTTAACTTGCTAACACCAAGCCCCACCCCCCTGGACTTAGGCAGATCCACCCTTTCCAGTCATGCTTGCCTCAATCTTGGTGCTGTAGGTGCCCAACCCAGAATACCCATGCAAACCTTGCCAACACAGGATTTCCTGACTCACATGCTTTTCAAGGGTTCAGTGCTGCTGGCAATGGTGGTGGCGCCAATAGCAGGACTACAGAACAAGGTGATACCCTGCTAAACCTGCAAGCCCCAGCCATGCATGCTTTGCATATTGGCTCCAGCTGGCTAGTCCAGAAGCAGTAGGTCCAGTCCAGCTGCAGCAGGTCTTGTTTAGCAAGCAGACCAGGCTGTGCCTTGTTAAAACTGCCAGTTCCACCCCAGCTGGCTTGGTCCCTGAAACAGCATGTCCCCTCTTGCCAGTGTGAAAATGTGCAGGCTCTGTGCCCCTGCCCCCTCCAATAAACACTTGGCTGGAGCCCTTTCAAATGGGCCACAAACCTGACAGTATGCAACCATCCCCACAGGGAACAGCACCATACCAAAGTGACTCCTGTCCTGGGGTGAGGGGAAGATAACTGCATACAAGAGCCAAATGGAGCTCCAAGCAGCATGCTGGGGACAGAGTTGGACTGTTTGCAGGCCCTTCCTCCCCAACAAAGACTTCTCAGGGGATAACACAGGGAAAGTAGCCTGTAGTTGGGGCTACTGCATCTCTGGGAAATGTGTGCTCTGACTCAACTCAGAGCACAAGATTGGTCAACCAAAACCAAGAAGACCAAACATTGCCCACAATAAACAAAGATGACTGGACTGAAGGAAAAATGGCCACGACACAACAGCAGGGCACACGCAGCATACATAAGAGACAACACTAAAGTGCCAGGATCTGGTGAACAGGTGACTCTGCCCTGCAGGGAACTACAGGACCTCTTTCTCATAAGGTCATACATTCAAAGAGCATGGGATGTAGCTGACCTTACTAACATAAAGAAGCATATACAGAGATTTAGACAAAATGAAGAGGCAGAAGAATATGTCCCAAATGAAGGAATAGCATAAAACCACAGTAAGAGATATAAACAAAACACATATAGGTAACATGACTGGTAACATGACTGAAAGAAAATTTAAAGGAGTGAACATACAGAAAATTTAAGGTAGTGAACATTTATAGAGCATATACATGTTTACTGGACTTGAGAAAAGAGTGGAGAACATCAGTGGGTCTTTTAAAAAAATAAAGACAATCAGAAAAGAAGAACACAATAAATGCAAATAAAAATACACTAGATGGAAAAAATAGTAGGCTAAAGGAACAAAAAAGATGAGTTAGCAAACTGGAAGATAGAGTAATGGAAAGTAATCAAGCTGAGTAGGTGAGAGAAAAAATTATTGAAAATGATGATAGACTTAAGGAATGCAGCAATTCCATTAAGTGTAATAACCTCTGCATTATAGGAATCCTAGAAGAAGAGAGAGAAAAGGGGGAAGAAAAGTTACTTGAAGTAATAATAGCTGAAACCTCACTAATCTGGGGAAGAATACTGAAACCTAAATCCAGGAGGCACAGACATCCTTGAACAAAATCAACCCAAGGAAGTACACATTAACACACATAGTAGTTTAAATAGCAAAAAGTAGTGATAAAGAAAGAATTTTATGAGCAGCAAGAGAAAAAAAGTCAGTTACACAGAAGAAACACAGCACAAGGCTATTAGCTGATTTTTCAGCAGAAACTTTTGCAGTCCACAAGGAAGTGGCAGGATATATTCGAAGTGGTGAAAGGAAAAAAGCCTGCAGCCAAGAATACTCTATCCAGCAAGTGTATCATTCAGACTAGAATAGATAAAGAGTTCCCCAGAGAAACAAAAGCTAAAAGAGTTCATGACCACTAAACCAGCCCTACAAGAAATGATAATGAAGACTCTTTGAGGGGAAAGGAAAGACCATAAATAAGAGTAAGAAAAGTGGGAAGCACAAAAGCAGGAAAAATCAGTAGTTATGTAAAAAACAGTCAAAGGACCCACAAAATAAAAGGATGTAAAGTATGACACTATATATCTAAAAGAGGTGGAGGAGTGGATTAAGAGTGGATTCAAACTTGAGTGACCATCAACTTAATATAGACTGTTATTTGCAGAAAGTGTTACATACAAACATAACGGTAACCACAAATCAAGAAGCAGTAAAAGATACACAAAAACTAAAGAGAAAGAAATCTAAGTACATCACTAAAGAAATACAACAAACCATGAGAGAAGAGAGGAATAGAAGAAGGGATCACAGAAGAGTTACAAAAGCATAAAACAAGTACAGAATGGGAATAAATACATAGCTATCAATAATTACTTTGAATGTAAAGGGACTAAATGTTCCAATCAAAAGACACAGAGTGACAAATGGATTTAAAAACAAAAACAAAAACAAAAACAAGACCCATCTCTATGAGGCCTACAAGACACTGATTTCATACCTAAAGATACGTACAAAGAGATTTATCATGCGAATGGATGCGGAAAGAAAGCCGTGGTATTGATACTTATATTGTACTAAATAGACTGTACAGACAGACTGTACCAAGAGACAAAGAAAGACGCTATAAAACAAATGGGGGAATCCAAAAAGAAGATACATCAATTGTAAATATTTACTACCTAAAATGGAAATACCTGAATACATAAAGCAGGAAGTAATAAACATAAAGAAACTAAACGATAGTAATACGTTAGTAGCAGGGGACTTTACCATCACACTTGCATCAATGGACAGATCATCCAAGAAGAAAATCAACAAGGAAACAGTAGCTTTGAATGATACACTGGACCACATGGATTTAACAGATTTGTTCAGATCATTCCTTCCTAAAACAGCAGCATAAATATTCTGCACACAGAATATTCTCCAGAATAGATCAGTGATAAGCCACCAAACAAGTCTCGACGGATTCAAAAAGATCAGTATCATATATTCATCTTTTCTTTTTTTTTCTCTTCTTAAAATGTTTATTTGAGAAAGAGAGGGAGAGAAACAGAGAGAAGAAGAAAATGAAGGGCAAAGACAGAAAGAGACAGAGGATCCAAAGCACGCTGTGCACTGACAGCATATGTGGGGCTCGAACTCAAGAACCATGAGATCATGACCTGAGCTGAAAGTCATCACTTAACTAACTGAGCCACACAGGCACCCTGTATCATGTATCTTTTCTGACCCCTATGTTATGAAACTAGAAATCAACCACCAGAAAAATCTAGACAGAGCACAAGTACATGGCAGTTAAATAACATGCTACTAAACAACGAATGGGTCAACCAAGAAATCAAAAGTTACATGAGAGAAATGAAAATGAAAACACAATCCTCCAAAATCAGGATGCGGCAAAAGTGGTTCTAAGAGGGAAGCTTATAGATATGCAGGTCTACCTTAAAAAGCAAGAAAAACTACAAACAATTTAACCTTAAATCTAAGGGGATTAGAAAAAGAATAAATTAAGCCTAAAGTGAGAAGGAGAGGAATAATAAAGATAAGAGCAGAAATAAATGACATGGAAACTTCAGAAACAATGTAACAGGTCAATGAAACCAGTAGCTGGATCTTTGAAAAGATCAACAAAAATGACAAACCTCTAGCCACAATCATCAAAAAAGGCAGGACTCAAATAACAAAAGCAGAAATGAATAAGAAAAAAAAAAAACAACCAACATAATAGAAATAGAAAGGATTGTAAGAGAATATTATGAAAAACTATATGCCAACTAATTGGACAGTCTAGAAGAAATGGATAAATTCCTAAAGCATATAGCTTCCCGGGGCGCCTGGGTGGCTTAGTCGGTTAAGCGTCCGACTTTCGCTTAGGTCATGATCTCGCGGTTCATGGGTTCAAGCCCCACGTTGGGCTCTGTGCTGACTGCCAGCTGGGAGCCTGGAGCCTGTTTCAGAGTCTATGACTCCCACTCTCTCTCTGACCCTCCCCTGCTCACGCTGTCTCTCTCTCTCTCCTAGAAATAAATGAAAATTAAAAAAAAAAAAAAAAAAAAAAAAGCATATAGCTTCCCAAAACCGCATCAGGAAGAAATAGAAAATTAGAAAAGACTGATTACCAAAAATGAAATTGAATCAGTAACTAAAAATCTCCCAACAAACAAAAGTCCAGCATCAAAATCTTCACAGGTGAATTCTACCAAACATTTGAAGAAGAGTTAATACCTATTCTTCTCAAATTATTTCAACAAATAGAAGAGGAAGGAAAGCTTCCATATTCTATCCAGCCAGCATCACCCTGATACTAAATCCAGATAAAGACAACAACAACCAAAAGAGAGAGAACTAGAGGCCAATATCAGTGATGAACATAGATGGAAAAATCCTCAACAAAATATTAGAAAACTGCATCAACAATACATTAAAAAAATCAGTCACCATGATCAAGTGGGATTTATTCCTGAGATGCCACAGTGGTTCAATATTCACAAATCAATAAACATGAAATATCACATAAAAAAGAGAAAAGATAAAAACCATATGATTGTTTCAATAGATGGAGAAAAAAACATTTAACAAAGCATAGCATCCATTCACAATAAAAGCTCTGAACAAAGTAGGCTTAGAGGGAACATACCTCAACATAATAAAGGCCTTATTAACGCGCGCGCACACACACACACACACACACACGTAACATCATACACAATGGGGAAAAGCTGACAGCCTTTCCTTCAAGGTCAGAAACAAGACAAGGATATCCACTCTTATCACTTTTACTCAACATAGTACTGAAGTCCTAGCCACATCAATAAGACAACAAAAAGTAATAAAATATATCCTGATAGGTAAGGAAGAAATGAAACTTTCACTATTTTCAGGTGACATGATACTACATATAGAAAACCCTAAAGACTCTATAAAACAAAAACAAAAACAAAAACAAAACTACTACAACTGATAAATGAACTCAGTAAAGCCACAGGATACCAAATCACTATATATAAATCCACCACATTTTTTTCTTTAGATTTGGAATTCTAGTTTATTATTTTTCTTTTTCCATTTTTTAAAAATTCTACATTTCAAGTTTTTTTGTAAATTCTAGTAAGTTAACATATAGTAAAATATTAGTTTCAGAAGTAAAATTTAGTGATTCATCACTTACATATAACACCCAGTGCTCATCACAAGTTCCCTCCTTAATACTCATCACCTGCTTAACCCATATCCCCACTGACTTCTCCTCCAGTAACTATCAGTTTGTTCCTTATAGTCAGCAGTCTGTTTCTTGGTTTGTCTCTCTTCCCCTATGTTCATTTGTTTTGTTTCCTAAATTCCATATTTCAGTGAAATCATATGGTATTTGTCTTTCTCTGACTGGATTATTTTACATAGTGTAATATTCTCTAGCTCCATCCAAGTCATTACAAATTCCAATAGATAAGTCTTTTTTATAGCTGAGTAATATTCCAGTGTGTGTGTGTGTGTGTGTGTGTGTGTGTGTGTGTGAGTGTACACCACTTCTTTAACTATTTATCAGCCGATGGACATTTGGGATCTGTCAATAATTTGTCTATTGTTGATAATGCTGCTATAAACATCAGGGTGTGTGTATCCCTTTGAATCAGTATTTTTGTATCCTTTGGGTAAATACCTAGAAGTGTAATTGGTGGATGGTAGAATCCGTTGCAGTTCTATATGCTAATAATAAAGCAACAGAAAGAGAAATTAAGATAAAAATCCCATTTGAAATTGCATAAAAATAATAAAATATAGGAATAAATGTAACCAAAGTGGTGAAAGACCTGTACTATGAAACTACAAAAGACTTAGGAAAGAAACAGGAGGACACAAAGAAATGGGAAGACATTACATGATCATGGATTGGAAGAATAAACATTGTTAAAAATATATGCACTAAAAATATATGCACTACCCAAAGCAATCTACACATTGAATGTAATCCTTATAGAAACAACAAAAGCATTGTTCACAGAACTAGAAATACGGAACCACAAAAGACTTTCATTAGAAAAAAAAATCCTGAACAATAAGAACAAAACTGGAAGTATCACAATTCCAAACTTCAAGTTATATTACAAAGCTGTAGGAATCAAAATTGTATGGTACTAGCACAAAAATAGATCCATAGATCAATGGAACAGAATAGAAAGCCCAGAAAAAAACCCACAAATATATGGTCAATTAATTTTCAATAAAGGTGCTAATAAAGAATTAGCAATGGGGAAAACTCCTTCAACAAATGGTGTTGGGAAACCTGGACAGCTACATGCAAAAGAATGAAACTGGACCCGCTTTCTTATACCATACACAAAAACAAAGTAATAATAAATTAAGGACCTAAATGTAAGATCTGAAACCACAAACATCCTAAAAGAGAGCACATGCAGTAATTTCTCTGATATTGGCCATAACAACATCTTCCTAAATATGTCTCCTTAGGCAAGGGAAACCAAAGCAAAAACAAACTATTGCAACTAAAAAGAAAAAAAAAAGTGTTTCTGCATAGCAAAGGAAAGTATCAGCAAACTAAAGGACACCTACTGAATGGATGAGATGTTTGCAAATGACATATCCAATGAAGCGTTAGTATCCAAATTATATAAATAACTTACAGAACTCAACACCATAAAAATAAAAAAGTTCAATTTAAAAATGGGCATAGGACAAGAATAGACATCTCTCCAAAAAAGACACCCTGATGGTCAAAAGACACATGGAAAATGTTCAACATCACTCATCATCAGGGAAATGAAAATCAAAATCACAATGAGATGTCACCTCACATCTTTCAGAATGGCTAAAAGGAATAACTCAAGAAACAACAAGTGTTAGTGAGCATGTAAAGAAAACGGAAGCTTTGTTCACTATTGGTGAGAGTACAGTTGAGTGTAGCCATTGTGGAAGACAGTATTAAAGTTGCTCAAAAAACTGAAAACAGAACTACCCTATGATCCAGTAATTGCACTCCTGTGTATTTACACAAAGTATATAAAAACACAATTTTGAAGGGATACATGAACGTTTATATTCACTGCAGCATTATTTACAATAGCCAAATTATGAAAGCAGGCCAAGTGTCCACCAATAAACAAATGGTGAAAGAAAATGTCACACACACACACAATTCAGTCATATAAAAGAATCTTACTGTTTGCAAAAACATGGATGGATCTTGTGAGTATAATTATAAGCAAAATGTATACCAGTTATAAAGATAAATACCATATTATTTCATTCATATGTTGAATTCAAGAAACAAAACAAATGAACAAAGGAAAAGAGAGAGAGAGAGAGAGAGAGAGAGGTTCCTGGGTGGCTCAGTCAGTTGAGCATCTGACTTTGGCTCAGATCATTATCTAATGGTTTGTGAGTTTGAGCCCCATGTCAGGTTCTGTGCTGACATCTCAGAGCCTGGAGCCTGCTTCAGATTCTATGTCTCCCTCTTTCTCTGCCCTCCTCTGCATGAACTCTGTCTCTCTTTCTCTTAAAAAATAAACATTAAAAAATGTTTAACAATTTAAAAAAAGAGATAAACCAAAAACCAGATTCTTAACTACAGACAACAAACATGGTTGCCAAAGGAGAGGTGGGGAGAATGGTTGAAATAGGTGAAGAGGATTAAGAGTACACTTCTTCTGACTGATGAAAGTTAAGGTGGTGGAGGAGTAGGGTGACCCTAAGTTTGTCTCCTCTCCAAAACAGCTAGATAAATATAAAATCATGCTGAAAATACACGAAATTGATCAGTAGTCATAAAGAACAAAGCTGTATATCTACAAACAGAAAAAAAATGACCCAATGAAGGTAGGAAGTACATAGGGTTGATTTGTGGGAGAAAAGAGTCATGGGCACTGAGGTAGGGAAAGAGCACTGATCACTGAGAGGTGAGCTAGAGAGGAGGAGAGATGGAGAGAAGTAGTGGGAAAAAAAAGTGAAAACACATGGAGAGGACTGCACAAGATAGTTGTTCCTCCAAAACACTGATGAAGAAAAGGGGAGGCTTTCAATAGCACCAGTTTTGTTTTTGTTTTTGTTTTTATAAAGAGCAGAGGGCAGAGTCTGAAGTTTAGGAACTCAACACCTGGTGATGCTCCAGAGGGGAAACAGGGCAGAGCCCTGGGAGCAGGCAGCATGGTCTGAGAATTCCCTGGGCTCCATGAGGAGAAGGCATTCCTGGGCTTGGAGTGCATTTGGTAGTTTTGCCCTCCATGGGCAAAACAACAGGCAGGTGCCATTGAGCTGCCCCTTCCACCAGTATAGCAACTGAGAAGCTATATGAGGGCAGAACACCCTGACCCTGGCTGTGTGTTGCAATTTACCATTAACTCTGAGCTACTGCTTGCTGTTGTGTGGTGGTGCAACTGTTTCCTGGGACTAGTAGGCACTGGACAAAGGGCAGCAAGACCTTCCCCTAAAGGATCAGCGCAGATTCAAGCCAGGGGTCTCTAAGGTTTGCAGTTTTGAAACACAGCCTCAAGTGAGATAAAACCCAGGAGGCTGGGGCTGCCTCGTAGGTGGATAACTTGGACACAGACAGGGTGAAGGCAGAGATCTGATGGAAGCTGGGGATACAGGACAGATGAATGATTTCAGCTGGGTGAGCACTTGAACTTCCTTTCTGGACAGGAGAGAATTTTTCACCCCTAGCCCATCAGCACTGATTGACCTCAGTGAGCTAAATAGTGCCACCAAGTGGAGAACAGGGATGGTACATGAGGGCCCACCTCCTTGCACCTCCCAAACACATCTTCACTGGTGCACTGGCCTGATAATGAGAGCAGCATGCCCCTACCCGACAAGACCAGCACACATTTCTTCTATGCACTTCTCTAATGATCATAGCGTAATGCAAAACTTTAGCTCTAGGGGAACCAGGAACTTTTTTTTGGATTTTTTATTTGTTTTCTTTGTTTGATGTTGTTTCTGTTTTTGTTTTTGTTTTTTTCTTTTTGGTTTTTGGCTAGAGAAAGACCAAATATATATATATATATTAAAATTTTTAATTTATATATATATATTTTTTTTCTTTTCTCTTTTTTCTATCATGCTTCTCTTAACAAGGAGACCCAAACACACCTAGGATCTAACTTCCTTTATTATTCTTTCAAATTTTTAAATTTTAATTTAATTTTATTATTATCTCTTTTTCCCCTTAAATGGAAAGATGAAGGAATTCACCACAAAAGAAAGAACAAGGAAAAATGATGGCCAGGGATTTTATATATATATATGTATATGTGTATATGTATGTGTATACACACACACACACACACACACACACACACACACATAAATAAGATGTCTGAATAAGAATTTAAAACAACAATTACAAGAATTATAGCTGGGCTTGAGAAAAGTATAGAAAACTCGAGAAAATCCCTTAATGCACATGCGAAAGAACTAAAATCTACTCAGGCCAAAATTAAAAATGCTATAACCAAGATGCAAATTTGAATGGATGTCATAAAAGTGAGGATGGACATAACAGAGGAATATATTAGTGATATAGAAGATGAAAAATAATGAAGCTGAAAAGAAGAGGGATAAGAGATCATGAAGGAAGACACAGAGAACTTAATTTATTAAAACAAAACTACAATCATACCATAGAAATCCCAGAAGATGAAGAGAGAGAAAGAGGGGCTGAAGGTTTACTTGAGGAAATTATAGCTGAAAACTTACCTAATCTGAGGAAGCATCAGATCCAAGAGGCATCAAAATCCAATAAGCAGAGAGAACTCCCATTACATTGATATATATATATTATATATATATATATATATATATCATATATATATCAATATATATATAATATATATATATTGATATATATCATATATATATCATATATATCTATATCTATATATTATTATATATCCTTCAATAAATAATAAGGGGGACTGTTTCAGTGGCAGGAAAAAAAAAAGGCAAAAGCAACAAAGACTAGAAAGAAACAGAGAACATTATCAATTGTACAGAAACACCCACTTTACATGTAACACAATGGCACTCAACTCATTTCTTTTAATAACCACCCTGAATACATATGGACTAAATATTCCAACCAAAAGACATAGGAAGACAGAATGTATAAAAATAAAACAAAAGCAAAACAAGACTCATCTCTATGTCTACAAGAGACCTATTTTAGACCTAAAGACACTGATAGATTGAAAGTGAGGGGATGAAGAACTCTCTATCATGCTAATGGTTATCTAAAGAAAGCTGGAGTATCCATATTAATATCAGACAAACTAGATATTAAACTACAGACTGTAACAACAGACGATAAAGGGCATTATATCATAATAAAGGGGACTATCTATCCAAAAAATCAAGCATTTAATTATTTATGCTCCCAATTTGAAGCATCCAAAAATACAAATCAATTAATAACAATACAAAGAAACTGATTGATAATAATACAATAATAGTGAGAAAACCCCAAGTACAGCAATGAAGAGATTATCTAAGCACAAAATCAATATGAAGATAACAGTTTTGAATGACACAGTAGACCGGATGGACTTAAAAGATATATTCAGAACATTCCATCGTAAAGCAGCAGAATACACATTATTTTTGTGTGCACATGGTGCATTTTCCAGAATAGATCACACACAGGGTCACAAATCAGCTCTCAACAAGTACAAAAAAATTGAGATCATGCCATTCATATTTTCAGACAACGTTATGAAACTTGAAGCATACACAAAAAAAATTTGGAAGACCAAAAATACATGGAGGTTAACGAATAACCTGCCAAAGAATGAATGGCTTAACCAGGAAATTAAAGAAGAAATTAACAAGTACATAGAAGCAAATGAAAATGAAAGCATGACAATCAAAAACCTTTGGGATGCAGCAAAAGAACTTATGAGAGGGAAGTATATTGCAATACAGGCTTATCTCAAAGAACAAGAAAGGTCTCAAATATATAACCTAACCTTACACCTAAAGGAGCTAGAAAGGATATACCAAGTAGCCTAAGGCCAAAAGAGGAAGGCAACTAATAAAGAATAGAAGAGAAATAAACAATATAGAAACAAAACATCAGTAGAGCTGATCAATGAAACTAAGAGCTGGTTCTTCAAGAGAATTAACAAAATTGAAAAACCCCTAAACACTTATCAAAAAGAAAAGAGAAAGAACTCTAATAAATAATATCACAAATGAGAGGGAAGAGATCACAACCAACACCTCAGAATGTAAACAATTATTAAAGAATGTTATGAAAAATGATAAGCCAACAAACTGGGCAATATGGAAGAAATGGATGAATTCCCTGAAACATGCAAACTATCCAAACTGGAACAGGAAAAAAAAAATAGAAAATTTCAATAGGCCAATTACCAGCAATGAAATTGAAATAGTAATCAAAAATCTCTCAAGAATGAAAAGCCCAGGGCCAGATGGCTCCCTAGGGTATTTCTACCAGACTTTTAAAGAAGAGTTAATACCTATCCTTCTCAAACTGTTCTTAAGAATGGAAATGGAGGGAAGGGTTCCAAATTCATTCTATGAAGTTAGTATTATCTTGATTCCAAAATCAGACAAAGACCCTACTAAAAAGGAGAACTACAGGGCAATATCCCTGATGAACCAGGATGCAAAAATTCTCAACAAGATACTAGCAAATCAAATTCAACAGTACATTAAAAGAATTATTCACCCTGATAAAGTAGGATTTATTCCTGGCAAACTGTTGGTTCAGTATTTGCAAATCAATCAATGTGATACACCACAATAACAAAAAACAAACAAACAAACAAAAAAAAAAAAGGAATAAGAACCACATGATGCTCTCAATAGATGCAAAAAAAAATAATTGCCAAAATACAACATCCTCTTTTGATAATAAATCTCATGAAAATAGGGATAGAAGGAGCATACCTCAACATCATAAAATCCATTTATGAAAGGTCCGTAGCTAATATCATCCTCAATAGGGAAAAACTGAGAGCCTTTCCCCTATGGTGAGGATCAAGACGAGGATGTCCACTCTCACCATTACTATTTACCATAGTACTGGAACTCTTAGCCAACGCATTCAAACAACAAAAGGAAGAAAAAGACATCCAAATCACCAAGGAATAAGTCAAACTTCATTATTTGTAGATGACATGATAGTCAATGTAGAAAAACTGAAAAACGCCATCAAAAATTTGCTAGAATTAATATATGAATTCAGCAATTTGATAGCTTTTCTATACATCACAGGATATAAGATGAACATATAGAATTTGGTAGCTTTTCTATACATCAATAATGAAGCAGGAAAAAAAAAAGAAATCAAGGAATCGATCACATTTGCAATTGGGTCAAAAACAATAAGATACCTAGGAATACACCTAACCAAAAAGGTATAAGATTTGTACCCTGAAAACTATAGAACAGTGATGAAAGAAATGGAAGAGGACACAAATAACTGGGAAAGCATTCCATGTTCATGGATTGGAAGGGCAAACATTGTTAAAATGTCTATACTACCAAAGGCAAATTACACATTTTGGGCAATCTCTATTAAAATATTGCCAGCACTTTCACAGAGCTAGAAAAAGCAATTCTAAAATTTGTGTGGAGTGAAGGGACAAGATGGTGGAGAAGTAGGGAGGTCTGTACATTTCACTCACCCCCATCTTTCAAACGGAGAAAGCCTGAAGTCGTAGGACCCCTTACAGAACCACAGGAGTTTGGGAGGAAAAGGAGGCAGACTCCACTGAGAAAACAACAATACAGGGCTACCTCAAGAAGCAAGCCAAAGTACACATGGTGGAGAGTCCCAAATACCACTACAAGTAGGGAAATAAAATAACCAAAGTCTCAACAAGACAGACCAAGAGACATCACTCAAAGAACACTTCCTGAATAGACAGGCCCAGGACAGTCAAAGAGCCTTCTTTAATACAGCAGTACTCCCAGGTACAAAGTGCATTAACAAGCTTTGAAAACTAACAAGAGACAGAAAGGTAGTCAAAAGGACAAAACGGAAGTACTCTCCTCTAAAGAAATTCCAGGAAGAAATGACAGCTAAAGAACTGCTCAAAACAGATATAAGCAACATAACTGAACAAGAATTCAGAACAATAGTCATAAAATTAATTGCTGGGCTTGAAAAAGGCATGGAAGACAACAGAGAAGATATTTCTACAAAGACTATGGAGCTTAAAAATAGTTGTGATGAATTAAAAAATGCTACAAATGAGATGCATAATAAAATGGAGGCATCCAATGCATGGACTGAAGAGGCAGAGAGAAGAATAGGTGAATTAGAAGACACAATTATAGAAAAAGAGGAAGTTGAGAAAAAGAGAGATAAACTGATCCAGGAACATGAAAGGAGAGTTCGAGAGCTGAGTGATACAATCAAACAGAACAATATCCGTATCATAGGAATTCCAGAAGAGGAAGAAAGAGGGAAAGGTGTTGAAGGAGTCCTTGAACAAATTATAGCAGAAAACTTCCCCAATCTGGGGAAGGAAACAGACATTGAAATCCAAGAGGCACAGAGAACTCCTCTCAGACGTAACTTGAATCGATCTTATGCACAACATATCACAGTGAAACTGGCAAAATATAAGGACAAAGAGAGAATTCTGAAAGCAGCTAGGGATAAAAGGGCCCTAACATACAAAGGGAAACCCATCAGAGTGGTGACAGACCTATCTACTGAAACTTGGCAGGCCAGAAAGGAATGGCAGGAAATCTTCAATGTGATGAACAGAAATAATATGCAGCCAAGAATCCTCTATCCAGCAAGCCTGTCATTCAGAATAGAAGGAGACATAAAAGTCTTTCCAAATAAACAAAAATTGAAAGAATTCATCACCACTAAACCAGCCCTACAAGAAATCCTGAGGGGGACTCTATGAGGGAAATGTTGCAAGGAACACAAGGTACCAGAGACACCACCACAAGCATGAATCCTACAAAGTACACAATGACTCTAAACCCATATTTTTCAATAATAACACTGAATGTAAATGGGCTAAATGTTCCAATCAAAAGACATAGGGTAGCAGAATGGATAAAAAACAAAAACAAAAACATCCATCTATTTCCTGTCTACAAGAGACTCATTTTAGACCTGAGGACACTTTCAGATTGAAAGTAAGGGGATGGAGAAATATATATCATGCTACTGGAAGTCAAAAGAAAGCTGGAATAGATATATCAGACAAACTGGACTTTAAAGTAAAGGCAGTAACAAGGGATGAAGATGGGCATTATATAATAATCACAGGGTCTATCCATCAGGAAAAACTAACAGTTATAAATGCCTACGCACCAATTATGGAAGCACCCACATACATAAAACAATTCATCGCAAACAGAAATGATCTTATGGATAAGAAAGTGCTAATAGCAGGGGACTTTAATACGCCACTTACAGCAATGGATAGATCAACTAGAGAGAAAATCAGTAAAGAAACAATGGACTTGAATGATACATTGGGCCAGATGGATTTGACAGATATATTTAGAACTGTACATCCTGAAGCCATGAAATTCACTTTCTTCTCAAATGTGCACAGCACATTAGTCATATACTGGGACACAAAACAGCCCTCAATAAATATAAAAGAATTGAGATCATATCATGCACACTTTCAGATCACAACACTATGAAACTTGAAATCAACCACAGGAAAAAGGCTGGAAATCCTCCAAAAACATGGAGGTTAAAGAACACCCTACTAAAGAACGAATGGTCCAATCAGGCAATTAGAGAAGAAATTTTAAAATATATGGAAATAAGGGAAAATGAAAATATAACAATTGAAACTCTATGGGATGTGGCAAAGGCAGTCCTAAGAGAAAAGTACATTGTACTCTACGCCTATTTGAAGAAATTAGAAAAAGCACAAATACAAAATCTGAGAGCGCACCTAAAGGAACTAGAAAGAGAGCAACAAGAGCACCCCAAACCCAGTAGGAGAAGAGAAGTAATAAAGATCAGGGCAGAAATAAACAATATGGAATCCAAAGAAACAGTTGAACAGATCAATGAAACCAAGAGTTGTTTTTTTGAAAAAATAAACAACATTGACAAACCTTTAGGCAGGCTTCTCAAAAAGAAAAGAGAGAGCACCCAAATAGACAAAACCATGAATGAAAATGGACTCATTACAACCTATCCTTCAGAAATGGATTTTAGTTTCTTTTGTAAGAGAGTACCAAGATTTATTCTGGCAATCAGTTAATTTACCAGTGAATCAGTTTGAAGCTTTTAATGATTGGTTTTAAACTTTATTAGAGGATGCCTAACGTAACTGTTTCTCAAGGGCTTCAGTAATCCGACTCCTAAGGCCTGGTTTTTCTAGAGCAATCACTAAATACTACCAGTGTCATTATGTTCTCTACGACCCAGCGTGTCAAAACTTCTATGCCTTCTAGCACTGTGTGATTTAGCGAATAGCGCTGTATTTCCAGTAACTTCATCACTTTCTAAAAATTGTTCCTGTCAGGCTTTATGGAGTTGCACACTTTGCAAGTCTACCTCAGATTTTTCCCAATGACTAGAATGGGTTTTTATGCACATGTCTGGATCTTGCCCTCTGTGCTTCTCTTTTCTAGTATCTGACACATACATATTAGCAGCCAATATAGTCATGAACTCTGGTCTCTCTCATCAAAGTTGAATGTGACAGTGTTCAGCTTGAGCACCATCTTCCCTTACTACAGTTTGAAAATTGCCCTGAACTAGAAAGCCATAAAGATTGTAAATCTCACGACTGTACCCAACTTGGAAAATTGTTGCCTCATATATTTTGACTAGTTTTATAATTGTTTATAGTCTGAAGTAGTGCCCAGTATCAATTGCTCAATCATGGCCAATTTGAAGCTTTATCACTTAGTTTTATGTTCTTCATGGCACTTATCCCTGACATGGTCATATTTATTTATTTTTTATATTTGTTTTGTGGATCTAACCTTTAGAATTCAGAGTAGTTTCTGACATTTCAGAAGCACCCAGTAGTCAAATTCAGATGCATTAATGAATACATGAAGAAAAATATCTGCAGTAATTTACTTATTTATCTCCCTCAGAGACATGAAGTCTTTTTTCAAAGAAGTGACTGTGGTGTGTGTGTGTGTGTGTGTATTATTTCTCCCATTATTACCAGTGCCAAGCATAGCCACTGGCCCATAGGTAGTGTTCATTGTTCATTTTATCTTTCTCTCCTGAGAAAGACACTGAGAGACAGGGGGAGACATATATATCTATATATACAGACATATATATTTCTACCTGTCTATCTATCTATCTATCTATCTATCTATCTATCTATCTATCTATCTATCATCTATCTAGAGAGATTTAAATGGATTTTCAATGAGTGAATTAATAATAACAATTTGGCCAAGGAGTTGTTTCCTGAAAATGAAGCACTGTTGCAAAACGGAGAAAAAGAATAAAAACCTTATTACAGAGAAAGAACCAAGTGATATGCTTCATGCTGAAGGTGAAAATGGAGAAGTCAAAACTTGGTGAGGAAAAAAAATGAAAGTGAGTTAGAATTTTCTATAATCAAACATAGCAGAAGAAAAGGTAGTGCAATATCTACAATATTTCTTCTGTGTCCATTATAAAGAACATTAGATTATAGAAATCAAATAATCTCAAAAATTATACTATATATAATATAAAAATAAAATTGGCCAATTCATGTATATTTATGTATAGATAATTTATATATATAAAGTTGTTTAGTAGTTTTAGTTTTACAGAAAAATTAAGCATAAAGTACAGAGTTTCCATTTAATTCCACTATCCTTCAACACAGTTTCCCATATTATTTACATCTTGTAATGCTGTGGTGCATTTGTTAAAATTAATGAACAAAATCCATATATTTCTATTAACTAAATTCCATAGTTTACATTAGGGTTGTCCCTTTGTGCAATGACATGTGTCCACCATTACTGTGCCACATAGAATACATTCAGTGCTTGAAAAATACAGTGCTCCACTTATTTCTCCCTCCTTTCTTCCCCCATCCCATAGCAACCAGACATATTTTTACTGCCTCTATAGTTTTGCCTTTCCCAGCAAGTCATATAGTTGGAATCATACACTGCGTACCTTTTTCAGAGTGGCTACTTTCACTTATCAATATGCATTTAAGGTTCTTCTTTTATTTGTTCATGGCTTGAGAGCTCAATTATTTTTATTACTGAATAATATGCCATTGTATAGATGTATCACAAGTCTTTTTAATTGAAGGAGCTCTCTGTTGCTTTCCAATGTTGGAAAATAAAAATGAAGATGCTATAAACATTTATATGAAGGTTTTTGTGTGGAAATAAAATTTTAACTCATTTGGGTAAAGACCAAGGACTGTGGCTGCTGGATTGTATAGTAAGAGTATATTTAGTTTTGTAAGAAATTCTCAAACTTCCATCCAAAGTAGCTATGACGCTCTGCATTCCCAAAAGCAATGAATGGGTTTCTATTGCTCTACATCTTTGCCAGCTTTGGTATTGTCAGTGTTTTTGACTTTAGCCATTCTACTAAGTGCACTGAGGTAGCTTGCTGTTGTTTTAATTAGCAATTCCTTATGGACATATAATGTTGAGCATCTTTTCATATGTTTATGTTCCATCTGTATATCCTTCTTTGTGAGGTGTCTGTTCAGATCTTTTCCCCACTTTTCATTTGGGTAATTTATTTTCTTGTTTACTCATAAGTACTTGTTGATTGTATATTCTGGATAAAAGTACCTTGTTAGATACTTGATTTGCAAACATCTTCTCCTGGTTTGGAGTACTCTTTTCATTCTCTTAACAGTGTCTTTTGAAGAAAGGGAGTTTTCAATATTAATGAAGTACAACTTTTACATCTTTTCCTCTCATGAATCTAGCTTTTGGTGGTGTATCTAAAAGTTCATCACCAAACCCAAGGTCAAACTATATTTTTATAGACTATTTTTTGTCATGCTCATTGTTTTCAATCAGAAACTGGTTTTCTCTCTCTAAATCTTATGGAATATTTTGAAGGATTTGACTATCTCTTAAAGTATTTTAAGAGTCCAATGCTATTTCCTAAATGCTGAATTTAAGCTAATAACAAATACTTTAGATTTTCTATAAATTTGAACAATCAAGGGTGCCTTTCTTTTTCTTATTTGAAACAATGAGACAAAATCCAACAAAACTGTATAAATGTACTGTGAACATTTCTCAAATCCTAAAAGATATTGACAGAAATTCAAAAGTTTTTTTAAGTTGACAATCTATTATGAGATTTTAAGTTAATTAAATTTGATTAGCATATATTTAACACAAAAGTAGCATTTTTGTAATTATATTGAAATTCACTCCCACTTTTTTCATTTTCAGAGGTATAACTAATAACAAAAACATAATAAGAGAAAATAAACTAATAGAGCAGTTTGAGATTAAATAGCTTTATATATATTCCCCCTCTTTGAAATCCCAGTCTCACATTTATAGCATTACCAAGTGCTTTCATCTTCACCGCCTACAAGGAGCTTTACAAACTACAAATGAAACACTTTAGTGTCTGCTGAAGGGCGGCTATTTCAAGCATTTAAACGGTACATCAGGCTGGCAAGAAAGCTTTACATGAGGATGCTTTGACATCATAGTAAAAAAAACCCTGAAACTGGGGAATATATATTTAATTGCTTAAAATAAGGTGCCCTCAGGATGGAGTTGGATATTTATCAATAGGTCATGATCACTCAAATGCAGTGTTAGAACATTTGGTTTTATATAGAAGTGCTTAAATCATTACTATGGTAAAATTTATAAAAGTGTCATATTTCTCTCACTTTATGAACAGAGTACTGCTTTTTAAAAACATCTCAACTGTATTTACTTCAAGTGTACAAAGATATTTAGGTCCACAGGACTTAGCTCCACAGAAACTTACTATGCTATGACTACATATGCACTGTTCTTCTGCTTTTGCTGAGATATAGGACTAGAAGCTTAGAAAATTAATTTTGGAAATATTAACTTACCAAGATTTTAGGTTACCTAGTATTTAACATTACAATAGCCTACATTGATTATATAGATCAGTGGATATAGAAAACTTCAGAGATGGGCACCTGGTGGCTCAGTTAGTTGAGTCTGACTCTTGATTTTGGCTCAGGTCATAATCTCCTAGTTCATGAGATAGAGCTCCACATTGGGCTCCATACTGATAGCATGGAGTCTGCTTAGGATTCTCTCTCTCTTTTCTCTCTTCTCCTCTCCTGCTCTCTCTCTCTCTCTCTCTCTCTCTCTCTCAAAATAAATAAATAAATAAACATAAAAAAAATAAAGCTACACAGAAAAGAGGAAGGAGTAAAACACAATTCAGTTTCTTTCTGAAGTGCAAAGACATGACATCCAAATGTCCTACACATACCCAAAGTCTACATATCACTGCTCACTCTTCTGAGTCACATTCAGGAGTACAAATGGTTAGCATAGGAATTATCTATTGGAACATTTTTCCTCCAAACCCTTCCTTTCATTCCTATCAGAGAAATTGCATATGTGGTATTTGTATCATCTTCAAATGTGTCAGCTGTATCTGAATTAGGAGATGATTTTGCTTTGGCTTAAAATCAAGTAGTGTTGCTTTAGAATGATCCTGATTACCTGTTTCTGATGAGCTTCAGTACTCTGTCTGTTTTAGTACTTGCTCCAAGTACAGGTTTTGAAATTACCTATTATCTTGGCTGCCTCAGTGTACAGAAAGCATGCCATACTCTTTCCGGGGTCCTAGTAGACAATGCAAAGTCAATGCCCTCTCTACCAAAGTTCTGAGAGTTGAAACATCACACTAACTGTCATTCTACTCCATGGATCGATCTGTCAAGAGAGATCCTTCTCAGGAAGATTGAATTTTCATTGCCAAGATTTGCACTGGGCTCCCTGACTCAGGACCTGTCCTATTCCATAAAACATATGTGTGAATCTACCTTTCTCATTCTGCTAAGGGACAGAATGCTGAATTCTGGCAGAGTGCAAGGATGGTGATATCAAACTATGAAATTATTATATAACTCATTACATTAGTCCTTCCTCAAAACTATTTAAAAACATCTAGAAAATATTTTCTCCTTTATTTGTATTTTCTCATTAAATCTGGAAAATGTCTTTCCACAGAATTGTATTTCAAATATAATCAACAGCTCTTAGAAACTGTGACATTCTGCATCACTAAAATAAATGAATAAATAACTAGTTTTGGCTTATGTCACAATATAACATGAACTACTTACTAATTTTGAATTTGTATTTTGCGGATCTTCAGGTTAATTTTTCTACCTTCCATGTGAAAGGTGCTAGCTCCACTAGCACCTTTGCCATTAATAATAGTAATATTCTCATATTTTGCTATAATTTTGATTATCAGCACTCATGTGCCTTGATTTTTTCATAGTCATCACTCCTTTGAATAAATGATATTTCAATCAATTTTAAGTTTAAATTAGTTTTTTACTATGACCTATAAAATTATGTTCCCTATCTATGCCCAAGTCCTCTATAATTTCTCTGTTATTCAGCATTTTGAGACTTAGTAATACTCTTTGGTGATCAAAAGCAAATAAGTGTAGTTGCCAAATATTATTTTAATATATATGGCTCAGTTCTTGACCTTGGCTTAATTATTCCTACTTATTCTGGTGATAAAGTCAAAGTAATTCACATAGTTGCCATAATCTATACTTATGTAATAATTACATGTTGCATATAATAATGACTGCCTGTAGCATGCATATATTAATAATTATTATATAATAACATTAACATATGCATATATAATAATGAGGGTTGACTATAAATATGAATATAATATTATTACTATATGCATATTTACAGTCAACTCTCATTATTTTTGGATTTGTATTTGCAAATTTGGCCACTCACTAAAATTTATGTGTAACCCCAAAATCAATACTTGCAGATTTCACGGTCATTTGTGGACATGTGCAGAGCAGTGAAAAATCTGAATCAGCCAATGTGCATCTTCCCAGATGTCACTGAACAGGGCCACAGTCTGCTTTATTTTAGTTCTCATACTGTAAACAAGTGCCCTTACTACAGTCTATTCTGTGTAACGTTTCCTTATTTTGTGATTTTTTGTGGTTATATTGTTTAAAATGGCTCCCAAGCATAATGCTAAAGAGTTGCCTAGTGTTACTAAGTACAAGAAAGCTGTGATGTGCCTTATGGATAAAACAAGTATGTTAGGTAAGATTTGTTCAAGCATGAGGTATAGAGAGGATTACTGTAAGTTTGGTGTTAATGAATCAACAGTAGATATTAGATAAGGTGTCTTATCTAATATAAACACACAGAAACACATGGTACTATTTATTGATTAGTTGATGAAAATGTTGTGAGCAGAGACTTGCAGGAACCAAACTGTATTTTGCCTAGAAACAGTGATTCAATATTCACTAATTCAGCATTTGTAGAGAAATTATAGAATATAACTATCATGAATAACGGTGTGTATATGCAGGGAGAATGAGACAAAGACCTCTGTGTTGGCTCATATTACTTGCTGTGTATTCACCATGGGAAAACAAAGCAAAGCTGCTTCTTATCTACACAATGAAAAGGAAAAAGGAAGTCTTCAGAAATTGTAACTTTCCTTAAAGCTCCCTACTCCCACTCCTGACAACCAGTGGATAGAGTTTATCTTTTAGAATTATTCTGAGCAAATTACCTGTTTCAGCCCTAAGGTGGAAGAGGACACTACAGTTTTGAGTTTAAGAAGTTGAAGGGCTCAAGCTTGTATGTGGTTTCTATGATATACACAGGAAGAGGACTGTGCCCAGCCTACACACAACAACCTAGGATGTGGCCAGGTCTCTAATGTGACAATGTGAGGATGACCTTGATTTAGATATTAAACATGGGTGGACCCAAAAAAGGTTTTCCATGGTCAATTGTGACAAGGGCACAGTGAAGATACCTACCATTAATGGCCTTCTTGCCATTAAGTAGATAGCTAATAATGGTTTGGATAAAACACCTGGAGGGAGGACCGCAGCAGCTTAAACATAAGAGACCGTTATTCCTCCAAAATTTTAACATTTCTTTTATTATCTTACATACTGTTCAAACCTCCAGGACTTCAGTGTGGCACTAGTGGGTTTTAGGCTAACTTTGTCTATTAAAACATATATATATATATATATATATATATATATATATATATATATGTTTAAATATATATATATAAATATGTTTAAATAAAACATATATATGTTTATATATATATAAATATGTTTAAATAAAACATATATATGTTTATATATATATATATATATATATATATATATATATATATATATATATATGGCATCTATTGTCCTAGAAAATTATAGAGTAAAATTATACTCATGTATACGTGTGTCTCCATTAACTATTAAGTTCCTTTTTTTTAGAAATTGTTTTTAAGTAATCTCTACGCCCAACATGGGGCTCAAATTTACAACCCCAAGATCAAGACTCACAATCTCTACCAACTGAGCCAGCCAAGTGCCATAGTTACTTGTTTTTCAAGTTTATTTTAGCCATTTTTTCTTCATTCTCATCATTTCTTGATTCTTATCAACTTTTAAAGTCAATAAACTGCAAGTTTTTCTTGTTGAAAGTATAGAGAATAAGAGTATCTAACTGAGCCTTGATAATAATCACAGTTCTTGAGTGGTCTATACATTCTTAGAATTCCATGTAAACCAGTTTAAAATCAAACACTTTAAGTAGATCTTATTCCTTCCAGTGCAAAATATAATGATGATGTGTTTCTCGTGATTTTCCCCCCACTTCAATTAGGACTAGTCCATTTCCTGGGTAATTTCTTTTCTCATGTGATTCTGCTCAATTTGTTAGTGAGAAACAGATGTGGCACAGTTTTAGCTAGTGAACTCTTTCTACTATTTGGGTATGAATGATTAGTGTAGTTTTTTACATCTATCCTACAGCTTGAGAAAAATAAACTCTTTGATCTCTATCAAATCTATCAAAATAGAATTCTAATGCTTTCTTTCTTCTATTACAAATATTTATTTGGTAATTACTAAATACAAAGTACTGTAGCATATAGGATAATTTATTTTTGTAGGGGAAATATTTTATTTTCTATATGGAAAATATTTTATTTTATATTAATTCAGATTATTTAAAAAAAATGAAAAATAATATATTTGATAGTTTGCTCTGAATTAAATACACTCTATTCACTTTATTTTTAAGTAAATTTGGAATAATTCTAAAAAGAAAAACTACTTTAAATAAACAGAGAGGCAAACCATAAGAGACTCTTAAATACAGAGAACAAATTGAGGGTTGCTGGAGGGGAGGGGGGTGGGGGAATGGGCACGATTCGTGATGGGTATTAAGGAAGGCACTTGTTGGGATGAGCACTGGGTGTTATATGTAAGTGATAAATCACTAAATGATACTCCTGAAAACAATACTACACTGTATGTTAACTAACTTGAATTTAAATTAAAAAATAAAAAGAGGGGCACCTGGGTTGCTCAGTCAATTAAGCATCCAACTCTTGATTCTGGCTCAGGTCATGATCTCATGGCTCCTGAGATCAAGCACTGAGTCTGGTTCTGCTGATAGCAGGGAAATGTCCTTGGGATTCTATCCTCCTCCTCCTCTGCCCCTCTCCTGCTTGCACTCTCACTCTCCCTCTCTCTCAAACTAAATAAATAAATTTTAAAAAGAAGAGAAAAGAAAATGTAAAAAAGTAGTATTTAGTGGCACCTAGGTGGTGGCTCAGTTGGTTGAGCGTCCGACTTTGGCTCAGGTCAGTTTCACTCTGAGTTTGAGCCCCATATCAGGCTTACTGCTGTCAGCACAGAGCCTGCTTAGGATCCTCTGTCCCTCTTTCTCTGCAACCCCCCCCCACTCTTGTGCACTCTCTCTTTCAAAAATGAAATAAACATTAAAAAAATATTGAACAAAGCCAGAATAGCAATAATTATTGAAAAATGATAGAATGTGTTTTCTTCTAGTACAAATCACTAAAACAAAATAAACTTATTCTCCATGCCTTCAAGCCCCTTGAGGTTCATCTCTCTCTCTCTCTTTCTCTCTCTCTCTCACGCCACATCAGTTATGATCCTAAAGCAAGCAAAAATTTTAACAATATGCATTCTCATTTCTGTATATTCATCTAAATGACAATACTAATTTTTGCTACACACTAATTACTTTATCAAAATTCTTCTAAAATACAGTGGGCTTGTGTTTCCTTTGTAGATATTTTTTAAATGTTGTAAGTGAGAATCCCACAGAAATTAGTCAACAATAGAATTATAATTTCCCCAGAGGCCTTTTTATTTCCTAGGTACTCATCAAATGTTTTTTTAAAGCACTGTTACATAAAATACCTTCATTAAACATACGGACTAAGACACTAAACTTTCAACAGGCAAGTTTTACAGAATCTTCCCTCTTTGCTTGACTTAAAAAATTTTTTAAATATCTTAAAGAATATTAGAAGTGATGTGTTGTGATAGATTTCCTTATTTTATTTCTTTCATTTCTTGCCAATTTGCATATTTCTATTTTAAAATGTAATTTAATCCTTTTTTAATGCTGGTAGTGAGTATTTAATGTTATGACAACCTTAAAACATTCAGTATAGCCATTTAATTTTAATTCTTCTACTTACGGGAACATAGGCAATAGGACATCCATCAAAGTTGAGACAAGCCAAACCACATGATTTAATGCCAATTCTCCAGAGATCCATTTTTCTTGGTAAGTTGAGATAAACTCATTGTGCTTTTCTGTTGGGAAACAAGCAAGACTTATACTAAGCAATCCATCAAGCTGATCAAAGCCCATATTATGATGAAATTATTTTAGTTGGGTGAGGGGCAAATATTTTTAAATATTTTGCTTAAGCAAATTTTTGACACACCTAAAAACTGTATTAAATTTATCATTCATTAATGATGTAATGAATAAACTTAACCTTTTCAAGCCACGTCTAAACGTTTTATTTATTCTTTTCATATTTTAAGATGATGTCAATTAGTAAGCATATATACATATATATGTATCATGTGTTATTTAAAACAGCTAATATCTGATATAGAAAGCAAATTTATATTGATGTGAAGTCATATCTAAAAATGCAAATAAACATTTCAATAAAAAGTGTCAATATTCACTATATTTCACCTCTATTGGTTCACATAACTAAGAAGCTTTCGAAATAAATAAATCTTAAATGGGTATAGGTCAGAAATGTTCAAATAAGTGATCTAAAATACAATTTGTTTTATATATAAATAGGATTGGAGAAAAAATGTATGTATTTGTGGTGATTTACAAGATATTATACAAAAATATTTGCTTAAAAATGCATTTTGCTTGTTTTCCTTTCTGTTTTTTAAATTTACATTTATTGTTTTCTTTAGAGAGTCTGGGAAAGGATTATGACATAGCAATAAAGGATGGAAAACCAATTTTTAAAACAATATAATTAAGTGAAATTATGAATGAATTTTATTAATGTTTCTTCATAATTATTCTTTAATATAAATTTATATATTTGTACCAAGAAAAATTAATGGTCATTTACATGAATTTACACATATGTAAACCTATATGCTGCTTGAGCAGAACCAAAAAATGTTCAAAAATAAATATGGAAACTATAGCCAATAGTTCAATACTATATTTTAATTATTCTGAATGTATATATTTATATATCATGTATATAAATATATAATATATACACATTTAAGTATGTATATGTATATATAACATATTCTGAATGTGTGCTTGTGTGTGTATATAGAGAGAGAGCTAAATATGGTCTTGTTCATAAAAGAAATTGCTTAAATAAATGCCTTAATGAGTTCAATTGTGTTAAAACTATAACTACACATAAAATTTGCAATTATTTCATCAAACTAATGTTGTATCTACTTTGTGACTGTGTCAGAGCATGTTAGGCTGCACAGTACAGTTTGAATTTAATTTGTAAAATGGACACCTTTTTGAACAAATTTGTTTTGTGTAGCACTCTCAAGTGTAGGAAAATGCTGGTCCATGGGTTAAGATGTAAAACTAATTACTTTATCAAACAGAATGCAAAAAAACTTGGCTTTGCTTCTCAGAATTGCATTTTAAAGGCACCCAAAGAGTATCCCTTTGAGAAATCAAAAGCGTTTCTCCTTAAGACCTCCCCATTCACTAATGTATTTGAAAATGGCACCATTATCTGATATCTTTACATAAATTTGAAATATTTTTATGAAAATATTTAACCATTGGGAAATGCCATTTAACCACTGTATCAATTTAAATCTGCAGAACATTTGTAGACTCTTTAAAATATTATAGATAATTAAATTGATTAGTGTCAGAAACATAAAATACAGTTTCTATAATGACAAATAGTTCAAGCTGCTCAACAATGAAATAGGTTTTTTGGAGATAATAAAACAGCAAATCGCCTTATCACTTGTATTCAAGCAGAACCTGGATGGTTGTCTATCAATCAGCCACTGATTGAATATTAAATATTATCATTTCCAAGTATATAATTACATAATTATACAGTAAGACAGATTACAAACAGGATTAACTTTTTAGATTAAAATATAAATCTTCAAAATAGGTGCTAATCTTTATTAGAGTGCTAAATAGGCACACTATAGTCACTGTTTCTGTTCCTATTTTAGGAAGGAAGTTCTCTCTACTGCTTTCAGGAGGATTGTGGGTTATTCCCATCTTTCAAAAAAAAATTTAAAAGTTTACTTGAAAAAAATAGTCAGTCCCATTTCTTGCAGGTTTACCTCTTGGTAATAGGAACCATAACCCATGTTTCCTGTCCTTTATGCACTCCATGATCCACATTTTTCTTGAACTAATTTTGATTAAAATGAGCATTGATCCTTAGAATAGGTCATGTCTTTATTCAGCAGTGTTTTGCTGATTATTTTGGCCTGTGTGTGGGGAAATATTATGTTACAGGGGTTTTGGATTTGAGAACATAAATAAAAGAGAGTTACTTCAGGCAGTGGCATGTAAAAATATTGTTTGAACTGGCTAATTTTGGTCACTACGTTTGAGAAGATGTTTGGAGAAACTGAACGCAAAATCAATCATGGTAAACAAGAAAGGACAATGAGTGATTCACTTATTACCTTTTATAATGCATACGTTGTTCATGTATAGCTTTATTTGAATGTCCAGTTTAGCTTTTTCCTGCATGTTAGTTGAATAGCATTCTTTTTTTTTTCCACTTTGATTTAAATCGTACATGTCTGTAATTCATACAAAAGTATAAAAATTAATCATGGGCCCAATATGTAGTCTGAAGAAAAGAAAAAAATATTAGCATTAGCATATGGAGTCTTCATAATCAGTTTCTGCAACCAAATTTTACAGTTAACTAGAGCCATTGATTGAATAAAAATCAGCCAACAGGCCTGGTGAGAAATGCATGATCTTAACTCCCCTATCGTTTGCTTGCTGTTCATGGGTTGTCTTAAGCAGAATAGGCAGGGAGGAATTACAGGAATGGAGGATTTGGTATGAGAATGCAGAACTCATACTTTTTCCCTCATAACGAAAACATACAAAAGGTCAAATTGGAGAAAGTGAAGGTTGATATTTTGATGGTTCTTCTTTTCAACCTGAAGACTTCAGAAAATTGTTTGTGAAATACTTTAATCTAAAGCAGTGGTTCCAAAGAGTTATCAGCTGCATCAGCATCACACAGGAATTTATTAGAATGGCAAATTCTCCATAGCCACACATCTGTCTAATAAGAATGTCTGAGGGTGAGGAGAAACTCTCTCTCTAGGAGATATTGATGTACACTGGAGTTTGAGAATCACTGTGAAGATGACAAAGCAATGCTTCATAAGAAGAGTTTAGATTTCCAGCGAGCTGGGGCACAATAAATAATATCAAGCTAAGAATTCTTATACTTTAGGTCTAAACTTGTTTTTCTATGATAATCTCCATATTGCTCCACAATCTACATACCATATGAGAAGCAGCAATGAAATTGATGTTCCACCCTCATTCCAAAACAGTGAGACTCCTTTTGACTACCTCCATTCATTTCCCCTCACTCACTCCTCACTCCCTGACTCCGGGAACCACTGATTTATTCTGTTTCTGAGTTCCTTTTTTTTTTTTTTTTTTTTTTAAGATTCTGCATGTAACTGAGAGTATACAATATTTGTCTTTCTTTGTCTGCTTTATCTCACTTAGCATAACACTAGCAATACTGTATTTATATCGAAAGCTGCTAAAAGAGTAAATTTTAAAAGTTCTCAGAATACACAAAATATTGTTAGTATATGAGGTGATGAATGTGTTTACTCACTGTGGTAATAATATTGTGATACATACATATACCCAATCACTATGTTGCACCTTAAACTTGTCTAATGCTATATGGTAACTCTATCTTAACAAAGCTAAGGAAAAAGAGTGAGCGTCCAGAGCATATAAGTGAACTGGGTTTACTTTGCAGTTTGCCATCACCATAACTACTTTCAAACAATTCTCGGGTATATATTGACCAAAGTTGTATTTTAGATTTTATAGCATTTAAGGCATAAGTTTAAATAATTAATCTCCATATGATTAGAACATGGAATCTTTCCTGAAGGATCAAACACCCACAGTAACTACTTGGGAAGGGCCAGCTTGAGATAAAAGATAGGGGATCCATTCATTTTTATTTTCCACTTTAATTGTTTCTCTGTCTCTATATCTTCAACTTGACTTATGGGTGGAGTTAACTCAATACTTGTCTTAAGTACTACAGAAACCAGGCACACAAAATATTTTGAGGACTTTTTATACATAAGCATATACATTAATACATTAACTACTCTTTCTGTACCATGATTTTAGTTGGTAATACAAAATACTTATTCCAATTTTGTGTATAATATGTATTTATTTATAATGTATGTATTTTCTGTATACTATGTATGTATCTATCAAATTTAGCTAAGTATGGAGGCTTATAATTGTTTCTCAAGCTTGTTTGAAACTAATTATGTTTGCATCCATTTTTTTCCCCAGAAGTGTCCACACAGTTCTTTCAATCTTTTAAGTAAATCAGCCAAGATGATTTTAATCATCATTCTAAGTTAATGTGGCAGCTAATTGTAAGCGTGATGGGGACAAAAGGATAGCACTCAATAGGACATACACAGCAAAAATCAGAGTGAGAAAAATGTGTTTATGGAAATTGCATTTGCATGTAAGAGTAAAAAGAAAAAAATGTGATTCATTCTTACTCTTATTTTTTTATCCTGATGAAAGCTATTGTAGAAATTATTGGTTCCTTACTACAGAGAATAAAGTCTTGCTTAGAGAAGATTCCTCAGAATAACTTGGATGCTGATTTTTGGCAGGTTTCTGATAATCATTTTGTACCTCAACCTCTGAATCTTTTTCCTTTTTTTATTATTACCAAGACAGTTTTGTACATGAGCCTGATTTTTATTGAGTAAATATGGCCCATAACATTGTGAAGTTAAAGGTGTATGGTGTGTTATTTTTATACTTTTATGCATTATGAATGCCAACATAGGAATATTTACATCACATAATTATAGCAAAATATTATTCTCTTTATTCATTATACTGTGCATTAGATCTCTATGGCATATTTAATACCTGTTACAAGTTTGTACTCTTAAACACCATCACTTTTATCCACCCCTTCCCCTAGTAACCACCAATTACTCTCTGTTTTTTACAGGTTTAATAATAATAACTCTTTCAGATTCCACATATAAGTAATATCATAAAGTACTTGTCTTTCTCTGTCTGACTTATCTCACTTAGCATAATGTTCTCAAGGTCCATCCATGTCGTTGCATATGGGAGGATGTCCTCCTTTCTCATGGCTGAATGATATTCCATGATGTATAGGTACCACATCCTTTTACCCATTCTTCTGTTGAGTATTTTGGATTGTTTCCACATGTTGACTATTGTAAATAATGTTGCGATAAATACAGGAGTGCAGATACTCATCTAAAAGCTGTTTTCGGGGCACCTGGATGGCTAGGTCAGTTAAGCATCTGACTTTGGCTCAGGTCATTATCTCACAGTTTGAGCCCGGCATCAGGCTCTGTGCTGACAGCACAGAGCCAGAAGCCTGCTTCAGATTCTGTGTCTCCCTCTCTCTCTGTTCCTCCCCTACTCGTGCTCTCTCCCTGTCCCAAAAATAAATAAAGATTTAAAAAATTAAAAAGTTGTTTTAATTTTCTTTGGGTATATTCACAGAAGTGGAATTGCTGGATCATATGGTAGATCTATTTTTAATGTTCTGAGGAACCTCTATATAAGCCTGATTTTTACACCTATTTCTACTATCCTGGCCCCAGAGTAACTTGTGAAGCTCAAATTGTTTGGGCTCTAAGCGCTGCATTAATGCTGTGCATACTCCAGTTAAATTTTAGCTATATGTGTAGACATCAGACTGGCTCTTTTAGGTGTTTCCCTTTTCTTAGAGTAGAAAAAGAGGAAATTAAATAGAGAAATCTGTTCACTATTTATTATAGATTGCTTTCCCTTGAGCCTGCCTGACTTCAGAGCTCAGCACTCCTGCCTTCCTGCCATTTACTTATTTTACTCTTTTGTGAAATAAAAATAAAAATTTCAAAAAACTCACATATTTCTTTACTATCCTCAACATGCATTGTTCCTATAATAAAATATAAAATACATAATAGAAGTAATAAATATATGCATATATGGATATAAATATATATGTACAAATAAATATCTATACATACATATATATTTACTTGCCTTAAATCTATAACAAAAGAAAACAGATTCCATTTATGTTGGTCTCTGTGAAATTGGAAAACTTCACTTATGGTGAAAATTTAACAAACTCTATAGTTGAAACATTAATACTATAAATGACTTGTAAGTGAAATTAAAAACATTTTCTGTGTACAAATAAAACAGATTTTTCTTGGATAATCAAACTGTGTTGAGGGCATCTGCAAAGCAGAGGTACGCTGAAAATAATAAAACATTAGGACATTATATGGTATTTGACATTTTTAAGTTAAGGCTAGACATTTTTGGATACTGGCAAATTAATCTTATGGTTTGCTTTTTAAACACCTCATAGAGATATGCTGGCATAAGGGGGTGATAGCAGTTGGCAAATGATAGTCTTTTAGTGTTCATAGTCTCAAGTATATTAATCCACCTCTGATAAAACCTGGCCAGGACTTTATTCTGATCTAACTCTCTATATTCCATGAACTCATTTTCCAGAGAAAACTAAATCAGGTAAACAGAGTAATCTAAAGCTGAGAAATAAAAAATGGAAATACATATTACATTTGTCATTTTGAATTTCCATTTCTTGAAAAATCTGAGGTGAGGATGATACAAAGTATTTTGTCATTACAGACTACTATTCTTAAAGGATTTACACCAATATGTGAATCCCTTGCTTAACTTTTTGTCATGGTTTTAAAGTTCTCAGTTTGGTTTTTAGCTTTATTGTTATAAATTTATAAAAAGAAAGCTCCTCTTAGAGACTGAGAAATGTTATTGAATTTATGCTGGGCATATTTCAGTAGAGAGATATCATTAACAATTAGCTAATATTTATTGATTTATTTCTATGGGCTAGTCATAGCACTATACATTTTGCTACAGTATCTTATTTGATCTTCAAAGTAGTACTATATGGTCATAAAGAAACTGGTATGAAGAGTTTATACAACGCATACAGTAAAGAAGGCCTCAGAACCCATGGATTTCAAGTACAGAACTTATTTCAAAGAAAATCTAGTTAAACATTCTATATTAAACATGTTAATATAAACATATTTACTCTGACTTTCATTTTAGCTATCATAAATATCATATAGGAGATAGTCCCAGATATTTCCCTCCTTTCCTCAGAGTGAAAGGTGACATAAAGCCAGAAACAACTTTAGAAAATCACCTCTACATTATCCTATGAGACCTAATTCAAATGCTACTTTATTGGCAAAGGACAGTTTTCAAATATGACTGTAATGAGAAGGATCTTATCCTATATGCTCTCCTTAAACTTTGAAGTTGACCCTCCTCCATCAAGAGGCGGAATATGTTTTTCTCCCCATGAACACAGGCTGACTATTATAACTGCATTGATCAACAGAATTTGGGGGAAAAAGTCTGATGGCACATGACTTGCAAGGCTAGGTCGTAAAAGTATCTTCCTTCTCTCTCTCTCTCTCTCTCTCTCTCTCTCTCTCCCTCTCTCTGTCTCTCTCTCCTACTCCCTCTCTCCCTCTCAGTGCTTTCTTCCCTCCCTTCCTCCTTCCCTCCAAGCCTTACAAACCCTAAACAAATGAGCTACCCTTAAACCTCCATGCTACACAGATTAGGAGAAATCATACAGAGGTAAAGATAGCTGACTTTTCCCAACTTTTCCAATCCCAGCTGTTCAAGTCATGAAAATCCAGGCAATGAACACAAGATTAAAGAAGGTTCCAAGATGGTGCTAGTCATAGCCACTGTCGGACTACAACTTTTTGAGATAGGATTAACAAGAAACACCCAGTTTAGTTTCTCATAAATTATGGATAATTATTGTTCTAAAACAATATTTTATCGAGCATTACATAACAGGAATAATCCCTTTTATAAACCCTGTTTTATCATTCAGACAGGATTTTTCCTGTAATGGCTTCCTAAAGAAGACAATGCAAGCTTGGAATGCATATGTAACCCCATGTCACTACGTGGACATGTAAGGCTGTTGGAGAAAAAACAGAGTTGATTGAAAATTTAGAGCTTTAAAAGGCACCCTTGCTGCACAGAGCTTAAACAAGCATAATGATTAATGCTTGGCATTGGATAAAGAAGCTTAATGAGATAATTTTAGAGAAAGGTTAGACTCTGAGAGGTGACCAGGATCCTTACAGGAGAAACTGGATAAGGAAAACATATGGAGAAAAAAAATCCAGAAAACCTACTGAATTACTTCTACTTGGTACCAAGGCAGTTTTCTTTTGTTTGTTTGTTTTTGTTTTTGTTTGTTTGTTTTGTTCACAAAATAAAAGAACCCTAGAAAGACCTAGGAATGGAATGAGAAGTATAAACAGAAATAATAACAAAAGCTTGAGTCTTTTGGTAATTTATAATGCAAAATAATAAGTTAACATTAACTGAAAAGACCATATACAGATGAGAATAATGAAGTTCACAAATATTAACTAAATTGCTTGAGGTGATGCAAGATTTAACCCCCTGTTAACTTTCTGGGTCCTGACTCAGGGTCCTGGAACTATCTTTGAGAGACTAACATAGGATGCCTTTCTGGGTTAGTTTGAATCAGGAAGAGAACTTTGGGAGTGGGTCAAGCCAAAGTTTAGAGTGTGAGCTTACCTTTAGAAGCCACAGTAACAGATGTAATGCCAAATCTTCAAGGAAGGGAGAAAATCATTTATGAAAGACAGAACCAAGACTTAGAAAGGAGACTGGAGGAGAAATAGGGTATAATCCAAGGAGAAGGGCGTCATTACAAACTCAGGGTAGTTCTCCAAGCCCATGTATACATAAGTTAAATATATAGTGTTATGGTATATCAGCAAGGTGAAAGATAAACTATCAAGATAGTCAATCAAAGAACTAGGGGGAGAGCTGAGACTGGAGCCCAGCTTTCCCAGATTAGAAGACATAATTATGGATGATCCTAAATCTGAGGAAAAAAATGACACTTTAGTCTGCAAATCCTTGTGGCCAACCTCTTTTTGTTTTGTATTTTGTTATTTTTCATGGGCCTATGTTAAATTATTTGGCATGCATAGCTCAATCTTGGGTAGTAAGATGAAGAAATACTTAAGAAAAACACATAAAGAATAATGGGATGAACCTGAAGAAAATAAGTATTAAAGTTTGAACTATATATTAATCATAGAATCCAGCAATTTTGCTCATGAGAATTTATCCAACAGGGATGAACATTTATATTCACACAAAAACTTGTACATGATTATTCATATCAGCTTATTTGTGATGACCAAAATTTAGAAATAATGAAAATGTTCTACAAAAAGTAAGTGGTTAACAAACTATAATCTATCCATATCATGGAATACTACTTGGCTATAAAAATAAATGGACAATGGGGCACCTGGATGGCTCAGTTGGTTAAGCGTCTGACTCTTGGTTTCGGCTCAGGTCATGATTTTGTGGTTCATGAGTTAGAGCCCCACACTGGGCTCTGTGCATCAGAGCACTGGGCTCAGTGCAGAGTCTGTTTGGGATTCTCTCCCTTCCTCTCTTTGCACCTCCTCTGCTCATTCTCTCAATAAATAAATAAATAAATAAATAAATAAAACTTAAAAATAAATGAACTATGGATACATAACAAGTTGGGTGTTAGGATGCCTGAAAAAAGACAACCTTAAAAGATCACATACTATATGATTCATATGTAACATTCTAGAAATGACAAAATTATCAGGATGGGAAACAGATCAGTGGTTGTCAGAGGTTAGGAATAATAGAGGGTAGAGTGGTGGGTGTGTCTATAAAGAAAGAAAATGAGGTAGATCCTTGTGATACAATAGTTTTGTACCCTGACTGTGGAGGTAGTTGTACAAATCAACACATGCAACAACATGGGATAGAAGTATAGACACACATTATACCAACATCAATTTCCATGGTTTTGATTTTGTATAATAGTTATGTAAGATGTAACCATTAAAGGAAACTGGGTGGAAGGCACATGGGACAATTTGCAACTTCCTGTGACTTTACAATTGAATTAAAATAAAAAGTTAAAAAATATTTAGAAGTATTTGTGACAGATATTATATGCATTATGTAAGAGAAGGCAGAGTTTTAGTGAAAAAAATTCTTCAGAGGACTAAAAGCTATTTATAAAACTTAGGGTGACTCTGTGTGTGTGTGCGTGTGTGTGTGTAATTACAGCTATTTTCTACTATCTAATATTTTAGAAAATTTATCAATAGTAGTAAGTGATATAACTAGATGGATATAAAAGTGACAGATGAGGGGTGCCTGGGTGGCTCAATCAGTTCACTGTCCATCTTTGGATTTTGGCTCAGGTCATGATCTCATGGTCATTAGTTCAAGCCCAGCATCTGTGCCATTGACCCATCTGTGCACTCTCACTCTCTCTTTCTCTTTCTCTCTCTGTCTCTCTCTCTCTCTCACTCTCTCTCAAGTTAAATAAATAAACATTAAAAAATAAAAGTTACAGTTGAAGCCAGAACAAAGAAACAGTTAGAACACGAATGCCTCAATGATTCTAGATACATGGTAAAATCAACTGTTTAAGCATTGCCAAAACATGGGTTCACTAGTCATAATTCTGAATGTTAAAAAAAAAAAAAAAAACTACACACAATAAGCGATATTTTGTTTTTAAGACTTGGTTTACAAGACCTCAAATCTGTTCATTGATGTAGTGACAGCCCATGAATGGAGAGGAATGGAAGTGGGATTATGGAAAAAGAAATAAATAGAATAAGATATAAATAAAAGCATGCAAGGAAAGAAGATGATATTTTGTAAAGTGAAATATGCTTATTCAACCACGAAACTTAGATACTAAAGAGAAAAAGGGGGGAAAGAAGTAGGCAATCAGCAGAAATATATGATCTTTTAATTGTTTCTGAAGAACTCTAACTAGGATTAAGTAAAAACTAATGTCTTTCAGATATTAGAATTCAAAGATGTGCTCATTACTCTGAGCATGTCCTTAAGTCTTGGGTCCTTTCTTAAAGAAAACAAAAGGCACATTTTCCAGGAATGAGTAGTATAATAAAGCAGTTTTTGCAATAAGTAAATCTGAAGTTGATTTATTTAAAATGGACAAAAAGGAAAACCTAACAAGAGTTGTTAAATAAATCAGTAATTTTAATGATTTTTGTGTCACTATGGAATGGAGGAAAAGCAAACGGAAAATGGACAGATGAAACACATTTGTTTCATCAACTTTCTTCTGCAAACACAAATCTATTGCTTGGTTCATTGTCTACATTCAAATCCAAACACCTTAGTTTCTCCTTTATATAGGCCTTATCTCCATGACATCAAAACCCTACTGAGTTTATTGAAAAACAATCACTACAACCAAGAGAGGGTCATGAAGATCATCTGATCATTTCTCTGGATGTGTAATTGTGTATTCATATGTGAGTGACCTTCACCAGAGTTTTGAACTTGGCATTCCAAACCCAGTATATTTTCTATTTGCATTTGATGCCATGCAATACCTACCAAGAATTCTATACATAACATGTAACTTTTGTTAATATAATGTTAAATTAACTTTTCTAATATTTGTTAACTTTTAATTTAAACTTAACATTCTTCTCTGACTAGCTTTGTATCAATAGCATCAATGTGAAAAGAGCTTGTTCACTTGTTACCTCTATTGACAACAGAAGATTGAAAATGCCAATGAGTCAAAACCTTTTATGCTTTTAGGATTACTTTTTGCTGTCACTGGCTTTTCTTCCTGAAGTGGCCAAGGAAATAGAAGTGCTCTTAAATTTATCAAGAAAAACACAGAGGTGACTTAGGAACCAAAAATGATCGCAATAATGTTTCAACTAGGAATCCTCAAACACTGTTATCATTCTTAACAGAGCAGCTGTAAAGGTAGATGATCCATTTCAGTGTGACATGTTACGAACTGATTAACAAAGTTAGGTGTAAAAAGTAGATGAAAATGTTCAGTTTTAATTATACTACTACTATGAGGAGAAAACCATTTTTATCTAAAGATTATTTATGTTTAATTGAATATTGATATTCATTAGTTCAAATTCAGCCTTTCTCCTCTATTAATTGTGTTTATAATTCTCTCTCCACTTTTTTTAAATAGTTTATTGTCAAGTTGGTTTCCATATAACACCCAGTGCTCATCCCCACAAGTGCCCTCCTCCATGCCCATCACCCCCTTCCCCTCCGTCCCCCACCCCATCAGCCCTCAGTTTGTTCTCAGCATTCAAGAGTCTCTCATGGTTTGCCTCCCTCCCTCTCCCCAACTATTTTTCCCCTTCTTCTCCCCTATGGTCCTCTGTTAAGTTCCCCCTAATCCTCCTATATGTGCAAACATATGGTAGCTGTCCTTCTCTGCCTGACTTATTTCGCTCAGCATAACACCCTCGAGTTCCATCAGTGTTGCTACACATGGCCAGATTTCATTCTTTCTCATTGCCATGTAGTATTCCGTTGTATATATAAAACATGTCTTCTTGATCCATTCATCAGTTGATGGACCCTTAGGCTCTTCCCATGTTTTGGCTACTGTTGAGAGTGCTGCAATGAACAATGGGGTCCATGTGCCCCTATGCATCTGCACTCCTGTATCCCTTGGGTAAATTCCTAGGAGTGCTATTCCTGGGTCATAGGGGAGTTCTATTGTTGATTTTATTGAGGAACCTCCACAGTGTTTTCCAGTCTCCCTCCACTTTTGATTTATACTACCATTTTACCTTCTAGTCCACATCCCACCCATAGACAGCATATATACATTTATTTGGATAGTCATGTATCCTAAGGTGAATATATAGGTTTATTGCTTCACTCAATAATAATATTTAATGTTGCTGAATATACACTTATTTTACTGTACCTAACCACTGCATAGTGTGCATCCTCATTTTACTTCCTCTTTCCCTATGAATGGACACTTAGTTTTCATAATGCTCTATTACTACAATCAATACAGTAATGAACATACAAATAATATGTCCCCATATTGACTTACACTTTAATTTCCTTGAATATATTTAGGAAGGGATTGATGTAATATGTTGGATGACCATGTATCCTACTTTATCCAGAATAATCCATTTCTGCCAATTATCATATGATAGTTATGAAGTGCTATAGCTTGTATGAAAAAAATATAAAATCATCACAGACATGGAGTGTGTGCATACTCAACTAAGTACTTAAAAGATGCTCTCTTGATAATCTCTAGTATTTTGCACTCCTTCCTAAAGAACATATAGGTCCCTATTTCAACACATTCTACCAAGATTTAGCATTAGCTGTCTTGGATTTTTGCAACTCTGATAGCTATAAGTGGTCCCTCTTCACCACTTTAATTTGCATTTTTTCTAACTGCCAGTAAGATTTGATTGCACTTTTATTTAGTTAGTCTTAAGTCTTTTAGGACGTTCCATTTGTGAGTTAACTACTTATTTGTGTATGCTCATTTTTTATTAGATGTTCTGTCATTTTTATAGCCTATGTATTTATCAACTTTCACTTCTAGATATTTATATTCTATTTCTCAGTTATTCATCTGTAAACACTGCCTATAACACACTTTGTTGAAAAAATCTGTAATTTTTGACATATTTAAACAGGTTCATCAAAATTTTGACTATTTTTTTTCTTTCCTGGAAAATTATTTAAGGAGTTCATTCTCATACATTCTCATTACTACAAAGTAATTCTTGCAATGTAGTGTTTTGGTTTAATATTTCTACTCTTTATGTTCAGATCTTTAACCCATTTAGAGTTCACTTTTAAGTGATGGTAAGAGTTAGAAGTAAAATATTTTTTTTTCTCTACATATTGACCCAACTTACTTTCAAAACCAGCTAACAAATACTGTAACATTTCCAAACTATTTGTAATATCCCATTTATAATATGTTAATTTCCTATATGCATATAACACTGCTTTTCAGCTTCCTATTGTATCATTTTGCTCTGCCTGGGCATTCATGCACCAATACCACATTGTTTTGTTTTGTATTTTGTTGTGACTTTGTAGATGGGTGTAATATATATTATGGAGAGCCTCTATTTTTGTTAACTTTTATTTTTTCTTTTAAATTCTCTTCCATAAAAGGTATTTATGTGTACCTATTGTTTGATATAAATTCTATAATAGGTATTTTAAGTGCATCAAAGCTCCATGTCTTAGTGTAGATGTGGAATAGAAGGTGATCTGATATGGGGCAGCTGTGCTAAACTCTTTTGTAAGACCCCAAAGCTTGCCCATTGATTTTGTTCAGTTTTTCTACATAATCACATTATCTGAGAATAAAATAGCATTTTTTTCTTTATCTTTTAAACTTTTATTTTTTGTAAAGTAGGCTTCATGCCCAGCATGGAGCCCAACATGGGGCTGTACTCATGACACTGAGATCAAGACCTCTTTCCGTTAGGGCTCTAAAACCATTCATAAGGGCTTCATCATCGTGAGCTAATTACCTGCCAAAAGCCTATCTCCAATACCATCACACTGAGATATGAGTTTCAACATAAGAGTTTAAGGGACACATAAACATTTAGTCCATAGAATCATTTTACCAAGAAATCACCGTTGTTGTTTTTTTCCAAAAGTTCTCCTCCTGTTATCTTTATTTTTTTTCTTTCCTGAAACTTAAGTATACTGATATTAAAACTTTTAATTTCATTTTCTATGTCACTTACATTTTTGTTGTTCCCATTTTTATCCCCGCCTTTCATGCCTCCTGAGAGATATCTTTGAACCATTCTCCCATTTCCTGATGTACTTTGTAAATGTATCAGGTCTGTTATCTCTCCCGTTTTCTAAGTTTTTTCTTGTTATTTTTACCGTTAATTATCTATGGTTGATTTTTTTAATACTTCCTCTGCTTCATGTATTCCATGTACTTCCATGCTTTTTAAACTTATTTTTCACATTCATTTCAACACATATTTCCGTGGTCTATTGGATTTATTTCACCTTGTTTTTTATTGTCTATCATTAGTAATTCATGGTTTTTTCACATATCATCATCATCATTGTCGTCATCATCATCCATTATCAGTATTTGCCCTATCGGTATATATTATTCTTGGGTATTACTAAATTGTATAATAATGTAATGTGTAACTGCCAGGAAGTTTGATAGCATAGGCCTTAACGTGTGAGTTTAGGAAGGGAGGTATTCCCTTCTGGGCTGCTTCCTTGATTCACTCATCATAATCAGAAGCAAATATTTCAGGAAAAATGATAATGATTGCAAGCTAATTTACCTTGTTGCTACAAATTCTCACTTTTACCACAGAGGCAGAAAGGAGGCTATTGTGTGAAGGAGACTAGGAAAATTAGAGTTTTGGACATAAAAATCTTTGTGAGAGTATCTGTCTCCTATTGTCTGCTTTATTTTGAGATTTTATATGTATCAGGATCATTTTTCATTGTTCTAACAAATTTTGTTGATTTACTTTTTTCCCTACAATGATCAAAAAAATGCATTCTCATTATAGAAAGCTTGGAAGATTTTGAGTGCTTAAAGAAGACAACAAAATTCCCATGAAAAACAAACCTGGGGGATCTTCTAGTTGAACAATATACCACATTCTATTTAAAATAATGTAGATATATTTGAATACTTTCCTGGATCACTATACTTCCTCAAAACTACATATGTAATTATCAATATAAGATTCATAGTTTCAAAGCAATATATGTAATTTAACAACTATATTATTGGCAGAAATGTAGGCTATTTCCAAATTTTTGCTGTTATAAATAATGTTGTAGTGCTTTTGCACACAATAAGTCTTTGACAATAGTTTTATTATTTTTTATAGGAGACACATTCCTAAATCTGAATTAGTATTAAAGTATATGAGTTGTTTTATATATACATGCTTTTGACATACCAAACCCAGAAACAATCTTAACATTTTATACAAATTATAGAAACTGTTAATCAATTATGGTATCTTTTTCCCAATGACACCTACTCAGAATGCTTCCCAACACAGCCATTCAAATGCTTAAAAGAAAACATTTAAAAATTACTTTTAGTCTATACTGTCAATTGAGGATATCAATTGAGATTTTACAAAATATTCATTGATTTCCAATATTTTACTAATTAATCCATATACCACCCCATTCCCTGGTAGATCTATAAGAATTACTAACTTCTTATATATGTTTAGTACCATCCTTTTTGGACTATATATTGTGATTGATTCATTTTCACGTAAACCTTGCATAAATGATCCACTGGTTGAAATAATGCACCCTTATAGTACTTTTAAGTATTCATTTTGCCATAGATTTGGAAATAAATTTAGTCATTTCCATATTCATATGCCTATCAAAGAACAATATTCTCTCTCTTTGCATTTTGCATGTTTTCAAATGATGTTGATACCTCAGGACATATTTACATTTCCTTTATTCAAGTCAGTATTATTTCCATTTTAAGTTTTTTATTTAAACTCAAGTTAGTTAATAAACAGTGTAATATTAGTTTCAGGTGTACAATAGAGTAATTCAGTGTTTCTATACAACAGCTGGTGTACATCATAGCAAGTGCACTCCTTACTCTTATCACCTATTTTACTGATTCCCCACCACCTTCCCTGTGGTAGCCATCAGTTGTCGTCTATAGTTGAAATGCCCTTCCTTGGTTTGCCTCTTTCATATGCCCTGTGTGTGTTTGTTTTGTCTCTTAAATTCTACATATGAGTGAAATCATATAGTATTTGTCTTTCTCTCACTTACTTACTTTGCTAAGCATAATACTCTCTAGCAGCATCCATATCATTTCAAATGGAAAGATTTCATTTTTTATGGCCAAGTAATTGTATATACCACCTCTTCTTTATCCATTCATCAGTTGATGGACACTTGGGCTGTTTCTATAATTTGGCTGCTGTAGATAATGCTGCTATAAACATCAGGGTGCATGTAACCCTCTGAATTAGTATTTTTGTATTCTTTGAGTAAATACCTAGGAGTGTCATTGCTGGACTGTAGGGAAGGTCAACTTTTAACACTTTGAGAAAGCTCCATACACTTTTCCAGAGTGGCTGCAACAGTTTGAATTCCCACCAACAGTGCAAAAAGGTTATCCTTTCTCCATATCCTTGCCAACATCTGTTGTTTCTTGCATTGTTGATTTTAGCCATTCTGACAGGTGTGAGGGACACCTCATTGTAGTTTTGATTTGCATTTCTCTGATGGCAAGTAATAAGGAACATCTTTTCATGTTTCTGTTGGCCATCTTTATGTCTTCTTTGGAAAAATGTCTATCAATTCTTCTGCCTATTCATCTTTGGGGTTTTGAGGGTTTTTTTTTTTTTTTTTCGTTTTGTTTTTTATATTTCAGATACTAACTTTCTCTCCTAAACCACAGCTCCACACTTTCTACCTTCTTTCATGTGGCCCCTTCTCTAGGGTCCTGCTGCTCTGCCACCATCTTCCTGTATCTCAGAGCTTCTTTTTTTGTTTTTTCCTTTTTGGAACGAAACTAATGTGTTTTATCAGTGACAAGACACTTTAACAAAAGAGCCACTTCAAACCTCAGCATTCAGAAAGACTACTAGAGCTTGTAATTTGAATGTTTAATATGTAAAATCACATCTTATAAGTCTGGTAGTGTGATATTTTACTTGTAATCATGTCTATTCCTACATACACACATAATTATATGTAATTATGTGTAAATATACAGTATGCTTAAGGTGTATATGGATAATAGTCAATATATTTATGAATTTACTTGCATGTTTTTGATGTAAGGATTGTGAGCCTGTTTGTAAGCTTGTAATTAATTTTGTTTTCATTGTATCAAGATTTCCTCATTAGGCTTGAAACAGGGACTCGCCTGCAAGTTTATATTTCAGGCGACAAGACACACAGAGGTCCGGTTTCCTGTTGTCCAGCTGACCCTAGGCGAGATGCACTGGTCCCAGGCAACCCCGGGTGGAACTGCTTCTCTCTCACCAGCCCAACCTGGAGGAGATGGGAGCAATGGCTTCCAGCTCGATTCCCAGGGGGAAGGCAAGAGGCTTCAAACTGCTCTGAGGGACATACCTGCGAGTTTATATTTTGGGCAATTTCAATGGGGCGCGTGGACTGAGATCTGGAAACAAGGCCTGGCTTTGGATATAGAGCACGGCCAACCTTGGCTATGCCCGCGGCACAAGGAGATCACACCCAAAACAGTGAGTTGCAATGCTTGGTTCAAGAAGGGACTAGGGTGCCACAACTTTTCTCCCCACAACTGTCAAGGCAGGAGGACCCCTGCAGGATGCACTGGACCAAAGCACGCTCATCCCCATTCCAGAGCTGCCCTCTTCCTTTTTTTTTTTTTCTTTACCGAAGCCAGGGCAAGACCAACATGGATGCACTGCCCTCATTAATTCTGGTCACTGGCTTGCTTAAACAGTCACATTTACAATTCTCTAGATGTAAATTCTACACCTCCACCGCTACCTTTTTATCTCTTTCTCTGTGGAGTAATCAGATTATATAGTTTCTCTGGATAGCATTACCGTCATTTCTTTCACCTCCTCTCCAACCATATTACACTCTTTCTCTCTGTGAAATACTCCTCTTACTCCTTCTGCCTACTCATTTCATTTCCAATTTCACTCCATCCCCACCCTGGCATTTCTCTCTTTCTCTATGCTCTTCCACCAGCACTTCATACACCCAGCTATTTATTTGTAGCTGGGAATTCTAGTTCTATGCTTTAAACTGTTGTCTATTAAGTTTTTTTTTTCTTTTTCCTTTTTTATGTATATTTATTTTTATTACTCGCCTTCACTCTTTCCTCTTTTCTTTTCTTCTTTTTCATTTCCCTTTTGGTTTGCGTGTTTTTTGGATTTGTCTATGCGTTTGTGGGCCTTTGTTCCCTGTGTGTTTGTCTGTCTGTTTTCTTCTCCAGGGCTACCTCAAGAAACAAGCCACAGTACACATGGTGGAGAGTCCCAAATACCACTACAAGTAGGAAAATAAAATAACCAAGGTCTCAACAAGAGAGACCACGAGACACCATTCAAGAACGCTTTCTGAACGGACAGGCCCTGGACACTCAGACACTTCTTTAGTATAGCAGCACTCACAGGTGCAGAGTGCATAAAAAGCTTTTAAAACTAACAAGAGAAAGAAAGCTAACCAAAATGAGGAAACAAAAGAGCTCTCCTCCAAAGAAATTCCAGGAAGAATTGACAGCTAAAGAACTGCTCAAAACAGATAAACACAAAATAACTGAAGATGAATTTACAGCAAAAGTCATAAAATTAATCGCTGGGGTTGAAAAAGGCATGGAAGACATCAGTGGAAGTATTGCTACAAAGACTATGGAGCTTAAAAATAGTTGAAATGAATTAAAAAATGCTATAAATGAGATGCAAAATAAAATGGAGGCGTCCAATGCACAGATTGAAGAGGCAGAAAGGAGAATAAGTCATTTAGAAGACACAATTAGAGAAAAAGAGGAAGCTGATACAGAACATGAAAGGAGAGTTCGAAAGCTCAGCGATACAATCAAACAGAATATCCGTATCACAGGAATTCCAGAAGAGGAAGAGAGAGGGAAAGGCGGTGAAGGAGTCCTTGAACAAATTATAGCAGAGAACTTCCCCAATCTGGGGAAGGAAACAGGCGTTGAAATCCAAGAGGCACAGAGAACTCCACTCAGACATAACTTGAATTGATCTTCTGCATGACATATCATAGGGAATCTGGCAAAATATAAAGACAAAGAGGAAATTCTGAAAGCAGCTAGGGAGAAAAGGGCCCTAACATACAAAGGGAAACCTATTAAAGTGGTGACAGACCTATCTACTGAAACTTGGCAGGCCAGAAAGGAATGGCAGGAGATCTTCAATGGGATGAACAGAAAAAATTAGCTGTCCAGCAAGCCTCTCATTCAGAATAGAAGGAGAGATAAAAGTCTTTCCAAATAAACAAAAATTGAAAGAATGTGTCACCACTAAACCAACCCTACAAGAAATTCTGAGGGGGACTCTGTGAGGGTATTGTTGGAGGGAACACAAGATAACAGAGACACCACCACAAGCATAAATCCTACAAAGGACACGATGACTCTAAACCCACATTTTCCAATAATAACACTGAATGTAAATGGACTAGATGCCCCAATAAAAAGACTCAGGGTAGCAGAATGGAAAAAAAAAAAAAATCCATCTATTTGCTGTCTACAAGAGACTCATTTTAGACTGGAGGACACCTTCAGATCGAACATAAGGGGATGGAGAAATATCTATCATGCTACGGGAAGTCAAAAGAAAGACGGAGTAGCTATACTTATATCAGACAAACTGGACTTTAAAGTAAAGATAGAAACAAGGGATGAAGAAGGGCATTATATAATAATTACAGGGTCTATCCCTCAGGAAGAACTAACAATTATAAATGTCTATGCACCAAATACGGAAGCACCTAAATAAATAAAACAATTAATCACCAACAGAAACACTCTTATCGATAAGAATGTGCTCATAGCACAGGATTTAACACTCCACTTACAGCAATGGATAGATCAACTAGACAGAAAATCAGTAAAGAAACAATGGACTTGAATGACACATTGGACCAGATGGATTTGACAGATATATTTAGAAGTCTACATTGAGGCCACGGAATTCACTTTCTTCTCAAGTGTGCATGGCACATTCTCCAAGATAGATCACACACTGGGACATAAAGCAGCTCTCAATAAATATAAAAGAATTGAGATAATACCATGCAAACTATCAGATCACAATGCTATGAAACTCAAAATTAATCACTGGAAGAAGTCTGGATTACCTCCAAACACATGGAGGATAAAGAACATCGCACTAAAGAACGAATGGGCCAATCAGGAAATTAGAGAAGAAATTAAAAATATATGGAAACAAATGGAAATGAAAATACAACAATCCAAACTATATGGGATGAGACAAAGACAGTCCTAAGACGAAAGTACATTGCACTCCAGGCCTATTTCAAGAAATTAGTAAAAACAGAAGTAAAAAATCTAACAGCACACCTAAAGGAATTAGAGGGAGAGCAACAAGAGCATCCCAAACCCAGGATAAGAGAAATAATGAACCTCAGGGCAGAAATAAACAATACAGAAAACAAACAGTTGAACAGATCAATGAAACCAAGAGTTGTTTAAAAAAAAAAATAAACAAAATTGACAAACCTCTAGTCAGGCTTCTCAAAAAGAAAAGAGAGAGCATCCAAATAGACAAAAATCATGAATGAAAATGGATTTATTAAAACCAACTCCTCAGAAACACAAACAATTATCAGGGAATACTATGAAAAATTATAAGCTAACAAACTCGACAACTTAGAAGAAATGGCCAAATTCTTAAACACACACTCACTACCAAAATTAACATGGTAAGAGTTATAAAACCTGAACAGACCCATAACTAGTGAAGAAATTGAATCAGTTATCAAAAATCTCCCAACAAATAAGAGCCCTGGACCAGATGGTTTCCCTGGGGAATTCTATCAGACATTTAAAACAGAATTAATATCAATGCTTCTCAAACTATTCCAAAAATAGAAATTGAAGGAAAACTTCTGCACTTATTTTATGAATCAATCACTTTGATTCCCAAGCCAGACAGAAACCCAGAAAAAAAAGAAAAAGAAAAAGAAAAAAAAAAAAACAAACCTACAGGCCAATATCCTTGATGAATACAGAAGCAAAAGTCCTCAACAAGATACCTGCAAATCTATTTCAACAGCACATAAAAAAAAAAAAAAATTATCCACCAAGATCAAGTGGGATTCATTCCTGGTTTACAAGGCTAGTTCAATATTCGCAAATCCATCAATGTGATACATCACATCACCAAAACAAAAGCTAAAAACCATATGATATTGTCGATAGATTCAGAAAAAGTATTTGACAAAATTCAACATCCTTTCTTAATAAAGACCCTCAAGAAAGTCAGGATAGAAGGAACTTACTTAAACAACATAAAAGCCATCTATGAGAAGCCCTCAGCTAACATCATCCTCAACAGGGAAAATCTGAGGACCTTCCCCCTGAGATCAGGAACATGACAGGGATTTCCACTCTCAACACTGCTGTTTCACATAGTGCTGGAAGTCCTAGCAACAGCTATCAGACAACAAAAGGAAATACAAGGCATCAGAATTGGCAAAGATGAAGTCAAACTTTCTCTTTTCTCAGACGACATGATACTCTACATAGAAAACCTGACAGACTCTACCAGAAGTCTACTAGAACTGATCCAAGAATTCAGCCGAGTTGCAAGGTACAAAATCAACGTACAGAAATCGGTTGCATTTTTATACACCAACAATGAAGCAAAAGAAAGGGAAATCAAGAAACTGATCCCATTCACAATTGCACACACACACACACACACACACACACACACACACACACACAAATAAAATACCTAGGAATAAACCTAACCAAAGATATAGGAGATCTGTATGACGAAAGCTATAGAAAACTTATGAAGGAAATTGAAGAAGACACAAAGAAATGGAAAAACATTCCATACTCATGGATAGGAAGAATAAATATACTTGAAATGTCATTATTATCGAAAGCAATCTACACATTCTATGCAATCCCAATCAAAATTGCACCAGCATTCTTCTCAAAGCTAGAACAAACTATCATAAAATTTGTATGGAACCACTAAAGACCCCGAATAGCCACATTAATATTGAAGAAGAAAACCAAAACGGGAGATATCACCATTCCAGACTTTAGCCTCTACTACAAAGCTGTCATCATCAAGAAAGGATGGTATTGGCACAAAAACAGACACATACACCAATGGAACAGAATTGAGAACTCAGAAGTGGACCCAAAAGTATATAGCCAACTAATCTTTGACAAAGCAGGAAAGAGTACCCAATGGAAAAAATACAGCGTCTTTAACAGAAGGTGCTGGGAGAACTGGACAGCAACATGCAGAAGAATGAAACTAGATCACTTTTTCACATCATACATAAAAATAAACTCAAAATGGATAAAGGACCTGAATGTGAGACAGGAAACCATCAAAACCCTAGAGGAGAAATCAGGAAACAACCTCCTTGACCTCCACCGCAGTCATTTCTTACTTGACACATCCCCAAAAGCAAAATAATCAAGAGCAAAATAAACTTCTGGGACCTCATCAAGATTAAAAGCTTCTGCACAGAAAAGGAAACAATCCATAAAACTAATAGGCAACCAATGGAATGGGAAAAGATAGTTGCAAATGACATATCAGATAGAGGGTTAATATCCAAAATCTATAAGGAATTCACCAAATTCCACACCTGAGAAACAAACAACCCAGTGAAGAAATGGGCTGAAGATATGCATAGACACTTCTCCAAAGAGGACATCCAGATGGCCAACAGACGCATGAAACGATGCTCAGCATCCCTCCTCATCAGGGAAATACACATCAAAACCACACTGAGATACCACCTCACACCAGTCAGAGTGGCTAAAATGAGCAAATCAGAGGACTCTAGATGCTGGCAAGGATGTGGAGACACGGGCACCCTCCTACACTGTTGGTGGGAATGTAAATTGGTGCAGCCCCTCTGGAAAACAGTGTGGAGGTTCCTCAAAACATTAACACTAGAACTCCCCTATGACCCAGCAATAGCACTGCTAGGAATTTACTGAAGGGATACAGGAGTGCTGTTGCATAGGGCACATGTACCTCAATGTTCAAAGTAGCACTCTCAACAATGCCAAAACTTGGAAAGAGCCTAAGTGTCCATCAACGGACAAATGGATCAAGAAGATGTGGTTCATCTATATAATGGAATATTACATGGCAATGAGAAAGAATGAAATCTGGCCATGTGTAGCAACACTGATGGAACTCGAGGGTGTTATGCTGAGCGAAATAAGTCAGGTAGAGAAGGACAGCCACCATATATTTGCACGTATAGGAGGATTAGGAGGAACTTAACGGAGGAACCTGGGGGAGAGGGAAGGAAGCAAACCATGAGGGACTCTGAATGCTGAGAACAAACTGAGGACTGATGGAGGTTGTGGGGAGGGGAAGGGGGGTGATGGGCATGCAGGAGGGCACTTGTTGGGATGAGCCCAGGGTGTTTCTTATATGGAAAGCAACTTGACAATAAACTATTAAAAATAAATAATAAAAAAGATTTCCTCTTTAAATATTTTACATTTACTTATACTTATTTTTATTTTAAACTCACATATGTAGGAAATTCTGTAATGTATAAAATGTTGAATGGTAGTTTTAAATATTCTTCTGTGAAAATTGTTTTTAAAATTGTCTCCAACATTGCTGACAATGAATCACGTCCCAATTTTGTCACTTCTTGTACATAGAAATATTTTGTTATGACCAAAGAATAATTTTAAAAATTTGTTCTCATTTTGTGGGAAGATAGTTACTGAACTAAAAATTAAAAGAATAATCCAATGCATATTCATCACTGTAGTAACCCGTAGTATAAAGATAGTGGCAGTCTTTCAAACACCAAAAATAAGATTTGATAATCATTCCAAATGTATGAAAAATGTATCTTCTGGCAAGGATGTGGAGCAACAGGATCTCTAATACATTACTGGTGGGAGTGTCAAATGGTTCAGCCACTTAGAATTTAATTTGGAGGCTTCTTAGAAAACTAAACATATTCTTGTCATATGATCCAGCCCTGCACTCCTCGGTTGTAACTCAAAAAGTTTTAAAAGTTACATTGACACAAAGTACTGTGCATGGATATTTATAGTAGATTTATTCATGCTTGGCAAAACTTGGAGGCAACCAACAAGTCTTTTGGTAGGTGAATAGATGAGCTATGGTACAATGAGACAATGGAATATTACTGTGTACCAAAATTAAATGAGCTTTCAAGGGTGAAAAGACATGGAGGACACTTAAAAACATATTGATATGATTCCAACTAAATGACATTCTGGAAAAATGAAAACTACAGAAACAATCAAAATATCAGTGGTTATGAGTGGTTGGGGGTGGCAATTGGATAGGCAGAGCACAGAACATTTTTAGGGAAGTGAGAATATTCTGTATGCTATTATATGCATAGGTGGCTCACTTCAATGTGCCATAGGTTGTTCATTTAACTGTAAAATTGTGGCGCATAATCTGAGCCCTGGGAGTAACTGGAGCTAATGAGAAAATATTCCCCTATGTATTCTACATTTTAAATTTCTACTAATACAGTATAAAAATATATTTTTAAAAATTTTGTGGCCATTTTACACTTGTTTCATATTTAGCTAAACAAAATGTTGATGAAAAAGAGAAAATACTTCTTAATTTTTTTAAAATTTTTAATGGTTTTTGAACAAATGAATTAAAATAAAATAAAGTTTGAGATTAGAAGTTAGATTTATGGAATTACTGAGAGCATCCAACAAGAGCCAGTTGCATGTTTTTAATATTTATGTGTTTAAAATGTTTTAAATTATTATTTGAATAAAATAAGACTTTGGCAGGCTAATTTGGTAATATGAAGGAATTATGACACATTGTGAAAAATTACATAATTTAAAATATAAAAGTTAATGATGATAAGACACTATAAATTATTATCACATTTAAGCATATATTTAAATATTATATTAAATTTTAATTAAGTTCAGTGCAAATTTGTCAATAAATAATTGAGAAATTAATTTGATAAAAATAGCAGTACTTAACTATGCTTGTGCAGAAAATACAAGCCATTGTTTTTATTATCATGAGTGAATTCCTAACTCAAAAGTAGGTAAACCAATTAAAAAATTTAAAAAATAATTCTATGAGTTGCTAAAATTTACCAAGAAAATTCTCAATACAGTCTGTATAATTTATTTTTTCAATATTCTGAGTTCTGCTACATTTTATCTGCAGATTTTATAGTTAATTTATTATGTTATTTTTTTTTCCTTTTAAAAACTCCACAGTGGTCTCACTAGGTGAATTTGTTTATCATTCCATAAAGTTATTGTGTACAAAATAAGTCTACGAGGGAAAAAAGGTAATCTATATTTGGAGTTGTCAGAAATGAGGGGGTATTTGGCAAAAAGGTTAAGATGGTGGATAAGTAGTGTGATCCTAAGCTTGCCTCCTCCCACAAACAGCTAAATAAATATAAAGTGATTCTGAATACACAACAAAGTAAGCAATAGTATTAGAGAACAGAGCTGCATGTCTACAAACAGAAAAGATGACTCACGGAAGGTAGGGAGTGCAAAGAGTTGATTTGTGGGGGAAAAGAGCCAGGGGTGCTGTTGTGGGGAGGGAACTCTGATCACAGAGAGATAAGAGAAAGAAAGAGTGAAAAAGAAAAAAAAGAAAAGTGAAAACATGCACAGGGGACTGTTCTCCAAAACCACTGACAGGAAAAAAGAAGAGGGTTTCAATATCGCTTGTTTATAAAAACACTCTGAAGTTTCAGAAGCCAGTGCCTGGCAGTGATCCAGCAAGGAAGAAAGGTAGAGCCCCAGGAGTAGTTGGCCCTGTCTGAGGACTCCTGTGTTGCATGGGGGAGAAGTCATTCGCCTCCTTGAAGTGTATTTGGTAGAGGTGATACAGCTTCCCCATGTACAAAAGAGAAGAAGGCACCTGTGGGTGCCATTGAGCTGCCCCGTTCACCAGTATAGGAATAAAGATGCCGGCTGGGGATAGCAAACCTTGGCACCAGCCATGTATTGTAATTTACCAAAATCTCTGAGCTGCTGCCTCTGTGCTGTAAACAGTTCCATAGCTGTTTTCTGGGGTAAGCTGCCACTGGCCATAGTGCAGTGAGACCTTCCCACAGAAGCTTCTGAGCTGCAAGGGTTTCTCAAGTGTGGTGTTTTGAAACCGCTGCACCTGAGATAAAACACAGTAGTGCTATGCCACGTAGGCAGGAAGAAATCTGTCAAGGACAAAGTGAAGGTGGGTATCTGATGGAAGCCAAAGACATAGGAGGGGCGATCATTTCCCCATAAATGAGGGCATGAATTTCCTGCTCCATAGACTAGAGAGCAGGGCAAAGCCATTTTCACCCTTAGTCCACCAGCACTGATTGACCTCAGTGGACTAGACAGTGCCACCATGTGGATAAAGGAGCCATTACATCTAGCCCTATTCCCTTGCACCCTCCAGACACATATCCATTAGGGCAAATCCACCTGAGAATCAGAGCAGCAGGTCCTTCCTCCAGAACAGCACAACACCCCCAAAGCACTAAGTCTATTGATCATAGAATTTGGCAATGTTTTAGTTGTAGGAGAAACACGATGTAGCTTCCTTTGAATTTCTGTTTGGTTGGTTGCTTGGCTTTCTGGATTTCTTTTAATTTTAGTTTTTGTTTGTTTGTTTTGTTTTGTTTTTCTTGAATACAGAACGAGCAATTTATTTTATTTTTAATTTTTTAAATTTTTTTAATCTTTTTTTCTATCAAACTTCTCTTAGCAAGTGGACCAAAACATATGTAGGATCTAACTTCATTTATTATTTTAGAATTTTTATTTTATTTTATTATTTTTTTCCTCCAAAATGACAATACAGAGGAATTCACTCCAAAGAAAGAACAGGAAGAAATGATGGCAGGGATTTAATCAATACAGATAGAGGTAGGATGTCTGAACTAGAATTTAAAATAATTATAAGGATTCTAGTTGGGCTTGAAAAAACGATAGAAGACACCAAAGAATCCCTTACTGCAGAAATAAAAGAGCTAAAATCTAGTCAGGCCAAAATTAAAAGAGCTATAACTAACATGCTAGCCAAATACATGTAAGAAGAGAAAGGACAAAACAGGGGAATGAATTAGTGATATGGAAGATAAAATTATGGACAATATTGAGACTGAAAAGAATAGAGAAACAAAGGTATGGAACATGAAGGTAGACTTGGGGAACTCAGTGGCTTATTAAAATGGAATAACGGGGGGGGGGGGCCTGGGTGGCTTAGTCGGTTAATCGTCCGACTTCCGCTTGGGTCATGATCTCGCTGTTCCTGGGTTCGAGCCCCGCGTCGGGCTTTGTGCTGACTGCCAGCTCAGAGCCTGGAGCCTGTTTCAGTCTGTGACTCCCTCTCTCTCTGACCCTCCCCTGCTCATGCTGTTTCTCTCTCTCTCCTAGAAATAAATAAAACATTAAAAAAAAATCTTTAAAATGAAATAACGGAGGACTGTAGGGGAAAAGAAGGGGGGAAATAGTGGGGTAGAGGGAGGGAGGCAAACCATGATACACTCTTGAATGCTGAGAACAAACTGAGGACTGATGGGGGTGGGGGAGAGGGGATGGGGGGTGATGGGCATGGAGGAGGGCACTTGTGGGGATGAGCACTGGGTGTTATATGGAAACCAACTTGAAAATAAACTATTATTTTTTTTTAAATAAAATGGAATAACATTAGTATCATAGGATTCTGAGAAGATGAAGAGTGTCAGAAAGGGGTAGGTTCATGTGAGCAAATTATGGCTGAAAACTTCCCCAGTCTGGGGAAGGACACCACCATCAAAACCCAAGAAGCGCAGAAAACTCCCATTAAATTCAACAAAAGCTAGCTATTGCCAAGGCATATCATAGTCAAATTCACAAAATAGACAGACAAGGAAAGAATCCTGAAAGTAACAAGGGAAAAAAGCCCTTAACCTACAAGTAAAGATATATCAAGTTTGCAGCAGATCTGTCCACAGAAACCTGGCAGGCCAGAAGGGAATGGCAGCATATACTCAACGTGCTGAATGGGAAAGATATGCAGCCAAGAATACTTTATCCACCAAGGCTGTCATTCAGAAGAGGAGAAATAAAGAACTTTCCAAACAAACAAAAACTAAAAGAGTTTGTGACCATTAAACCAGCCCTGCAAGAAATATTAAGGGGGAACCCTTTGAGTAGGGGGAAAAAAGACCATAAGTGACAAACACTAGAGAGGAACAGAGACCATCACCAACTTCACAGGTAAACAGAAACACTAACTTTACATGTAACAAAATAGCACTAAACTCATATCTTTCAATAATCACCTGGAATATAAATGGATTAAATGCTCCAGTGGGGCGCCTGGGTGGCTCAGTTGCTTGATCTCACAATTCGTAGGTTCGAGCCCCATGTCGGGCTCTGTGCTGACAGCTAGCTCAGAGCCTGGAGCCTGCTTCAGATTCTGTGTGCCCCTCTCTCTCTTCTCCTCTCCCACTCATGCTGTATTTCTCTCTGTCTCAATAATAAATAAACATTAAAAAAAAAAGACATAGGGTATCAGAATGGATAAAGAAACAAGATCCATCTATATGCTACCTACATACAGGAGACCCATTTTAGATCCAAAGACATAAGAGATTGAAAGTAGTGGATGAAGAACCATCTATCATGCTAATACACTCATACCAGACAAACTAGACTTTAAAATGAATACTGTAACAAGAGATGAAGATGAGCATTATGTCATAATTAAGGGGTCTATCCATGAAGAAGATGTGATGATTATAAATATTTATGCTCTCAATTTGGGATGCCCAACTCTAGCTATATATCTCTATAGATAGATAAATTACTATATTATATATAAATTAGTTATACATAATTTTTAATTAATTATATATGAAATATATTTTATATACAAATATATATTAAAAACAAATATAATAACATATATACAAAAACATGTATTAATAACATATAAAGAAACAATAGCATATATATGAATAACATATAAATATATATTAATAAATATATATAATACTCAATATATATAATGTATTATACCATGCAAATATATATTTATGCATTAATTAATGTAAATATTAATAACAAAACAATAGCAACGTACAGAAATAACAAACATAATAGATTATTGATAACAATACAATAATAGTAGGGGACTTTAATACCCCACTTACAGCAATGGACAGATCATTTAATCAGAGAAGCAGCTAGGAAACAATGGTTTGAATGACACACTGGACAAGATGGATTTAACAGATACATTCAGAAAATACCATCCTAAAGCAGCAGAATACACAGCAGTATTTTCAAGTGCATACAAAACATTCTCCAGAACAGATCACATCCTGGGTCACAAATCATCCCTCAACAAGTACAAAGGATTGAGATCATACCATGCATATTCACAACGCTATGAAATTTAAAGTCAAGCACAAGATAGAATTTGGAAAGACCACAAACATATGTAGGTTTAAAAAAATCTTACTAAAGAATAAAAGAGTTAACCTGGAAATTAAAAGGAATTACAAAGTACATGGAAGTAAATGAAAATGAAAACACAGTAGTCCAAAACCTTTGGGATGCAGCAAATACAGTCATGAGAGGGAAGCATGATACATTACAGGCCTGCGTCAAGAAGCAAGAAAGGTCTCAAATACACAACCTAAGTTTACACCTAAAAGAGCTAGAAAAGGAGAAGCAAATTCAGTGTAAAGCTACCAGAAGAAAGGAAATTATAAAAATTTGAGCAGAAAAAAACTATATAGAAACAACAACATCAACAAACGATAGAACAGATTAACAAAACTAAGAGCTGGTTCTTTAAAAGAATTAATGAAATCGATAAATCCCTAGCCAGAATTACTAAAAAGATACGAGAAAGGACCCAAATAAATAAAATCACAAATGAAAAGGGAGAGATCACAAGAGAAACAGAAACAATTATAAGAAAATATTATGAAAAGTTATATGCCAACAAACTGGGCAATCTAGAAGAAATAGATAAATACCTAGAAACATACAAACTACCGAAATTGAAATAGGAAGAAACAGAAAATTTGAACAGACCCTTAACCAGCAAAGAAATTAAAACAATAATAAAAAAGTCTTCCAACAAACATAATTCCAAGGTCAGATGGCTTCCCAGGGGAATTCTACCAGACATTTAAAGAAAAGTTAATACCTCTTCTTCTCAAATTGCTCCATAAAATAGAAATAGCAAGAAAATTTGTAAACTCATTCTATGAGGCCAGTCTTACTTTAATTCCAAAACCAGACAAAGACCCCACTAAAAAGTAGAACCACAGGCCAATATGCTTGATGAACATGGATGCAATATTTACAATAAGATACTACCAAATTGAATCCAATAGTACATTAGAAGAATTATTCACCACGATAAACTATTCCTGGGCTGCAGGACTGGATCAATATCTGCAAATCAATCAACATGATATACCACATTAATAAAAGAAATTATAAGAACCATATGATCCTTTGAATAGATGTAGAAAAAGTATTTGACAAAATACAATATTCATTCTTGATAGAAACCCTCAACAAACAACCCTCAACAAAGTAGGGATAGATGGAATATACCTCAACATCATAGTGGCCATATACAAAAGACACACGACTATTATCATCCTCAATGAAGAGAATCTGAGAGCCTTTCCCATACAGTCAGGAGTCAGACAAGGATATCCACTCTCACTATTACTACTTAACATATTACTGAGAGCCTAGCCTCAGCCATCAGACAATAAAAAGAAATAAAAGGCATCTAAAATCACCAAGGAAGAAATCAAACTTTCACTATTTGCCAATGACATGATACTCTATATAGCAAACCTGAAAGACTCCACCAAAAAATTGTTAGCACTAATACATCAATTCAGCAAATACAGAGGATATAAAACCAACACACACAGTTTGGTGGCTTTTCTATACACCAAAAACGAAGCAGAAAAGAAAAAGAAATCAAAGAATCGATCATATCTGCAGTTGCATCAAAAAAAAAAAAAAAAAAAAAGATATCTAGAAGGAAATGTAACCAAAGAGGTAAAAGATCTGTACTCTGAAAACTATAGAACACTGATCAAAGAAATTGAAAAGGACACAAAGAAATGGAAAAGCATTCCATTCTCAGGGATTGGAAGAGCAAACATTGTTTAAATGTCTATATTACTCAAAACAACCTACACATTTTGTGCAATCCCTATCTAAATACCACCAGAATTGTTCACAGAACTAGAACAAGCAATGCTAAAATTTGTGTGGAACTGAAAAATACCCCCAAATAGCTAAAGTACTCCTGAAAAAGATAAATAAAATTGGAGGTATCATGATTCCAGATTTCAAGCTATATTACAAAGCTGCAGTCATCAAGACAGTATGGTACTGGCACAAAAGCATACACATAAACCAAAGGAACAGAGTAGAAAAGCCAGAAATGGACCCACAACTACATGGTTATCTCATATTCAACAAAACATGAAAAAATAACCAATGGACAAAAGACAGTCTCTTCAACAAATGGTGCTGGAAAACCTGGACAGCAACCTGCAAAAGAATAAAACGACCACTTTCTTACACCATACATAAAAAAAAAAGTAAAAATGAATGAAAGATCTAAATGTGAGAAGGAAAGTCCTCAAAATCCTAGGCATTAAACTCTTTTATCTCAACCACAGCAACTTCTTAGTAGACATGTTGCAGGAGGTAAGGGAAACAGAAGCAAACATGAACTACTGGGACTTCATCACCATAAACAGATTCTGCAGAGGAAAGGAAACAATCAACAAAACTAAATGGCAGCTTAGAGAATGGGAGAAGACCTTTGCAAATGAAATATTAGATAAAGGGTTAGTATCCAAAACCCATAAAGAACTTAGCAAACTCAACACCCCAAAAACAATAATCCAGGGAGGAAATAGGAAGAAGACCTGAATAAACACTTTTCCAAAGAACACGTCCAGAGGGCAAATAGACATATGAAAAGATCCTCAACCTCACTCATCATCAGTGAAATAAAAATCAAAACTATGATGAGATAACATCTTATATCTGTTAGAATGGCTAAAAATAATAGCACAAAGGTTTCGGTGAGGATGCAGAGGAAGGGGAACCCTCTTGCACTGTTGGTGGGAATGCAAACTGGTTCAGCCCCTCTGGAGAACAGTATGTTTGTTCCTCTGAAAACTAAAAATAGATATACCTATGATCCATCAATTGCACTAGTAGGTATTTACCTAAAGGATAAAAAAATTCAGATGTGAATGTGTGGATATACCACAATGTTTATAGGAGGATTATCAGTAATAGCCAAAATATGGAGAAAGCCCAATTATCCATTAACAGATGCATGGATAAAGAAGATGTATATATGTATAATGAAATATTACTCAGCCATCAAAAAGAATGAAATCTTGCCATTTGCAATGACATGAATGAAGCTAGAGTGTATTATGCTAAGTGAAATAATCAGTTAGAGAATGACAAATAACATATAATTTCACTCATATGTGGAATTAAAAAAAGCAAAGCAAATGAACATATGGGAAAGGAGGAAAAGAGAGAGGGAAACAAACCATAAGAGACTCTCAATGATAGGGAACAAACTGAGGGTTGATGGAGGGAGGTGGGTTGGAAATGGGTAGATGGTTGATGAGTATTAAGGAGGGCACATATGATGAGCACTGGGTGTTGTATGTAAGTGATCAATCACTGAACTCTACTCCTGAAATCAGTATTGCACTGCATCTTAACTAACTAGAATTTATGTTAAAAATTTGAAAAAGAAAAAAAAAGACATGAAAGGGTATTATAGGCAACACATATCTGGAACAAAAACAGAAATCCCACAACATTCTGCCTAGAAGAGAAACCCAAGAGCATCTCAGACATTCTTCTTTTATTTAGGGATAGTGACACACAGAAATGAATGTAATTAAAGAAATCTCTTCTTTAAAATATCATACAAAGTGGGAACAGTAGCCAGACTCTCTTGGGAGCCTAGGATATTTCACACTTCTGAATGCTAGCAGCTGAAAAAGCCTATAGACGATGAAGCATCTGAAGATGACTCAGATTCACTTTCTTTAAACAGTGAAAGAACCTATATTTTCAAATAAGACCATATAACGATTTCTGCACACTATGGAAAATTTTGATTTGGTGAATGATGAAAAAAATTATCTATTGTAGAATCTGATACCAAAAAAAAAAAAATTCTCCCCATTCTTTTGGACTGAACTTAAACATTAATAGGTAAGACTGAGATAGATTTTTTAAATGTAAAAACAGATAAAAATAACTATCTGGATAGTTTATGAGTTTATCCAAATAGTGCCATAGGTATTGGTTTGCACCGAAATAACAACAACCTGCAATTAGGGACTATTCAGTGATAGTCGTTAAAGTTAAGAGTTGTTTTAGTTTATTACTATATTGTACAACTGAAACTAATATAACACTGTATGTTAACTACCTGTAATTAAAATAAAACCTTTAAATTAAGAACAAAAAAGAATAGTTTTAGTCTCCCCATGCTTTTCATTTCTCCCAGAGATATGTACTTCGGCATGGGGAAACTGTGAAAAAGAACCTTTGCTAGTTATAGTTCTCTTTACACTTTTAAATATTTCTGGTAGATTACAAGCATACCTTTAAAAATTAGTTGCCTAAATATTGTTTTACATATATAATTAATATTACAGATAATGTTTAATATTTCATAAGTACTTTACCAATCTGGAAAGTAGCAATTAAACCTGAATATTCAGAAGTAAGCAAAAAAATCGGACCTTGGGTGGACAAAAATAGAGGCTATACAGCAATGAATGCATTTTAGGCATTTTCTTTTTAAACTACCCTGTTTAATTATTTTTAATCAGATCCTGTTTGCTCTAATTTTGTACATAAACTGACAAAATTAATTATTTGGTTTCTAAATTTCTAGTAGTTTAAAAACAGCAAAAAGGCTGAGACCATTAGAGAGGAAACCAACTATAACAAACACGTACAATGAAGTTAAAACATAGCAGTACGGGCCTACTAGTAAAGGTTCAAATATCTTTAACGCAATAGATCTTGAAGAAATTATGTATAATAAATAAATTCATTAATTCCTTTAAAACCTTGTTCATTCTGTCCCGTCCTCATGAGGAATTTATGGCAGCTTACAAGAATATATAAAATAAGCAAGGGTGAAAGGGACAAAAAGTGTGTGGGAATGGTCCAGGAGAGATGTCTGCCTCAGTAATTGCCAAGTACTAAAAGTTTGTTTCCTATATCACTTGGTAGCTCCTTTGAAGAAATCTCTTTTATAACATAATTTGCCTGGGGAACCTAAATGTGCCTTTCTAATAAAAAATTATGTAACTGAACTTGCCTCCTTTTTCATTGTGACTGACAGTTAAATGGGACAAATTTTAACTTGATTATTACACAACTATGTAAATCCCTTATAGACAACATGTATGTTCTTTCCCTTGAGTTTTTATTAATTTTTCTCTGATCCCATTCTTTACTATTTTTCTGTTATTTTCATTAGTGTCATTTTCTTTCCTTTATTAAATCAACTTTTTGTAAAACAATGTGGGATATCAATAAATAAATGAAAATGACCTCTCAAAACTAAACTAACAAACATATTGGAAGTTTGAGAAAAATCAAATAACACATATGTCCAGGCAATTACAAGTTATTATATATATCAGATTATTTTTCTAGTTTTTTTTTATTTTTTAATTTTTTTTAATGTTTATTTATTTTTTGAGAGGGACAGACAGATTGTGAGTGGGGGAGGGGCAGAGAGAGAGGGAGACACAGAATCTGAAGCAGTCTCCAGTCTCTGTGGTGATGGCACAGAGCCTCAGGCAGGGTATAAACCCATGAACCATGAGATCATGACCTGAGCAGAAGTTTTAACTGAGCCAACCAGGCACCCCACATAACAGATTATTTTAAAGCTATATCTACTTTAATTTTTTGTTAAATGTTTCCTTAAACTATAAAAACAAATATATCTACATTTCTTTAAAATTCCTAATGTATAGCTAATTTCCAACCTATTAGCCTGGTATAAGAAACTAGCATCTAGGCTAACACTGTCCAATAGAATTTTCTAGTACACAGACACTTGAGCAACTTGACCTACTTGACTATTTTCATATATATATTTCATAGATTTTTCATGGAAAAATAAAATGATATATCATTTAAAAATCAATTTAAGAAGTCTGGCAATTTGTCATAAGTTTAAATATACAACTAGATTATGACTGATCGATTTCATTCCTAGATATTTACCCAAGAGAAATGGAAATATGTGTCCACAAAAAGACATGTTTATGAAACTTCAGAGCTACTTTATCTTCAAGAGATATATTAACTTTTTTTCAAACGCAGATATGATTACTTTCTCAAAAACCCACTGCTTGTCAGTTTACTAAGAGAGCTAATCAAAGTTTATATCTTTATTGTTCTGTTGCCCATGAGATTATAATTATCTCTTTTTCTCATAATAGTATATCTAATGAAATCAAGGTTCCTTTACACTAATTATCCAAAGAAATAAAGGATTCAAGTATGACTAACCAACATTGATTTCTGCCTTGTTACATGATTACTATCTGCCTGGAAAGCTGTAGCTGTACTGATGCCTAAATACATTATCAGTGACAGAAATCTGCAAAGAAGAATACAGGAGTAAAAATCAATCAATCAATCAATCTGGAAACATAAGCAAATTAATAAAATTTTAAGATTCATGGGGGTGGAGTAGGAGATGGCAGAGTAGGAAGACCCTAGGCTCCTTTCATCCCACAAACAAAACTAGGGATTATCAAATCATCCTAAATACCCCAAAAATTCATGCAAAGAATGACAAAACAAAATCCACAACTAAAGCGAGAGAAGAGGCCACATCAAAGAGTGTAGGAAGTGTGGAGAGGTGGTTTAGGGGAGAAAGAGATCATGGGTTCTATGGAAGGAAGGAGCTGTGGTCCTAGAGTAGGGCGAGAAGGAAAGAGAGAAACACAAAGGGGGATGCACAAGGAGAGCATTTCCCCAAAGCTATTAGTATAGAATAGAGAGCAGCTAAATTTCATGAGTTCTTGTAGCCAATGTGGCTTAGAGGCTGGAGTTTTAAAGGCCAAGGGCTTGGTTGGGATACAGTCTAGAGGGCACTGCACTGGCCCTGAAGAGAAGACAAGAAAACAACCTACGTGCAGACATCATGAAAACAGAATTGGAAAAATGCCTGTGGCACACAATGGGAAGATTATTCCCTGTTCTAAGAGCCCTTTTCTGAGAGATAGCATTCACGGAGATGCCTCTTTTGGAACAAAGTGGCTGGTGCCATTCCCTCCCCCCAAACTCCTTGGCATAAACATAGAGCCACCTGATGGAAGCAGCTCCACAGACACTGGCTGTCTAACTTGCTTACACTAAGCCTCAACCCCCTGTGCTCTGGCAGGACTACCCTTGTCAACCAAGTGTACTTCAAGCCCAGCATGGCCAGCCCTTCCTCCGGAAGAGCAGCAAAAACACTTGCTCATGCCATGTCTCCAGAGAAGAGTGTTCTACAGGGCCTCAGTTTTGGTGGAGCTGGTTTTAGCTCTCATTTTACAACCAGACTAGAGAGCACCTAGTTAAGACTCAACACATTCAAGTCAAGGACCAAACATTGCCCACAACAGACAAGGGATGCCTTTGCAGATGACTGGCCTAAAGGGTAGACAAGCCACAACAATACAGCAGAGCACACACAGCACATGCCAGAGACACTCCCTGAAGCACCAGGACCTGGGCACTACACAACCTCTTATTTATAATGTCATTACTTTCAGGAGCAAGAGGCATAACTAGCTTTTATAACACATCGAAGGCAGAGACTTAGACAAAAATGCCAAGATGGAGGAATTTATCCCAAATGGAAGAAGATAAGGCCACAGCCAGAGAGCTAAGCAAAACATATATAAGTAGCATGCCTGAAGGAGAATTTAAAGCACAATCATAAAGATACTCACTGAGCTTGAGAAAAGAATAGAAGACATCAGGGAAACCTTTATCACAGAGATAAAAGAGTTAAAAAGTACCAATCAGAGCTAAAGAGTACAATAAATAAGATGGGAAATAGGCTTGATGTAATGGACATCAGGCTGGGAGAAGCAGAGGGATGAATTATTGACCTAGAATACAAAATAATGGAAAATAATGAAGCTGAACAAAAGAGAGAAAGAATTATGCTACATAAGAATAGACTTAGGGAATTCAGTGGCTGCACCAAAAAATAATAACATTTATATTCTAGGTGTCCCAGAAGAAGAAGAGAGAGAAAGGGGGACAGAATATTTATTTCAAGAAATAATAGCAGAGAACTTCTCTAATCTGGGGAAGGAAACTGACATTCAGTTCCAGGAGACACAGAGAGCTCCCATCAACATCAACAAAAGCAGGCCAACACTGAGACATGTTTTATTTAAGTTTGCAAGATATAGTGATAAAGAAAAAATCTTATAAGCAGCAGGACAAAAGAAGTCCTTAACTTACAAGGGAAAAATCCCTAAGGTTAGCTGGAGATTTCTCAACCAAAACTTGGGAAACCAGAAGGGAATGGCATGATACATTCAAAGTGCTGAATGGAAAATCTGAAGGCAAGAAAACTCTATCCAGCAAGGCTATCATTCAGAATAGGAGAGACAATGGGTCTCCCAGACAAACAAAAATAACAAGAGTTCATGACCACTGAAGTAGCCCTGCAAGAAATATTAAAGGGAACTCTGAGTGCAAAGGAGAGACCACAAGTGATAAAGAAAAGAGACTTAAAGAACATCTCCAGAAGCAATGATAAAACATGTAATAAAATGACAATAAATACATATCTATCAATAATTACTTTGAATGTAAATGGACTATATGCTCCAATCAAAAGCCTTAGGGTGTCCAAATGCATAAAAAAAAAAAAAAAAAAAAACAAGACCTATCTATATTCTAAAATGAGGGACTCATTTTAGACCTAAAGATACCTGAAGATTGATAGAGAAACATTTATCACACAAACAGATGCCAAATGAAGATAAATGAAGATAAAAATATTCACTGTATTGTTATCACAGGTATTGAAGAGTGTATGTATATTAGGAAGCGAAAACTTGGTCTTTACTGTTTAAGGCAGATTATCTATTATCAAAGCATTCTCCAAATGAAGGTTTCCTTTTGCCTCTGGCATGTAGCTACTTTAGAGGCACTATCAATGCCAAATCACTTTAATCCAGTCTGATATTTATATAATTCTCAGATGCATTTCAATAACTGTGTTAGTTGGTCTATTTATATTTCATACTTAGTTTAGTAGTTTAGTCCGTTTAGGTCACCAACCTAAAGGCAAATTTACTAAGGTATGTTCACCTCAGTGGATTCTCTCTCTCTATTTTTTAGTGGGTTCTATATTTTAATTTCTATCCTCCTGGCCCCATTAACCAAAAACAAAATTCTTTGTTAAGCAACTCAACTCCTTAGCTGCCGATTTAGGAATCAACAATAGCCTTGAAAAGTGACACCAGACACTATAATCACTTGCCCTGGTTTTTCTTATCATCTGAAAATAGCCCTAAAAATGCCAATATCTTGCTACTTATCAATATCTTCAAAATTTTATGACTGTTTTGTCTTACTTTTCTAGTAGTTTTCAAAATTGAAGGCTAGTATGAATCAAAGTATTCCACCAATGTCCTCAGATAAAGTTTTGACAAAATAATCTAGCTATGTTAACTCAGTAATATGACTATAGTTTGAATAAATCATACAGTTCCACCACAAATATAGACTATGGTGTTTGTAGCAAGAAGATAGATATGATAAAATCTGTGGTTTAAATGGATCATCCTAATGATTATGTGGAATACAGATTGTACTAGAGATAAAGTGGAGTCAGAATTCAATGAGTACATGATTACACAAAAGATGATGATTGTGAATTGGAGCAATTGAAGTAGACATTAGGTAATAGGAACTTGTTTGTAGATGCCTTAAAAAGCAAACCAACTGGTGACTGAATAAGAGATGAGGTTTTATATCCGTCCTACCTGGTGGACATAAAATGATTCTAAGCTTGAAAAACTGAGTATATGGTAATACAGTTTTCCAAGCTGAGAAAATAAGTAGAAAAAATAGTCCTTCTTAGGGAAGATAATACATTGTTTTTCAGCTTGTTATTTTGAAGTTAAGAGACTCCTCTGAAAAGTGGAGAAACTGGGAATAGGAAGGCAAGTTAACACAAGGCACTATAATAGCTCAGAGCCCAATTTTCTAATGACTCTTTCAAATTGAAGTTCAGTGTAATGTCATAAATATTTATTAAACACCTGTGTATAAAATATTGTGTTAAGTACCATGAGATACAGTATATGTTTTCAAAATCTTCTAATAACAGTAGATATGTTTGGAGATACAGTTAAAGAATCATAATAAAATAAACTTTCCTGATTTATAATTTGGTGCTCCTTCCATTGTTTGTTTGTTTTTTTTTTTTTAATGTTTTATTTATTTCTAGGAGAGAGAGAGAGACAGCGTGAGCAGGGGAGGGTCAGAGAGAGAGGGAAGTACAGACTCTGAAACAGGCTCCAGGCTCTGAGCTGGCAGTCAGCACAGAGCCCGACGCGGAGCTCGAACCCATGAACCGCGAGATCATGACCTAAGCGAAAGTCAGACGCTTAACCGACTAAGCCACCCAGGCGCCCCACTCCTTCCATTGTACCATGTGATGTGTGGATGGAAACTGGTGCATTAGATATCATAAGCACTATCAAAGTAACATTGGATCAAGGCGAGATGGTGGAGAAGCAGGGAGCACCATCCATTTTGCCTGCACTCATCTCTTAAACAGAGAAGGCCTGAAGTCGTAGGACACTGAGCCACAGAAATTTGGGAAGAGAAAGAGACAGAGTACACTGGGAAGGAAACCTCATAAGTGTGTGAGTGCGAACTGAGGAAGATAAAAGCAGGATGGGACCCAGAGATACGGAGGGAGGGGAAGGAACCATCTATGAGAAGCCCTCAGCTAACATCATACTCAGTGGGGAAAAACTGAGAGCTTTCCCCCTGAGATCAGAAACACGACAGGGATGTCCACTCTCACCACTGTTGTTTCCCATAGTGCTGGAAGTCCTAGCATCAGCCATCAGACAACAAAAGGAAATCAAAGGCATCAAAATCGGCAAAGAAGTCAAACTTTCACTTTTCACAGACGACATGATACTCTACATAGAAAACCCAACAGACTCCACCAGAAGCCTACTAGAACTGATCCAAGAATTCAGCCAAGCTGCAGGGTACAAAATCAACGTACAGAAATTGGTTGTATTTTTATACACCAACAATGAAGCAACAGAAAGAGAAATCAAGAAACGGATCCCATTCACAATTGCACAAAAAACCATAAAGCACCTAGGAATAAACCTAACCAAGGATACAAGAGATCTGTATGATGAAAACTATAGAAAACTTATGAAGGAAATTGAAGAAGACACAAAGAAATGGAAAAACATCCCATGCTCATGGATAGGAAGAATAAATATAGTTAAAATGTCATTACTACCCAAAGAAATCTACACATTCAATGCAATCCCAATCAAAATTGCACCAGCATTCTTCTCAGAACTAGAACAGACTATCATAAAATTTGTATGGAACCACAAAAGACCCCGAATAGTCAGAGTAATACTGAAAAATGAAACCAAAACGGGAGGCATCGGCATCCCAGACTTTAGCCTCTATTACAAAGCTGCCATCATCAAGACAGTATGGTATTGGCACAAAAGCAGACACATACACCAATGGAACAGAATTGAGAACTCAGAAGTGGACCCAAAAGTATACAGCCAACTAATCTTTGACAAAGCAGGAAAGAGTATCCAATGGATAAAACACAGCCTCTTTAACAGAAGGTGCTGGGAGAACTGGACAGCAACATGCAGAAGAATGAAACTAGATCATTTTCTCACACTATACACAAAAATAAACTCAAAATGAATAAAGGACCTGAATGTGAGACAGGAAACCACCAAAACCCTAGAGGAGAATGCAGGAAACAACCTCCTTGACCTCCACCGCAGCAACTTCTTACTTGACACATCCCCAAAATCAAGGGGATCAAGAGCAAAAATAAATGATTGGGATCTCATCAAGATTAAAATCTTCTGCACCACAAACGAAACAATCCATAAAACTAATAGGCAATCGATGGAATGGGAAAAGAAGTCGCAAATGACATATCAAATAAAGGGTTAATATCCAAAATCTATAAGGAACTCACCAAACTCCACACCTGAGAAATAAACAACCCAGGAAAGAAATGGGCAGAAGATATGAACAGACACTTCTCCAAAGAGGACATCCAGATGACCAACAGACACATGAAACAATGCTCAGTGTCCCTCATCATCAGGAAAATGCAGATCAAAACCACACTGAGATACCACCTCATGCCAAAGTGGCTAAAATGAGCAAATCAGAAGACTCTAGATGCTGGCGAGGATGTGGAGAAACAGGAACCCTCCTACAGGGTTGGTGGGAATGTAAACTGGTGCATCCCCTCTGGAAAACAGTGTGGAGGTTCCTCAAAACATTAACAGAAGAACTCCACTATGACCCAGCAATAGCACTGCTAGGAATTGACCCAAGGGATACAGGCATAGGAGCACATGTACCCCAATGTTCATAGCAGCACTCCCAACAATAGCCAAAACATGGAAAGAGCCTAAGTGTTCATCAAGGGACGAGTGGATCCAGAAGATGTTTATCTATACAATGGAATACTACATGGCAATGAGAAAGAATGAAATGTGGCCATGTGTAGCAACATGGAAGGACCTTGAGGGTGTTATGCTGAGCAGAATAACTCAGGCAGAGAAGGACAAATACCATATGTTTGCACGTATAGGAGGATTAGGAGAACTTATCGGTGGACCAAGGGGGAGAAAAAGGAGGGAAATAGTGGGGGAGAGGGAGAGAGGAAAACCATTAAAGATTCTTAAATACTGAGAACAAACTGAGGACTGATGGGTCTGGGGGGTAGGGGGGAGATGGGCATGGAGGAGGGCACTTGTGGGGATGAGCACTGGGTGTTATATGGAAACCTACTTGACGATAGACTATTTGTAAAAAAAATAAAATAAAATAAAATCAACATGTTTGATCACTGATAAATATGGGGGGAAATTTAGGGCCTGCTAGCAGAAAGAGAGAATGAATGATAATATTAATATGAATACATGAATATGGTGTTAATGCAATAGAATTATAGAGAGAAAAGAGATGGCATATTCAATCATTACCTGGTAACTTTTTAAGGTCCAAATAAGTTTCTACATGGGCATTAGTCATAGCAAAAGGAAAATTTATACAGAGAGCTCAGAAACCCTGATCATCTTATAGAAGATATGGTTTGACAGACTATATAATGATTATTTACCTTATTTTGGATGCTATCAATATTTATGCAGTTTATTTTGCATCTTTTGGCAAACATATTATACTGTTCCATTTCAGACAAATAAAACTACCAGATCTTTTTCAAATAAATAGCTGATAAGTTAGTTCTTAAATTATTTGTGTATGTAAACTTTGGGCTTCTGAACCTGAATACAGGGCCTGAAACATTTCCATTAATTTTTTTTTCACCAATGTGTTTCTTATTTTTAAAGATCCTGAATGAAACGTTATGCCTTTAAATGCTTAATCAACTCTGCAACCATGAAATTAATTGACTCTTAAAATATGCCACAACCCTCAGCCTCAGTTTTTGAAAAACTAATTAGGAAATCTTCAAAGATGAGACTGCATATAATAGAAGTTCTTTTAATGTTTATTTATTTTTGAGAGAGAGAGAGAGAGAGAGCGCACAAGGAGGGAAGCGACAGAAAGAGGGAGAAACAGAATCTGAAGCAGGCTCCAGGTTCCAAGCTGTCAGTGCAGAGCCTGAGGAAAGGCTCAAACTCAGGAATCCATGAGCCAAAGTCAGGTGGCTGACTGAGCCACCAAGGTGCCCCAGAAGTTTTTTTTTTTTTTTTTAATAGATATATGAAACAAAGACTATCATTGGGTGTGAAATATCACATTTCTGGTGGGAGGAATGCCCTGATATGTTAATTGGTCTACTTTTATCCCAATCCTCATATACTCAGAAAATATCAACAAATGATGAAAGTCTGTCTTTTGGATATTTTGTAACTTCATCAATTTTCTACGGTGTCTGGCTTATGCATTTTGTCAATCAGCTATTAGAGTATTTAGTACCTACAAAAATGGACATAAAATGGCATTTCAATTTGTAACCAATACTCTTATCTACTACAGACTGAACTGTCTCCTGAGTTTATGAATCACTATAAAGATTTCTAATGCTGCTTCCTATAGTCATCTCAATGTTGCATTATTCTAAAGTAACCTGTTCACAACCATTTACTTGGGATAATTAAATGTAAAATAGGCATTTCATTTCAAGGAATAGAAATTTTAAGTATCAGAAGGGTAGTTTTATGTACTCCAACAGATATTTTAGAAAAGCTACTCTGGATTACATGAAACAGTCAATGGCTGGATTTACATCTTCCCTTTTGTTCTTATGTAGTTTAACTCATACTGACAGTGTTCCCATACATTGGGAAACCATACTACTACAGTTCTGACCGTATAGTTGCATGATTCTAGCTTTGCTCTATGGTCAGTTTTAGAGTCCATTGCCATTGTGATACAGAGAGGTATAATTGTAGTTAAATAATATTGTTTGGAAAAAAGAAAATTATTCTCCAGAGAATTATTCTCCAAAGGAAAAGAAGAGAATTATTCTACAGAAGTGAGCACTAGAGAAGGTGGTAGAAGATGATGGTAGAAGATGATAGAGTGAGAGAGAGTAGATCCTTATCTGTGTACAGATTGTTTAGTAATATGAATTAAGAAATAAAATGTAGTGCTGCTTGACACAGTGACATTACAACAGAAGTTGAACCATACCCTATTTTCATTTACTATTTCATCTCTATCACCTTGCATATTGCCAATCACCCAGTAAGAATCCAAAAATATTTTTAATCAAAGAATAGGTGATTTACTAGATGAGCGACTAACAATGAATAAATGGATTTGTAGACAGGATCCCTACAAGGATAAAACAATAGCAAGAGACAAGCTTCTTTTTTTTTTTAAACTTTTTGAAAAGTTTATTTATTTGACAGTATGAGAGAGCAAGAGAGCACATACATGGGCACAGAAAGGGCAGAGAAAGACGGAGAGAGAATCCCAAGCAGGTTCTGCACTGTCAACTCAAAGCCCAACATGGGTTTCAATCTCACAAACTGTGAGATCATGACCTAAGCTGAAATCAAGAGTCAGACACTTAACCAACTGAGCCACCCAGAAGCCCCACGATAAACATTTTATAGTCTCATATCATTGTGAGGTATACAAGTCAATACATGAGTTTTGCAGGCCCATGTGCCAAATCTGGAAATAGAAATGTGAGTTCCAAAGCAATGATGCTTATACTGAAAGCTCCATCAAGTTAGTCCTGGACTGAGTTTAAAATATGAGGAATGTAGGAAGAGAAATAGAGTTGTATGACAAGGATAGAAATGCAACTGTCATAAAGGTGACAAAAATGAGATAACTTGCCCCAGAGACTAACATTATTTTTACACTCTTTGTCAGCAGCAAGATATCCAAGGCCATGTGAGAAATGCAGCTTAAAGCAATACTGGAACAATGGCAGTGAAGCCAATAGGGAATTTTCCCCTTATGTAAAGTTCACTTTGTTGGGTCTGGTTGAATGGTGCTTTCTCTCTCATACAGAAAATTAATTCTAACAGGGAACTAAAGTTTGAATTAATTATGAACACTAGAAATTGGCAGATGCTTGTTCCAGGTCCTTATTTGTCAGAAAGGACTTCAGCTTGGGACATGAGCAAGAGAGAACCTCGCCACTGCCTGTAGTGAACATTATATAAGCTGTCACTCCCAAATCACAGGTGTGGAGAGACCTGAAAAATAACTGTGTGGGAAATCAACTCACAACAACCAATGTCACTTAGATAATCAGTCTAACACTAAAATGCTTCCTGCCTGAAGAGATCTAGTAGCAAATTTGTTCATAGCATCACTAAAAGTCTTGATGAAGAACACTCACATCACAAATAAAATGAAACGTCTTTTTTAAACAATAGTGAAATAAAAATATATATATCCCATATTTGGCAAAAATCAATATTTCCAATATATTTTTCTTTACAAAACCATTGGTAGTTACTTTCTTTACAAAAGCATTTTGAGAATGCTTCATTATATTTGAAATTATTTTACATAACAAAACAAACCACTAGTTCCCTGGTTAACTAAATTGGAAAAATTCCTAGTGCTTTGATCTGAATTATTTTTTATTGTTTTCACACTATAGTCCTCTAGTGATAAACATGATATATTACCTAATGTTCACAATAACCTTGTGATGTCATTACTCCTTTTTTGTATACATGGAAACAGAAAGAGAATGACTGCTTAAGATCAATGTTATAATAAATGGCAGGAATTTCCACTTCTGATAAAGGATTAACACAGATCAGCTCTACCCTCTTGCCTGAAACATATGCAAAATGGGCAAAATACATGAATCAACAACTTTCTTTTTTCAAGTTTATTTATTTATTTTTGAGAGAAAGAGTGAGCACAAGTGGAGGAGAGACACAGAGAGAGAAGACACAGAATCAGAAGCAGGCTCCAGGCTCTGAGGTGTCAGTGCTGAGCCTGACATGGGGTTCGAACACATGAACCGTGAGATCATGACCTGAGCCAAAGTCGGACACTAAACAGACTGAACCACCCAGACACCCCTGAATCAACAATTTTCAGGACACTGTTCATCAGGCAAAGGACACTGACTCCAGTGAGATGGGAATTGAACGCAGTGAGCCCCATGATTGCCCCAGATTAATTCCTTGAAAGACTTTTCCTGAAATGCAGAGTGCAGACAGAGCTCAGCAGATGTTCCAAGGTGAGCAGATAGAGATGAAAGTCTGAGGAGAACAGAGCAGCTATAGTTCATAAGACAGAGTACAAAAGAAGCAAGAACTTCACAAAGAATTCTAGAGATTTGCATCAATTAATTGGAGTTGAGTATTTTCAAATAAAATTTCAAGTATTCACTTGAGTACCGATTAGCACATGTGTGAGGAAATTACGAGACATTAAGGAAACTAGCACCCAAAACTGTTGCTCATAACAATACCTGGTGCTCACATAGGACTTGGGATGGTGCTTCTTCTTATATGTGACATAGGAAAACCTCAGTATTCATGGAACACTGGGTAGAGAACACAGAAGTGTCTTGTCTCAGTATGGATGCATTAGTCTGTTAGGGATCTTATTTAAAAAAAAAAAAATGAATAGCTTAAACAACACACTTTTATTTTCTCACAGTTCTGGAAGCCAGAATTCCATGTTCAAGGGGATGGCAAATTCAGTCCCTAATGATAGCTCTCTTCCTGGTTTGTTGACTGCCACCTTCTTACTGTACCCCACCATGACTTTTCGTGTGTGAGTGTGAGTGTGTGTGTGTGTGTGTGTGTTTGAGAGAGAGAGAGAGAGAGAGAGAGAGAGATGGAGACTTTCCCTCTTCTTATAGGATACTAATCCTATTGCCAGGAACCCATCAATATTACCTATTTAATCTCACTATCTCCTTAAAGGTCCTTTCTTCAAATACAGTCACGTTGAGGGCTGTGATTTCAACATGAATATGGGGAAGGACACAGTTCAATCCATAACAGTGAGAAATATTTAATCATAGACTGAGCAATGCTCTGGACCTGATTAGAATCTTGAAAGCAAAAACTGAAAGGACCAAACTGCTCACAAGTAACTAAATGGAGCACCAAAACAAAACTCAAGAATATTCAACAAAAACCGATCCATTACTAAGTGACATCAGTGAAAACAGTGGAGTAGAGAACTTGAGAGGTCTATCCCTTCATAGAAACGCCAAGAAAGGAGTAAAAATGGTTAAAATCAACTTAGTTGGAAATCTGGAAACTACTGAAAGGTTTACAAGCAACCAAGCAAATTCTTCGTCAAGAAATAGGTGATTGAAATATAATCGAAAAGCTTTGTTTTAATTTTCTCTTGCTCCATGCATCTTGCTGGGATGATGGCAGTCTTGATGATGACACTCCACATTCCTGGTCTAGGTGCCTAGTTCTGGTGGGGAGCATAGTAGACCTTATTATCAAGGAATTGTACTTGTCTCTTGTGATTAGTCTTGGGAGCTCTCAAAAGTATTGATGCAAAAGGACTGCATTTGTTTCACCTACCTTGGAAATTTCTCACGGTGGAAAATTGGCTACACAGAGGATATCCCTCAAAGACTTTGAATGTCCAATAAACAAGCCAATACCCTTTGGGGGAAAAAGATTGCATTTGTGGCAGACAACAAACATACTGAAAGACTGGGATGAAAAGCTAGGAAGTAAGATGATTTGGGATGTAAGAACTTGAAAAACTACCACATATACCATGGATTCAATAAAGTGAACACACATGTCCGGGACAGAATGCACGCTCAAAAAAGATATGACAAGATCTTAAATTTTCACCTCTGACTGATCATTAGACTCACTAAAAACACTAAGTGA
>JAESUZ010005226.1:0-32358 GCA_017311185.1 Proteles cristata cristata
ACAGACAGAATGGAAAAGAAAAATAGGCATGAGGAATTAAAAAATTCGATAAATGAGATCCATAATAAATTAGAGGCCTCCAATGCACGGATTGAAGAGGCAGAAAGGAGAATAGTGATTTAGAAGACATCATTCTAGAAAAACAAGAAACTGACAAAAAAAGAGACAAACTGATCCAGGAACAGGAAAGAAAAGTTCAAGAGCTCAGCGATACGGTCAAACATAACAATATCCGTATTATAGGAATCCCAGAAGAGGAAGAGAGAGGGAAAGGTGCTGAAGAATTCCTGGAACAAATTATAGCAGAGAACTTTCCCGACCTGGGGAAGGAAGTCAATGTGGAAATACAAGAGGCTCAGAGGACTCCCCTCAGATGTAACTTGAATCGATCTTCTGCACGACATATCATAGTAAAAATAGCAAAATACAAGGACAAAGAGAGAATTTTGAAAGCAGCTAGGGAGAAAAGGGCCCTCACATACAAAGGGAAACCCATCAGAGTGGTGACAGACCTATCTACTGAAACGTGGCAGGCCAGAAAGGAATGGCAAGAGATCTTCAATGTGGTGAACAGTAAAAATATGCAGCCAAGAATCCTCTATCCAGCAAGCCTGTCATTCAAAATAGAAGGAGAGATAAAAACCTTTCCAAACAAACAGAAATTGAAAGATTTGTCACCACGAAGCCAACCCTACAAGAAATCCTGAGGGGGATGCTCTGAAGGAAAGGTTGCAAGGAACAAAGATTCCAGAGACACCACTACAAACATGAACCCTACAAAAGATACAAAGACTCTAAACCCACATATTTCAATAATAACACTGAATGTAAATGGGCTGAATGCTCCAATCAAAAGACATAGGGTAACAGAATGGATTAAAAAACAAAATCCATCTATATGCTGTCTACAAGAAACTCATTTTAGACGGGAAGATACCTTCAGATTAAAAGTAAGGGGATGGAGAAATATATATCATGCTACAGGAAATCAAAGAAAGCCGGAGTAGCGATACTTATATCAGACAAACTGGACTTTAAATTACAGACAATAACAAGAGATGAAGAAGGGCTCTACATAATAATTATAGGGTCCATCCATCAGGAAGAACTAACAATCATAAATGTCTACACACCGAATATGGGAGCACCTAAATATCTAAAACAATTAATCACAAACAGAAACAAGCTTATAGATAAGAATGTGCTAATAGCAGGGGACTTTAATACTCCGCTTACAGCCATGGATAGGTCAACCAGGCAGAAAATCACTAAAGAAATAATGGACTTGAAAGACACATTGGACCAGATGGACCTGACGGATATATTTAGAACTTTACATCCTGAGGCCAGGGATTTACTTTCTTCTCAAGTGCGCATGGCACATTCTCCAAGATAGATCACATACTGGGACATAAAGCAGCCCTCAATAAATAAAAAAGAATAGAGATCACACCATGCACACTGTCAGATCACAATGCTTTGAAACTTGAAATCCATTACAGGAAGAAGTCTGGAAAACTTCCAAAAACATGGAGGTTAAAGAACACCCTTCTAAAGAATGAATGGGCCAATCAGGCAATTAGAGATGAAATTAAAAAAATATATGGAAACAAATGAAAATGAAAACACAACAATTTAAAATCTATGGGATGCAGCAAAGGCAGTCCTAAGAGGAAAGTACATTGCTCTCCAGGCCTATTTCAAGAGATTAGAAAAAGCGCAAGTCCAAAATCTAACAGCTCACCTAAAGGAACTAGAGGCAGAGCAACAAGAACGCCTAAACCCAGTAGAAGAAGAGAAATAGTAAAAATTAGAGCAGAAATAAACAACATCGAGACCAAAGAAACAATTGAACAGATCCATGAAACCAAGAGTTGGTTTTTTGAAAAAGTAAACAAAATTGACAAACCTCTAGCCAGACTTATCCAAAAGAAAAGGGAGAGCACCCAAATAGACAAAATCGTGAATGAAAATGGAATTATTACAACCAACCCCTCAGAAATACAAGCAATTATCAGGGAATACTATGAAAAATTATATGCCAATAAATTGGACAACTTAGAAGAAATGGACAAATTCCTAAACACACACTCACTACCAAAATTCACACGGGAAGAAATAGAAACCCTGAACAGACCCATAATGAGTGAAGAAATTGAATCAGTGATCAAAAATCTCCCAACAAATAAGAGCCCTGGACCTGATGGCTTCCTTAGGGAATTCTACCAGACATTTAAAACAGAATTAATCCCAATTCTTCTCAAGTTATTCCAAAAAATAGAAAGCGAAGGAAAACTCCCAGATTCATTTTATGAAGCCAGCATCACACTGATTCCCAAGCCAGACAGAGATCCAGCAAAAAAAGAACTACAGGCCAATATCCTTGATGAATACGGATGCAAAAATTCTCAACAAGATCCTTGCAAATCGAATCCAGCAACACATAAAAAGAATCATCCACCAAGATCAAGTGGGATTCATTCCTGGGTTACAGGGCTGGTTCAACATTCGCAAATCAATCCATGTGATACATCATATTAATAAAAGAAAAGATAAAAACCATATGATCCTGTCAATAGATGCAGAAAAAGCATTTGACAAAATACAGCATCCCTTCTTAATAAAGACTCTAGAGAAAGTAGGGATAGAAGGAACCTACTTAAACATCATCAAAGCCATCTATGAGAAACCTTCAGCTAACATTATCCTCAACGGGGAAAAACTGAGAGCTTTCCCCCTGAGATCAGGAACACGACAGGGATGTCCACTCTCACCACTGCCGTTTAACATAGTGCTGGAAGTCCTAACATCAGCCATCAGACAACAAAAGGAAATCAAAGGCATCAGAATTGGCAAAGAGGAAGTCAAACTTTCCCTCTTCGCAGATGACATGATACTCTACATAGAAAACCCGACAGACTCCACCAGAAGCCTACTAGAACTGATCCAAGAATTCAGCAAAGTGGCAGGGTACAAAATCAACGTACAGAAATCGGTTGCATTTTATACACCAACAATGAAGCAACAGAAAGAGAAATCAAGAAACTGATCCATTCACAATTGCACAAAAAACCATAAAATACCTCGGAATAAACCTAACCAAGGATACAAGAGATCTGTATGATGAAAACTATAGAAAACTTATGAAGGAAAGTGAAGAAGACACAAAGAAGTGGAAAAACATTCCATGCTCATGGATAGGAAGAATAAATATAGTTAAGATGTCATTACTACCTAAGGCACTCTACACATTCAATGCAATTCCAATCAAAATTGCACCAGCATACTTCTCAAAACTAGAACAAACTATCCAAAAAATTTGTATGGAACCACAAAAGACCCCGAATAGCCAAAGTAATCCTGAAAAATAAAACCAAAACGGGAGGGATCACCATCCCAGACTTTAACCTCTACTACAAAGCTGTCATCATCAAGACGGTATGGTATTGGCACAAAAACAGACACATAGACCAATGGAACAGAATTGAGAACTCAGAAGTGGACCCAAAAGTATACAGCCAACTAATCTTTGACAAAGCAGGAAAGAATATCCGATGGAAAAGACAGCCTTTTTAACAGATGGTGTTGGGAGAACTGGACAGCAACATGCAGAAGAATGAAACTAGATCATTTTCTCACACCATGCACAAAAATAAAATGGATAAAGGACCTGAACGTGAGACAGGAAACTATCAACACCCTAGAGGAGAAAGCAGGAAACAACCTCCTTGACCTCCACCGCAGCAACTTCTCACTTGACACATCCCAAAAGCAAGGGAATCAAGAGCAAAAATCAACTGTTGGGACCTCATCAAGATTAAAAGCTTCTGCACAGCAAAGGAAACAACCCAGAAAATTAATAGGCAACTAACGGAATGGGAAAAGATAGTTGCAAATGACATATCAGATAAAGGGTTGATATCCAGAATCTACAAGGAACTCACCAAACTACACGCCCGAAAAACAAACAACCCAGTGAAGAAATGGGCAGAAGAGATGAACAGACACTTCTCCAAAGAGGACATCCAGATGGCCAACAGACACATGAAACGATGCTCAGCATCCCTCCTCATCAGGGAAATACAAATCAAAACCACACTGAGATACCACCTCACGCCAGTCAGAGTGGCTAAAATGAGCAAATCAGAAAACACGAGATGCTGGCGAGGATGTGGAGAAACAGGCACCCTCTTGCACTGTTGGTGGAATGTAAACGGGTACAGCCCCTCTGGAAAACAGTGTGGAGGTTCCTCAGGAAACTAACAATAGAACTCCTATTAAGGAATAAGTATAGGATTTGAGGATAATGTTGATGCCTGGAGGCATACAATGATGTTCATATGTGCTCATGAGTAATTTAGTACTGGAAGACTGGTAGCATGTTGGAATGGTGGATCAAAAGATATGGTTTATCTACCTGTGATTATAATAACGGCAGAAATATTAATTCTATTTATGGCTTTTTCTTATGATGGACATGGAAGTGTTATACTGACAATGTTGACGAAGAGACAGCCTCTCTCATTATTACGTTCACAGGTTCAGAGGAAGGTGCTGGGGACCTACGAAGAAGTTAAACTAGCTGTAAAGAAAAAAATAAACCATGAGAGACTCTTGAATGCTGACAAAAACTGAGGACTGATGGATGTGAGGGGGAGGAGGGATGGGCATGGAGGAGAACACTTGTGGGGATGAGCACTGGGTGTTATGTGGAAACTAATTTGACAATAAACTATTTGTAAAAAATAAAAAATAAAATAAAATAAAATAAAATAAAATAAAATAAAATAAAAATTCACACAAAAAACTATGGACATCTAAACAAAGGGAATATTTTGCATTCATTTGAAAACAGGAAGGAAGTTCCACATATAGTGATGTGTAAATATCATATACCAAATATTTTTTGAAATGATAAAGAAGGCAGGTCACCAAATATCAGACATAGTACGATATCCATGTGTTAATAAAACTGTATATCCAAAAATAAAGAATAAAGAAAGAAAGAAAGAAAGAAAGAAAGAAAGAAAGAAAGAAAGAAAGAAAGAAAGAAAGAAAGATAGAAAGAATGGAAGAAAGAAAAAACGAACATCTGAAAGCTTAAAAAAATGTTAGTTAACTCTATCTGCTTTTAGGTGTGGGACAATATGATACATTAGGAGGAAAAAAAATAGAAAGATATACCTACAGACACACACATGTTTTCTGCTCTTCTAATACAAAGAATCTTACATGCACACACATATATGATACATAAAATTTTACACATATAATGTATACATTATATATGCATTATTCTTTATAAACTTTCCTGATTTAAATGTTTGATTTGATCATGAATCATTTTTAAAGGGGAAATATTACTTTAAATAAGATTAATAATTAGTAAAATGATGACCTAGACTTTGAGTAAGGCATTATTTTTGTGTCTGTTTGCTTTAGTGTAATTGCTTAGTAGGTACTAGAGTGCTGAAAAGAGCCTGCCAAAAGAGCTTACTCTGAAAGTAGAGACACTATTACTTTCAATCAATCTGAAAAAGAAATATAAAACACTTAGATACCTCAGAAGGTTAGCCTTATGTGGGATGTGGAAAGGTTTATTTTCTTCTTTCACAGAGACTTCATGATGCAGTGGATGTGTGGTTTATTGAACTTGTCATGAGTCCAAGGGTGAAATTAAGCTTGTACATCTATATTTTGCTAGGGGCAGTATAAGTAATTACAGTAGTTTGGAAAATTAGTTGGCAATATTCACAAAGTATAAAAAAAGTTTTAGTACTCACTGACCCAGGACATCTATTTCTAGTATGTTTGCTCTAATAAATAATATGAAACAAAGAACAAGCTAGAGGCACCAAGATGCCCAATCATAGCATTATCTATTTTAAAGAAAACTTGAACAAGGTTTAACTGTCCAGCAATGAAGAAATTCTAAACAAAATGAAGCATTTGCATTCAATGGAACAAGATGCAGTAATTAGAACTCTTCAGTACAAGACAATAATAACACGCTTCTTGATAATTTCTATATGTCTCAGTATATCTTCTAACTCAACTTGATGAAAGTGAACAAATCTGAATGTTATGCAGTGTTTCCTACCTCAGAAAACAGCACCATAATCCACTAATATACACAAATTTGGTGTCATTCTTTCATCTCTCCCTGTAAGCCTTTCCCATATGCAATCCATCACTACACTGGTTAGTTAGTGTTATCTACTAAATATTTCTCAAACCTGTATACTTTTTTTCCCCATGTTTACTACTAGCATACCCAGAAAAACATCAGTTCTCATTTGGACTATTGTAACAGCATCCCAAACTGGCCTTTTATCATCTTAGCTCCTACAGTTCTGTTCTTCACATGTAGCCAAAATATCTTTTCAAAACAAAAATCTGACAAAATTGTTGCTGTATTCTCTTTGTACTTTGTACTTCAAGCTGTATTACAAAACTGTAGTCATCAAGACAGTATGGTACTGGCACAAAAGCAGACACACAGATCAATGGAACAGAATAGAAAACCCAGAAATGGAGCTAAAAACAACTAATCTTTGACAAAGCAGGAAAGAGTATCCAATGGACAAAAAACAGTCTCTTTAGCAAATCGTGCTGGGAGAATTGGATAGCAAAATGCAAAAGAATGAAACCACACCACTTTCTTATACCATACACAAAAATAAACTCAAAATGGGTGAAAGACCTAAATGTGAGATAGGAAACCATCAAAACCCTAGAGAAGAAATCAGGCAACAACCTCTTTGACCTCAGATGCAGCAATTTCTTGCTCAACACATCTCCAAAGCAAGGGAATCAAAAGCAAAAATGAACTATTGGGACTTCATCAAGACAAAAAGCTTCTGCATTACAAAGGAAATAATCAACAAAACAAAAAGACACCCAATGGAATGGAAAAAGCCATTTGCAAATGACATATTGGATAAGGGTTAATATCCAAAATCTATAAATAATTTACCAAACTCAGCACCCAAAAATCAAATCCAGTGAAGAAATGGGCAAAAGACATGAACAGACATTTTTTCCAAAGAAGACATCCAGATGGCAAACAGACACATGAAAAGATGCTCATCATCAAGGAAATACAAATCCAAACAACACTGAGATGTCACCTCACATCAGTTATAGTGGCTAAAATTCATAACTCAGGAAACAAAGGATGCTGGTAAAGATAAGGAGAAATGGGATCCCTCTTGCACTGTTTATGGGAATGAAACTGGTGCAGCCACTCTGGGAAATAGTGTGGAGATTCCTCAAAAATTTTAAAATAGAACTATCCTATGATCCAGCAATAGCACTGCTAGCAATTTACCCAAAGAATACACGAGTGCTGGTTCACAGGGGTACATGGGCTCCAATGTTTATGGCAGCAATTTCAACAATAGCCAAAATATGGAAAGACCCTAAATGTCCATCAACTTATGAATGAGTAAAGAAGATGTGGTTTATGCATACAGTGGAACACTACTTGGCAATGAGAAAGAATGAAATTCTGCCATTTGCACCAATGGAACTGGATGGTATTAGGCTAAGTGAAATAAGTGAGTCAGAGAAAGAGATATTATATATTTTCACTAGTAGATGGAACTTGAGAAACATAACAGAAGACCATGGGGGAAGGGAAGGGGACAAAGTAGTTTCAGAGAGGGAGGAAAACCCTAAGAGACTCTTATATACAGAGAACTGAGGCTTGAAGGGGGAGGTGCAGAAGGGAGTAAATGGGTGATGGGCATTGGGGAGGGCAACTGTTGGGATGAGCACCAAGAGCACACTGTATATGCATTGTATGTTAGCTAATTTGACAATAAGTTATATATACATATATATGTATATATACATAATTAAATAAGAATAAATAAACACAATTTTTTTAAATATTTTTATTTATTTCTAGGAGAGCGAGAGATAGCGTGAGCAGGGGAGGGTCAGAGAGAGAGGGAGACACAGACTGAAACAGGCTCCAGGCTCTGAGTTGGCAGTCAGCACAGAGCCCGACGCGGGGCTCGAACCCACGAACCACGAGATCATGACCTAAGCGAAAGTCGGACGCTTAACCGACTAAGCCACCCAGGCACCCCAAATAAACAAAAATTTTAGAAGAGTGAAATTGTATGTGTATGCATATGTGTGTATGTCTATTTAAAATATCTATATATGCTCACATTAAATGTTAGATCATTTTCATTTCATTCATTATAGAAACATAAACTTAAATTGTTCTAAAATTTACAAAAAAATTCACAACATATTCCTGTTTTTCCAGTTGATTTAAAATAAATTTATTTAAAAAGAAATTTATATTCATGATTAAGTATGAAAATATTTTTATGAAAAAATTACCCTCTTTGAAATAGTTTCCCTGGTATATAGTCTTGAAGGTTTTATTCCCTTTTCAATATTATTTCCTATTACTGCAAGATTTTATCTTGCAAATTTATCAGTTTTTTAGTTTTAATTAATGATATTTTATTGTTGCTCCTGGAAACTTTTTAGGCAAGGAGAGGGTTTAATAATTAGAAAATGAGCAAATATTCCTAGGAAAAAAATGTGCCAGTAAGAGAAGCCATTTTCAGTTTCAGTGTGCAGAATGAGAGCTGTCTGAATTACACTGTATTCAGGAAGATCTGCTGAGAAAAGATTCACCAAGCAATATTAATATTTTACTCAGCCTTTGGGTCATTTTTTAGCAAATAAGGATAATCCCCAAAGGTGAATGCTGTGGTAAGTATGGTAAACACAGAGAGACCGTTCACATGTGTCAGAGAAACAACTGCCTGGGTCAAGTTAAACAGGTAGAGACTTATACAGAGGACAGAGGACAGCCACCTTCTAAAATCAACTCTCCTGAAACAAAGGGCGAGAGAGTTCTTAAGAACTGGAAAGAGAGTGAGGAAGAGAGGGAACATAGGCCATTTGTATTAACTAATTGCCTACCAAAGGAAAATAAATTTTCTCCTATTTTTATGGAAAGGAAATCATTTTATAACTTGGAGTAAGGCATCCCCTGATGCTAGGCTCCTACCCTCCCTCAGAGACCAAGGGTCTGTCCGCCTTAATGATTACATTTCAAGGGAATAGCCCCTAATCCTTGAGACAATCCTGGGTAGTAAAACTGGGAAGAGGCTTTAAAATGATTTTTTATACCTGAAAAGGGCAGAGGAAGAATTCACAATGACAAGTTTTCTAAGGTAAATGGTCTAAAGAAAGGGAGGTTAGGGCTTAGATAAAATCTGGAAGAACTCTCTAAAGTTTAGTCAACCTGAAAGAAATATTAACACCATGTTGGTCACAAGGCCTTTTTTAAATACCTTGCTTTTCAATGTTCATGTAAATTATTTCTTATTTTAAGATTCATGCTTACAAGTGAAGCAAAGTTTCAGAGAGCTTGGCATTAGCCCATGATCACGCAGCTAGTTCAACTGCAAATTCAAATTGCTCTTACTTTACATGAGCATTTTCACCTCTACCCTGTGTCAAATTCCTGAGTGAGATATACCGTATCTCTTTGGAAGAACATGCTTTTTGTTCTTAATTTTACCTGTTTTACAATTGTGTTCACCTTCCAGGGGAAAGAAGTGTGAAATTGATTGCTGTATTTATTTTTATCTCTATTAAACACAGTTGTCTGGGACCAGCACAGCACAATATAAAGTGTCCTAACTAAATGGCACACCATGTACACCAGAGTATTTTGAGCCCAGAAGATATTACAACATAACTGGTCTTCCCTTTTGCCCCCGAATCAGAGATAGGCTGTCTGTTCTCAAGAACTTCCTTTAGAGCCTGCCACCCAAATGAATCAGCAAAAGGGTCTTAAGAGTTCTTGACAGCTCTTTGTCAAATACTCACTCAGTGGATAGTGCATAGCTCTGTGGATCTGACAGGAGGAGAGAGCAAGCTGCTTGCTATGTTAAAGCAAGCATAAAAATAATGAGCAAAGAAAGTTCATAGATGCCATTATGATAGTTGGAGCTAAATAATATATGACATTAACGGCTTGAACTTAACACAGCTCCTTATTAAAACCTCTTCTTTCCTTGAGGGATCAGGAAACACGATAAATTATGAGTCTTTGGTACATGAAACATTATAAGCAGATGGGTGACTTTTACTTTTAACTTGTGGATGTATAAAATTCTATAAAAAATCTAATGAGCTTTACCTATCCAAATACTTGGAAGCTGAATAATTTTTAACTTAGTTTTATAACTTTGCAGTTTAAGAACACTCTGTTTTTGAACGTGTAACTCTTTTGTGAAATACAGCTTTGAATAATTGTCTTCCTTCAGAAGCGTATCCTGTGATTTCACAGATAAGCAACAATTGGGATGTGAAGCAGGTCACTATAAACATTTTTAACTCTTCAGGCCCACGAAGCATCCCAGAACAGTCTATAAGGGAATAGGGTAGTAATATCAAAACAAGGATTTCTGTTATGGCAACATTTTACACTTAAACTTCTTTTGTACTCATAGTAAATAATAAAATGTCTGATTAACAAATGGAAACTCAAAACTGTACTACTAATGAATAAAATAAGGAAATAAAAAGGAAAATTCATTTCTTCATCAAATAATTGATGAATACCCACTCTATATCATATTACTTTCTAAATATTTTGCATCCATTAGGAAAAAAACCTGGAAAAGAGTCAATGCTATATTACATAGTCAGGCATAGATATCAAAACTGTCAACAAAATAATGTTTCTAAAGTTTTAAAATGAATTGCATGGTTTTGTGGAATTTATTTTGTTACCTATGGGAATGGAGGCCATTAGTTTATAGAGCTATTCGAATATAGCACAAGTGTGACTTTTACATGGAAAATGAAAGAGAATGTTAAAGGAATTCCTGTTATGTAAATATGGTTAAAAAATTGAAAGACATTAAATAAATTATTAAGCTTCACAGTTGCTAGTGTAATTAAAGCAACAGAACTCTAACAATAGCTTAGTTAGGGTTTGGAATACAAATTAAAAATAATTTACAAGTCTTGTTTGAATTTTATATAATTTTTAATAAAAAATTGAACATATTCATAAACTTTTTCTTACTTTCTTCAGATTATTATAGTTTCTGCTTAGTTTGATGGTTATATGCAGAATTTTTTGAAAGTTATTTTTTAGTTCTAACTAGATGGTCCATTCCTACATAACCATAAAGGTTATTAGAATAAAACTCATTAAAAGGGCTATAATAAGTGAAAAACTATATATAAAATAATAATTTATAAAAATATAAAAACAATTATGTACTAATATCAAAATAAGGTATCCCTGGGTCACCTGGGTGACTCAATTAGTTGAGCAACCGACTGTTCATTTCAAGTCAGGCCATGATGCTATGCTTGTGGGATGAAGTCCCCTGTCAGGCTCCATGCTGAGCATGAAGCCTGCTTAAGACTACTTTACTCTCTCCCTCTGTCTCTTTCTCCCACTTGTGATCTCTCAAAATATGTAAACATTATAGATATAAAAACAATTGATGGGGCGCCTGGGTGGCTTAGTCGGTTAAGCGTCCGACTTTCGCTTGGGTCGTGATCTCGCGGTTCGTGGGTTCGAGCCCCGCGTCGGGCTCTGTGCTGACTGCCAGCTCAGAGCCTGGAGCCTGTTTCAGTCTGTGACTCCTTCTCTCTCTGACCCTCCCCTGCTCACGCTGTCTCTCTCTCTCTCCTAGAAATAAATAAAACATTTAAAAAAAAAAAAACAATTGAGTCATTGAATTCAAACTCAGATTAGAATTTGTCAGTCCAAAGGTAATTATGAAATCGAATGGTAAGTTTTCATGTAAAATTCTAAATAAATTCTATAGAAAAAATCTATAAGTACAATTTTGACAAAAAAGAAAATAAAACTGGTTTAGCACAAGGTTTTGGATGTATGATCCAAAGAGTGCTTTTACATTATTTTATTTCCCCTTTATCCCATATAACCCCTAAGATTATCACTTTATCATAGTTCAATTAATCTTGGAACTTCCTTAAAGTCATGAGTTTTCTAGTCAGACAAACCTAGGCTTGTATCACAGCTATACCTCTTACTGGTTGGGTTATCAGGGCCAAGCATTTTACATTTGCTACTTCGAATTTCTCTCATATATAAAGTACAGAGTACATAGAAGTTAGAGATTTTTATTGGAATTATATAGATAAGGTTCTTAATATAGTTTCTGGCAATTAAAAATGAGTCAAGAAAAGGTAACTCTTATAATTATTTCTATGATTCTTATCAGTGTTAACAGAAACGTTCCCGTATCTTCATCAGAATGAATCACTACCTGAATATTAAAGTATAATTGATACTTTTTCTGTCAGGAAAATATGTTTCCCACTGGAGGTTCTCAATAGATTACTATTAAATGTTATTCACAACACAAAATGTTAAAAATAAAAGCTACAATATTTTAATTTTGCCTATGAACGCAGATTTTATTATAAAAGAGAGGGTGGTGAAAAATGTATAAACAAAAGTAAATGAAAGACATATGATAGGAAAATCTCAGAGGAGTGAAGAGGCAGAACCACTACGAAAGTAATGATGGTTGCCTGAAACCATAGAATGCTTAGATATGATGTCTTTCTGAAAGAATATTTCCCTAGATATCTCTTGTTGTGATGTTATCTGGCAAGCCTAATTATTAGTTCTCTCAAACTATATTTTTAATTGTCTACTCTATACACAGTGTGGTACAAGAAAGAGAGATTTGCTTTAAAATAGCAGTTAAATAAACTGTGAGGTCCTAAGGAGATTTTTAAGTGAATTTTATCAGCTTGAAAATATAGAGTGGATAGCTTTCTCCATGGATTTCATTTTTACTTAATATCTTACTCTTTCTTTCCAGAGTGTATCTTACATATTTTAAATTGTTCTTTAATACATTACTTGAAATACGAGTTTTTTTTATTATTCAGAAGTCATCACTTCAAATCATATTTATGTACCAGTAATAATATCAGCTGCTACTTACAATACATTACACTGTTAAATGAGATACAGAATGCACCTATTTTCATTTCTTCCAAGAACCCAATAAAATAGATATTTTTACTTCCATACAACAAAGGATCTGAGGCTTAGATAGGTTAAATTCCTGTCCAAGATCTCACAGCATTGTGGTAGACTATATTTCATAATTTAATTAGAAGTGTACTTATTTTATGTATAGGCTCTTATTAATGTTTGTTTAATAACGAATTATAAGAATGATTGTAAATCTCATGTTTTACTGTGATATTTCATTCTTTAATATATTTTGATGATTGATTCTTTCTGCCAGTGATGTGATACTGGACACTGTCTCATGTCTCAGCCCTTAATTTCACTCTGATGTCACACTTGCACCTATATGAGTTGCATCTATGAGTATGTTCTGTTACTAGAAGTCATGAAGTTTGTTCAAATAAGTTTACAATTCAGCATGTTATTCTTGAAAGCTTTATGTACATGAGGCCTTGCTAAATTTATGTAACTACAATACAGTAAAATTAAAATAGTCATATGTTAAAAGAAGTAATTGTCTATAGGACTGTAAAACTAATACAGTAAGTAATGACTAACAGGTGTTCTCAATTTTATATTAATTGTTACAGTTTGGAATCTTAGGAATGAATGGGATCTCAGAGGATAGATATTTCAGTATCTAATATAATGTAACAATCTTTCAAAATACTACTGACAGGTGTCCAGCTAAACTTTGATTGAATATTTCCAAGGACAAGGATCTTGTCACTTTGTAATGCATCCTATTCCATTTAAAAATATATTAGCTACTGTCCTTATTTTTTCATAAGCTTCGGTTCATTCTAGATTTTATGGCCATAATTATAAGTACTATAAATTACTTCTGCAGATTCAAGCATAATAGCCTATTCTACTGATTTAACCTCATCCTTACTGATCTTAATTTAGGTAATGCTTGATTGATAACTCTAATATTTGTATACCTGCCCCAAGCCTGTCTAAAATTAGCAAGTGTGACCTAGTGGCTTACAGTACTCGAATTAGAATTGTGCAGTATCACAGAAATAAGATGCAAAATTTTTATTTTAATAAAGGTGGTTGCAAATAATGAAGTGGTCTGAATATCTATAAACAGGGAATAATTGATTGAATTATACTGCACCCATAATATACAATAATGGAATCAAGATATTAGTTTCTTCTATCTATTCATAGCAATACAAGATACAGCTCCAGAAGGTTATGCAAGTTGTAGAGTGTTAGGTGCATTATGACAACTTTTTATTCACTTTTATTGTAGTAAAATACACATTAGATAAAATGTATTATTTTAACCGCTACTAAGTACAATTCAGGGGCATTAAGTACACTTATAATGTTGTGTAACCATCACATTTTTAAGGAAAGTAGAAAAAAAGTTACAGTTGTTTTATTACATTTAAAAAGTTAAAATAGTAAACAGGATAATGTAGCTTAACATTTTCCTAGAACACAGCATATAAAAAAGAATATATAGGAAAAATGAAAATGAAAAATAGATGTAGAAATTCTTATTTACATAAGAAAATGCATAGAAAGTTCCCTTTGTTGAAGACAGAGCCAAGTCCACACACACACACACACACACACACACACACACACACACACACAGAGCCTGCAATGATGAACAAAATAAAGAATTGTACCTAAAATAATTATGATGATATTTCAGAACTCCAAAAGGGCAAATATAGCATCCCTAGATTATAATCTTCATAATGGCTAATATTTTCTTATTGTTCAATTTTCTTTCTCCAATTTATTTTTTTAAAAGTTTACTTATTTGTTTTGAGACAGAAAGGAGAGTGAGCAGGAGAGGAGACAGAGTATCCCAAGCAGGCTCCACATTGTTAGCACAGAGCGTGATGCGGGGCTCAAACTCACGAACCATGAGATCGTGGCCTTAGCTGAAACCAAGAGTCAGGTGCTTAACCAACTGAGCCATGCAGGTGCCCTTATTTTTCCAATTTAAAGAAGAGTATCTATTTGATCTACAAGTGCTTATTAATAACATTTGTTTAATAAATGAAGGGATGAAAATGAGTGCCAATCTCACACATTAGGTGTATTTTGAATTTTGATTTTTGAATATTTTTATTACTAATTGTTTCCGTCAAGGACACGGTGTTGGATCATGAGTGACATAATTGTAACTAATAATAAAAAAAAGAATAGATAGATTGAATATTCCTGGAACTTACCTGCATAGACAAGTAAATACTCAAAATTTTATCTTAAACTGAGTATTACTATGACAGGGCAGGGTGGTAAAACCAGGTGAGGCAACAAAAGTCATTTAGGGTCAAACCTTTTTTTTTAATAGTCAGATACCCTCAATTCTGCATTAAGTACACTCTAAGTTGTAAAGGAACAATACTGAAGTGCTAGGGACAGTATCTGTAACTGAATTCTGGCATTGATTTTATACCTCCCTAATGATTTCACACAAACTTTATAACCATTTTGTCTTTCTGCATGAAGATGTTCTCTAGCTGTTGAAATATTTTCACTAGTTGGTGGAACAGGTCAAAAAGCAGGGGTCTTAGGGCCCTAGGAGTAAACCTACGCCAGTAAAGGACCGAAATTGGTAAATAACTACTACACCTCTTGGAGGGAAAATTCAGAAGCATATTGTACAGTTACTCACAGTAGGGTTGAATCCCAATTGACCACTGTGGTCGTAAGAGTCATGAATGCATGTTTTATTGGTTTTTCTCCCTTTCATACCAATTCCCTTCACTATTACTAGGGCTTTTGAAGTCATTTTCCAAATAAACTATTTGGACACAAATGTTTTCTCAGGGTCAGCCTCTGGTGCAATATAAACTAAAATAAATTTAATATTATACAAAGAGAGAAAAACCTTTCATGGAATAAAATCATAGATTTCTCTGAAAAAAGAAAAAAAAACTGTCAAGAAAGTATAAAACAAGGATGCCTAGATGGCTCAGTTGGTTAAGCATCCGACTTGATTTCGACTGTGGTTATTATGATCTCACAGTTTGTGAGTTCAAACTCCATGTCAGGCTCCATGCTAACAATGTGAAGCCTGCTTGGGATTCTCTCTCTCCCTCTCTCTCTCTCCTCTCCTCTCTCTCTCTCTCAAAATAAATAGAAAACTTAAAGTAAAAGAAAGTACAATACAAAATACCTAAAAGGCAATTATGGGGAGGTGGGTTTCAGCTTTGATATGTAAGAGCTTTGAAGTCATCACTCCTGCACTTACAACAAGTAAAAAAGCTGAACAAAAGGAATGTCAACACCTTTTTATATAGATCAGATATAGTCATATAGCAAACTGCCATCCCCAAAGTTAGAGAGACAAACTTCAGAGAATCACTAAGAAATAAACTATTATGGGACAGAAGCCACTGGAGGCATAAATTGGCAGGAACATTTGGATGCTAATTTTGACAAACTGCTGGTGGCTGAATGTAAACTAGTGTGGGAGTGAAATACTCCTGGGGGCTAAGTCTTAAGAGGGCCTCCTACTTTTGTGAGCTTTACTTCTAGAAACACTATCATGTTCTCGTGTTGAAGACTAGAGAAAAGTTCCCTCACAGCTCTAACAAGGGAAAGAAAAAGTCATGACTTTAAAATACAACCAAGTTATTCTCCATTGAAAAGACTTAGTCTCCAGGAGAAAAAAAAAAATACAGCTTTATTACACCTAAGAAGTCCAGTCACTCTGGCCTTCCTGGCTCACCTAAGGGGAGAGAAAAAACTAAGAAACGCTTGTGAAAGTCATGCCCAGAGACAGAGGCACACCAAGAGACTGACATTTCTTCATACAATTTATGCTTATCTTCTTGTGCACCTTACTGCCACGTCAACATGTTTCCAGTAAAATATCAAACGATCACAGCTGGAAGAACCATAAGCACACCGGCCATTTAAGGCGAAGTTGTTAGTGAAACCTAAACACAATCAGGAGATCAGAACAAGGACCCTATTTGAAGTTTCTGATCTCTACAGCCTCAGACAACATTAAACACTATCCAACCCCTAGGCAAATTAACAAAAATTCTTCTACTAAAGGTTGATTTATCTCAGTTTCTATTACCTGACAAATCATGTTTGGCTTTCAACAAATAGATTAGAAGATGTGTCATAAAGCAAGAAAAATTGTAGTCTGAACCAAGCATTAGAATCATAATGGTATGGAATTATCATACAGGGAATTTTAAATGATTACAACCATGTTAGGGGCTGTAACGGAAAAGAAGACAAGACACTAGAATAGATCGGTAAACAGAGAAGTAGACAATATAAGAAAAAATCAAATGGAAATGGTACAAATAAAAAAACACTATTATAAAAATGAAGAATGCCTTTGATAAGCTTATCAGTAAACTGAAAATAACATAGATAAAAATAAGTGATCAGAGAGGCTCCTGGGTGACTCAGTTGGTTAAACGTTTGACTTAGACTTGGGTTATGATCTCACATCTCTGAGTTCAAACTTGGTGTCAGGCTCTGTGCTGATAGTTCAGAGATGGGAGCCTGCTTGGAATTCTATGTCTCCTTCTCTCTCTGCCCCTCACCAGCTCATTCTCATTCTCTCTCCCTCAAAAATAAGTAATAAATAGAGAAAGAAAAAAGAAAGATAAGAATAAGTGCAATAAATTAAAAAAATAGACACAATCCAACAATATCAATAATCATTTTAAATAGTAGTAATTTAAATATACCAATAAAAGTGGTAAAAATATCATTGACAACTGTATGTCTACAAATTTGACAATTTACATAAAATGGCCCATTTTACTGAAAGGCACTGACTACCAAAATAATGCAATAAGTAATAAAAAATAAATAATTTGAAGGGGGTTGCATATTTTGATGAAATTGAAACTACAATTACCCTTCCAGAAAAATAAATAAAGAATCAGTCTACCATTTACAACTAAATGGTATACTTCTACACAATCATTTCTAGAAAACAGAAGGAGAAGAAATGTTTCCTAACTCATTTTATGAGATCAGCATCACTCTAAGCAAAACCATATAAAAATTATTACCAAAAAAAAACCCCAAAACTATAGAGCAATACCTATCATAAACACAGATGCAAAATGTTCTATTAAGACCTCAGCAAACTGAATCTGACAATATATAAACAGAATTACTTACCATAACCAAGTAGGAATTATTCCAAATATGCAAGGTTGGTTGTATATTTAAAATTCAATTAATGTAAGCTACCACATCAATACAATAAAGAAAAAAATACGATAAACATAAGATTGAAAACAAGATAAGGGTCACCCCTCCCCATACTCCAATTCCACATCACAATGGAAGTCCCAGGTAGTGAACTAAGAAGGAAGGCATTTGATTGGAAAGGAAAAGGCAAAATTATCTTTGTTCAAAGATGATAAAATTATCTACACAGGAAATCCCAAAGAATGTAAAAAAATATCTGCAACTAATTAACAAATATACCAAGGCCACACAGAATGTAAGTTTAATATCCATAAATTGACTGCTCTCCATATGTGAGCAATCAACAATAACAAACTGAATTTTAAAAATGCAATTTACACTACCACAAAAAATGAAATTCTTAAATATACATACAGTAAAGTATGTACAACATCTATATGTAGAAAATAGCAAAATCATGATGAACAGAATAAAAGCTGATTTAAATAAATTGAAAGATGTTTCGTTTTCATGGACTGGAAAATTCAATATTGCAAAGGTGTTAATTCTTTTCAATTAATCTATAGACTCATCTAAGTTATGATCAAAATCACAAGAACTTACTTTTTTAGATACCAACAAATTCTGAACTTTATATGAAAAGACAAAAGAGTGAAAATAATGGATACATTACTGAAGAAGAAAAAGAAAGCCAGGGAATTCACATTTCCCAATTTCAGTGTTTACTATTACAAAGCTATAGCAGTAAAGGCAGAATGATATTGATGAAAGAATAGATAAATAAATGAAACAAAATAGAGACTTCAAAAATAGACCCACATGAATATAGTAAAGTTTTTTGTTTTGTTTTGTTTGACCAAGAAACAAAGGCAAATCAAGGGAAAAAGAATAATATTTCAACAAACAGTCCTAAAACAATTAGATATCCACATGAAACAAGAAAAAAGAATCTCGATAGAGACCTTCACAAAAATTAACTAAAAATGGGTTACAGATCCAAATGAAAACATGAAACACTAACACTTATGGAAGACAGCAGGAGAAAATCTACATGACCTGGCTTTGGTGAAAAGTTTTAAGATGGAACATCAAAAACATGATTATTGAGGGCGCCTGGGTGGCTTAGTCGGTTAAGCGTCCGACTTTCGCTTAGGTCATGATCTAGCGGTTCGTGGGTTCGAGCCCCGCGTCGGGCTCTGTGCTGACTGCCAGCTCAGAGCCTGGAGCCTGTTTCAGTCTGTGACTCCCTCTCTCTCTGACCCTCCCCTGCTCACGCTGTCTCTCTCTCTCTCCTAGAAATAAATAAAACATTTTAAAAAAAACATGATTATTGAAAGAAAACACTGATAACTTACATATTACTGAAATTAAAAATTCCTGCTCTGGGAAAGACACTATTAAGACCATGAAAAGACAGGGGTACCTGAATGGCTCAGTCAGTTAAGTGACTGACTCTTGATTTCAACTCAGGTGATAGTTTCAGTGTTCATGAAAATTGAGACCTCTGTTGGGCTCTGTGCTGACAGCATGGAGCCTGCTTGGATTCTTTCTCTTCCTCTCTCTCTGTCCCTCCCTGGCTCACACAGGTTTGCCCACTCTCTCTCTGTCTCTCTCTCTCAAAACAAATAAACACTTAAGAAAAAAGAGCATGAAAAGACAAGCCACAGACTGAGAGAAAACATATCTGATAACAGTCTTGCATTCAAAATGTACAAAAGCTCTTAAGCTCAAAAATAAGTACAAAATCCCATTATAAAGTAGGCAAAAGATCTGAATGGACACCTTGGCAAATAGTATATACAGATGACAAATATACATATGAAAATGTTCAATATCATTTGTGGCTAAGGAATTACAAATGAATACAACAATGAGGAATCACTACACACTTGTTAGAATGGCTAAAATCCAAAAATCTGACAATAGAAGTTGCTGGTGAAGCAATAGGAACTCTTACGTGTTGCTAGTGGGAATTCAAAATGTACCAGGTGAAGGAACATTATTCAGTGATAAAATCAAATGTTATAAATCCACAAGAAGACATGGGTAAATCCTAAATATATATTGCTAAGCAAAAGAAGCTACTCCAAAGAGCCTATATAATGTATGATTTCAGTTATACTTTAACATGCAAAAATATATTATAAAATTATACCAAGGTGAGGGATTGGCAATGGTTCAGAGGAGGACTGGTGAGTTGAACTGATAAAGCACAAGTAATTTTTTAGTGCCTTAAACACTGTTTGACACTTTAATGATGGATAATTGTCACTAGGTATTATTCAAAATGCATAGAACTTTACATCACAAACAGTGAACCTTACTGCCCATTTTGCCTTCCTTCCAAAGAGTAAGGGATGGAAAGGCAGGAAAAGAGAGCAACCTCATCCTGTAGAAATGTGACAAACACTACTTCCACAGATGATCAGGGTTCTCATTAACAGTGGTAAGTCTTGTAGGTAACATGGATCCTTGATATAATACAATGAGATGGAACTTTATATTTATGGTATTTCTTGGAAAAACTCAACCTCAGTTTCATCATGAGAAAAAAGGACAAAGAACAAAGGGGCATTCCACAAAGTACCTTGACTCCTCAAAAGTGTCACAGTCATCAAAGATAAGGAAACTCTGAGAAACTATCACAGCCAAGATGAGTTTAAGAAGGCACAAAAACTAAATGCAACCCGGTATCTTAGAAGAAATCTTAAAACCAATAAAAGACATTGGGACGCCTGGTGGCTCAGTCAGTTAAGCGTCTGGTCCTTGGTTTGGGTTTAGGTCATGATCTCACTGTTCCAGCCCTGCATGGGGCTCTGTGCTGACAGTGCTTGGAATTCTCTCTCTCTCTCTCTCTCTCTGCCCCCTCTCTAAAAATAAATAAACTTTAAAAAATTAAGAAACAACAACAACAAAAATGATGTTATGTCAAAATTAAGCAAACCTGAATGGAATATGAACCCTAATTAATAACTGGGCATAAATATTAGTTTCATTAATTTTAACAGTGCATTATACTAATATGTTATAATAGTAGAAGAAATAATTTAGGGTATATGATAACTCTATTATCTACTCAATTTATTATAAACCTAAAGCAGTCCTAAACTATAAAATCTATTTTTTAAAAAGGCAATTATTGGAAAGTTGTGGAAATCATATACAAAATCCAGTGAATTAAATTATGCATTATTATCACTGGCCAATAAATATGTTGATACTGTAGACATAAACATATCTAATATAAAGAGGAAAAATTTATTATCATTGAGTAGATGTAAAACAAAAAAAACAAAAAACATTGACCTTGGGCTCTGTGCTGACAGCTCAGAGCCTGGAGCCTGCTTCAGATTCTGTGTCTCCCTCTCTCTCTGCACCTCCTCATGAACTCATGTTCTGTTCCTCTCTGTCTCAACAGTAAATAAACATTAAAAAATAAATAAAATATGGACCAAATTTAAAATATTACTTACCAGAATTTAAATGGTCTAGTAATAGGATTAATCACTCTTAACAAATTTTAAAAATAATAAAGCAAATGAGCAACCTGTGCAACACTAAATGAGTCTCATTATAGAAGACTAAGGAAGCATAAAATCATTGCAAAGATCAAAATGCGTGATTGAAGTATTAGCTAATAAATTCAGACACATATACTAAAAGTTACAGAATAAATTTCAGCTGTTTCACAGAAAAGTAGTATCTAAATATACTAAAATCAAATGAGAATCATTAGTACTAATATGAGAATAATATAGCCACATGGATTTCATAAGGGCTGCTATAATGAAATATCACAAACTAGGTGACATAAAACAAGGGAGATGTAATGTCTAAAGGTTCTGGAGGCTAAAGTCCAAAACAAAGGGTTGGTTAGGGCTATGCTTCATTTGAAGCCTCTAGGGGGGGATCCTTCCTTGACTTCTGTGTCTCTGACAGTATCAAGGGTCCCTGGCTTTTGGCCAACTCCATTCTATATCTCTTATAAAAGCACCTGTCATTGGATTAGGGTCTCTCAGCCAGTATGGACTTATCTTAATTCATTATTATCTGCAAAGATCTTATTTCCAAATAAGGTCATATTCACAAGTTCTGGGAGTCAGTACTTCAACATATCTTTTTTTGAGGACACAGTTTAAACTTTAACTGTGGTATACAAGATAAAAACAGTTTTTCTAACACACTAATAACAGCCAATTGAAAGCATATCAGTGTGTGAATGTAAATGTCTGTGTGTGTATTGAAGTATTTATATATTTGTATGTATCTCTCATATTAACTTCCAAATAAGTAAAATGTTAGAACATATTTATATATTCATTTATACATAACAAATACATACATAGGTATCACAGAAAATATACAACATATATTTATATGGTATATACTTTTTTAAAAGCTTATTTATTTTGGGAGAGAGAACATGAGCAGAGGAAGGTGAGAGAGAGAGAGTGACAGAGAATCCCAAGCAGGCACCACACTGTCAACACGGAGCCCAACACTAGGTTCAAACCCATGAACCATGAAAACATGATCTGAGCCAAGATCGAGTTGAACACACTTAACCAATTGAGCCACCCAGGCACCTCTGGTATGTAATTTTATTAAGAAAATATATCACAGTGTCTCCATCACACTGTAGCTCCACGACTTTAGATGGTTTCAAAAATCTTGCAGTTTTCTATTTTCACAGCAGTAAAATGAGGTAGGAATAATACAGGCACCAAGGAGCTACGGTGATGATGAAATGTTTTGCATTTAAGAATGGGGATTGGAATAAAGTCAATTCATGATAATAATATCTAGTAATCAAATTGTAAGAAATGCAAGCCCTATATGAAGGACCATACAAAACCTTACCATGAAGCATTAGGAGTAATTTATTGAATAAATATTCCTATCTCAGAAAACATTCTAAGGATAGACATTTCCCTCAATTAAAGTACAGATTAAATGAAATTCAATTAAAACCCAATTTCAATTTGTGGAATAACCTTATAATGATAATCATCTGTCATTTGACACAAACTGTATAAGTACTGTGAAGAAATTTTTGAAAAATAAAGGTAATAAGAGGAGTATTATAATTTATAAAAACCTGATTTTAAAAACAATAAATTAAACAGCATGACACTGGTGTAAGATTTAGACTTTGGTACTTAAGTCCTATTTGGATCAGTGGATCAAGAATTATTTATTTAATATTACTTCTGAGTATCAATTATATATTAAATATACTTTGAATTTATATTATGAAAATAATTTTCACATCAATATGACAGCTAACTGTATGAAATAAAAGTAACAAATCAAAGGTAAATATTTATTAAATTCTCATGGTGGGGAACAAATGGTGTGTTAATTTAAAAATACTTACCCAGTAATTCCAACCTCTATAAATTTAAAAAAGGAAAAAAATACATTTGAATAAAAATATTTATTGAACTAGAAGTAATACAAATACCTCATAACAAAGAAAGGTATAAATAAACATAGTACATCAATATAACTGAATTATATTGAGTATTATGTGACCATTAAAATATATTTTGTGAAATGAGTGAACAAAACCACCTTCCTATATAATTGTAAATGAACTAATGAGGATTAAACTAATGTATTCAGTGTGCTTTTCAGTTTTGTAAGTATATGTGTTTGATAGAAATTTATAAACAAATATAATTATTTTTAATTTATTATGTAATAAACTTCCATTATTTATACAAACCTAGCAAAATATAAGGGTTTCTTTTTTGAAATTTAACATAAGCAATAAAACTTGATTTATCAGTTCAACGATACACTTGCAATTCATACTTATCTCCATCTAATGTAGTAGAAAGGTTCCTTCTGGCAGTGCTCTGAAGACAATCTGCCCCATTTCCCTAAAAGGGTATGATTTTTCCTCCACTAAATCACAGGCTTACTATCTGACAAAATATGTCATTTGAAATTTTATAAATTGAAACATTTCTCTATAAGGTTCCAATATTCGGTAGGAATATCTGACAAGTGTAGACAGAGCCCCTTCATTGTATAACCAATATTTTACGTTGTATTACACTAGAGAGCAATTTGTTTCTCTCCCTCAGTTTTGAAGCCTTGAAAAGTCAGTTTTGAGTCAAATCCCATGAACTCAATATCAATCAACAACTACTGATGTTCACCCAGATCCTACACACTGGCATTTATTCCTAATAATTAACAATCACTAATGAAAAATAAATACGGAAAGTTTGTAGAATTTAACAAACTTTAAATAAATAGAGGTTTGACAGATGACTCATGTTCTTAATATATTGCTGGTTTACTGTGGGAGAAAAAAAATCCAAGAAAACAAATTATATAAAATGTAATATACCTAGGGATATTAAATCAAGAAAGCAATATTAGTTGAGAAGGTGTGAAAACCTAATTAATAAAATAGTATTTAGGTAAGAAAAAATAATATGCCTAATTTAAATTATTTTTAATGATAATGTACTCTCAGGTCAGGAAAAAATAAATTATGACAATACTGACACATGAAACATAATTACATTAAAAATACATATTCTGCTTAAGCAGTACTTGAACCAAGCCTATAGAAAGAGTCTTTGAATATTTGCTACCATCAAAATGGAAAAATTTATGGAGTCTAATTCAGAAGAGAAGTAAAGGAATTAATTTTTCTCGGTATAATTGAAAAGACTATTGAACTAAATTTTCAGAGAGAAATGAAAGGGGTCAAGGAAAAAGTTTACTATTATTTGCTGGTGATGTTAGGCAAAAACGTTTTCTAAGTTTCAGTTTCTTCATCTATAATAACATTTCTAAGCTCTGGCGTTTTGGATCAGTTTTTTTTTTTAATTTTTATTTATTTTTATTTTTTTAGTTTAAGGGGTGTTCTGTGCACTCTATGATGTTAATCCTTAGTCTCTACCCCCTGGATACCCTAGCATACCTCTCTGTATTTTATTGTATCATGTGGATTTTCTATTACAATTGTTATATAGTGATTTTCACAAATCATAAAGGTCTTATTCCAAGGTATTTTAGAGAATTAGCAAAATTAATGTGGAAAAATAGATATACAATTAAAGTATACAATATATACACTTAGGAATACAACATTATCTTCATTATATTTCACTCCACATTAAAATCGTACCTTGGAAAGGAGGCACGTTTCTCAGTCCTGTGATTTACCTGAATTTAAAATTACCTATTCAGTACAAATTGGTAGATTTATTAATTTTTAACGGACTAAAAATTATTACATGGGGCCTTCCATTATTCTTTATCTGGGTAACTTAGTTTTCTTTCTAGTACTCTGTGGTTTTTCAACTATATACATCAGAATATTATGTAATCTTTTCCTCAATTGTTAAAATTTATTCATTAAAAAAAAATGGTTTTCTGTATCTGTTTTCTAAGTGACATTTACTAAAATGCTATGTTATTCTCCATATCTCTCTGCAGAGCATATTTGTCCTCAATTATTATATAATTCTTTCCTGCTATTACATGGGATGCTTTTTATCATTAGAGATTGCTTTCTGCAGAATAAGGATATTCTTCTCACTTTTAATTACGTTCTCTCATAGAAGCACTTTCCCCTTCCTTGCAACAGTTGTACCAATGTACCATATGGTCGTCACTAAATTCTTTTATTTCTTCACATTTGATTAATATTCCTGCAGTGTTATGAGTAAACACATTACCTTCTGTCATGTTGTAAGTTTAAATTATTGACCTCTAAGCAAACATTTATGAAAGTCCTTTTATCTTTTTTTTCAATATAAAATAAACAGCTCTCCAGAGGAAATGCATATTTTTCCTGTATGTTTCCAAAAATAAAGCAGTTATTTTGGAGGTGTTTTAATTTCAACATCCAGCATTAACATTACTAATCTATATTTATAAAGAATTCCAGATCCAAAATAAGACACTTAGCCCTTTCTTTCATTACATCTTTGGTATTCTTGACTTTAATTATGGTTGCATTTTATTGGTGTGTGTGTATGTATATATATATATATGTATGTATGTATATAAGAGTCTGATTTTCCAGAATTGGGTTATGTCTCCATCTTAGAGTTAATAATTCATGTGACAAGGCAGATATAATAATCCTAGTTAAGCAGTGTTGACATGTGGGTGCATCTTTACATGGACAAGATAGAAAAAATACAGATGACCCATATATCCTATGTATCTAATATATACATCATATTCTATGTTACATATGTCATTATATGTGTTGATTATATATATCACATTCTATAATTGTGATTTTATTTAAAATCATAACTGTCTGAGGAATTTATTACTAGAGAGTACTGACACTATCTCTCACTCACATACACACATCCCCCCCACTGATCATTTTGAGGACCATTTTTTTTTTTCTAATATAGGACTTCATTGTCTGATCTTTCTTACAAGTATGACTCATGTTGTAATCAGAAAACATTACCTTAGATAAATATGTGAAATATTTTTGTTGCACGTAACAGAAGTTCAAATAATCTAGTTTAATCTCATCTGGGAATCTCTTGGTTTATAAAATAGGAAATCCACATACACAATGTAGCTTCAGAAATGGCTAGATTTAGTTCCATAAATGATGGGTCTGAACCTTATTTCTGTGTCTTAGCTTAGTTTTCCTCTGATAATTTGAAGTTCAGGCAGTCTGTTTCCACATGTAGTCAAAGGCAGTTTAATAGCAGTTCTTGGTTCACATTTTCCTAGTATCTGGTGAAGCCAGAAAAGAAACTAAAATGCTTTTTTCTCAATAATTTAATTACATTTTGGAGAGGAGTCTGATTGTCCAGATTAGGGTTATAGCTCCATCTCAGAATTAACAATTCCTGTAACAGGGCAGACATAATGATGCTGGTTAAGCAGAGTTTAGTTGTGGGTACATCTCTTATGTGGACAAGACAGGAAAAAAATTCAGACACCCAAGAACATCAATATATGTATATTTTTTTTTATCTAAAAGAAAAAGAATTCTGAATAGATAGAAGTAGGAGACGTCTCTTCCATGTGTGGTTAAGTTTTGGCCTGGAAAAAAAATGCATGAACTGTTAACTTCATGAGGGCATTGTTTATTGTATAAACTATTGAAAAGGTATTTCAACAAAAATGAATCTTTGTTAATAAAATAAATATATCCAGATGTGTTTTGTCACATTAACATGCATGCCTCTTTCTCATGCTCTAAATAATAAGAATTCTAGCAGAGGACAATGTTCACAAGCATCTTCTCAGATACCCTTAACTGAATGTATACTCAAAATTCATAGCAACCTTTCTAACCGCTACAAGAATTGACCAAACTATCCTCATTCTGTCAGATATATCTAGTCATGCAAACCTGTGGTACTCCATAGAATTGAAAATGAATAGGAGAACTTCATCATACTAATGATATCTTACTACTCCCTGGAAACCTTAAAGATCAATGTACTATGCTGTTTTGTGTTAATCATGTATAAGTTTCACATTTTTCATGCAAAACCATGGATCTTTCCTGCAAAGTGTTCAGAAATGCATCAAGGTAGATTTAAAAAAAGGATTCAACACCTAACACTATTTACATATTTGTTGAATGCAAGAATAAATGAAGGAATATAAAATAAATTTCAATGAGCTATAATTGAGTTAGAGGGAAAGTTTTAATTTCTTTAAAAATTAAGCAAAAATCCCTTTGGTTATGATACTTTGTGAAGTTAAAATAAACATATTTAATCACTTTCTAAATTAAAATGTATTAAATATTTCCTGTTTAGTAATCAGGGATTAAATAATAAAACTGAATCTCCCTAATGTTTGTAGAATCTTTCTGTGCTCATTAACATAAATCTGAGATTCTGTGTTCATCATCCACAAGTTATATGTAAATGTTGAAGGTGTTGGATGTTGTGCAGCTCACTCAGTAAACAAGTACTGTGGAGATCACACTCCCTCAAATAAACAACTGACTTTATCAGTTTTAAAAATTCTAGTAAGTTAAATAGTTTTAAGCCGTTCATTTATTTTACTTGAATCTCTTTAGATCAGATACTTGGTGGGACTTTTAGTGTAAAATGTAGTTTCAACTCAAGAAAATATTTACAGTTCCAAAAAGAGCATACAGAATAGGACTCTGAACAACACATGAGAAGAATTAGCCATCGTATAACTGTAATTATAACATAATAAACTGGATAGTGCTCAATAAAATATCACAGTAATTAAATGAATCTATATTTATGTGTATAAATGGAATCTGCACATCTTAGACAAGCAAAGTAATTAGTATCTTCTACTTGAAACTGATTAATTCTCTTTTGAAACTGAAGAGAGCTCTGAAGAGACAAAATAAAGTGTTCAATCCATTTTTAAAATAAACTTCAGGATACTTTTTAGATTAATGGAAAGATATATTGGAAAGGAATTTCAAATAAACAGGCAACAAACAAGGGCCAGTATTCAAAGTAGGTATGAAAAAGAAGATCAGAAAGAAAAATCTCACTTCAGAAATGTAAGAAGTAGATTTTAAAACAGGAATAAAAGTACTGCACTGTGAATGTGTGGAAGGAAAAAAATCAGCAAACCAGAAATAGCACAAGGTTAAATGACAGGGGTAAAAAAAGACTTGTCCTCCATTAACGATGTCATTTAAGTTTGTAAACATACATGAATTTTTGGTCAAAAAGTGTTAGAATTATTTTTGCAGGACAGTCAATGCTTGAGAAGTCTGGACTAACATAAAGCATTTTAATCTAGAAATGAGGCTTTGTCCAAGATCCTGCTGGATTCAATACTCCTGAGAAGCTAAAGACTTGACAACACCCATTAATGTTCACACAAAGATGCTCTAAAAAATGTAATTCATGTTTGATATGTATTTCCAGATTACGTACAAAAGATGAATAAAAATATTCCCATAAATCTATGAGTTTTAAAATTGCTTTGGTTACAGATTTTCCTAACTTTTTGATGTTAAGTAATGTTTGCTTTTTTGCCTTTTTTGCTAGTCTTTATTTTTAAATTAATTATTAAAAGCTCTTAAACATGTCCCAAGACTTAGACATCTCTTTAATTTGATTTTTATTCTTGTTCTTGCTATTAAATGCTAGAATTATATTTTCCTCAACTATGTAATTATTGCTTTCTCTCTCTAAGAAACTTTTAAAACTCAGAGCCTTGGATTTGGTTGTTTTTAATTAGAATTTAATAGAATAGCTGAGGAGTGGTTTTGTTTTGTTTTGTTTTTGCATATTTTCCAGGTTTTAAAGGCAGACAAAATGCCTCAGAATTTAATGACATGCATATACTTAAAAGGAGGCATAGGAGGTAATAAATTTTATATTTAACATAATTAATTGCTTGGCTAATCTTTGGAAGTTTGAATAAAATATCTTTATAATTTAACATTAATTTCCATTGGATAATGCAATGAATAATGTATTATGTTTTGTTAACTACGTATCTTTTGATAGGAATAAAAGTAAGCAAGAACTAGAGAATAAGGTTTACCCATAGAGTTGATTATAGAAAACTAAAAATACCTTTCACATAGAAAATGGTATAAATAATTCAGTTAATGTTAATAGTCATATCTAATAAATGCCAAGGGCTTTTAAATTATTTTTTCTGAGCTTAAATATTAACATCAAATCAAACTTTATTTCTTTTTATGTCTTTTTGTAAATGTTTCAGTGTATGGCAAAAAGTAATGCAATAACTTCCTTTACAAAGCATAATATCTGATACATTGTGGGAAACATGGCTATAAAATCCATATTAAACCAAATAAATTATAGTATTATATGTAATACTAATTATATAGTATATATAATTACTTAGCCTAGTAATTTTCAGGGAGCTTTATTAACTTTTAAGGGCTGAGTGGAGAGTTCGAAGATCGCTGTTTTATTGGTACAGATAAGAGCTGTTATTGGCAGTATTAACAATATTACAGGTTTTCCTCTTTGCAGATATGAAAGCAATCATCTATAAAGGTTATTTAGGGAAAAAAAGCTCACTAAAGCAGTAGGGAGCATATCTTAATATTTCTCAGCCATACTGTGTTTTTCTACACTTATAGTATGATACATGCAATTTAAAACTTTTACCATTCTTGTTGACTTTCGTTAGGCACTTTATGGGTACATGAAATAGTAACATGATTCCGAATGGTCAACAGTACAAAAAGTGTCATTCTAGTATGTCCCATTCTCACCCATCCTCTCAGGGAACAAAAAATATCTCCATAGCTTCTGATTTATCCTTGCTATGTTTCTTCCTACACAAACAAATATGTATATATTTTTAAAAAAAATTTAATATTTATCCATCCTTGAGAGACAGAGTGGGGGAGGGGTAGAGAGAGGGGGAGACACAGAATGTCAAACAGGCTCCAGGCTCTGAGCTGTCAGCAAAGAGGCTGATGCAAGGCTCGAACTCCGGAATAGTGAGATCATGACCTGAGCTGAAGTCGGACGCTTAACCAACTGAGCCACCCAGGTGCCCCTGTTATATTTTTTTAAATCCTCATTTTCTATGAAGAGTACTATAGTGAAGATATTCTTTACACCTCACCTTTTTCTTTTTTTTTTTTTTAATGTTTTTATTTATTTCTGAGAGAGAAAGAGAGACCGTGAGCAGGGGAGGGTCAGAGAGAGAGAGAGAGGGAGACAGATTCTGAAACAGGCTCCAGGCTCTGATCTAGCTGTCAGCACAGAGTCCGATGCGGGACTCAAACCCACGAACTGTGGGACCATGACCTGAGCCAAAGTTGGACACTTAACCGACTCGAGCCACCCAGGAGCCCCAACACCTCACCTTTTTCAATGACTTACACATCCCTTGGGAATTCCCCCACTTTGTAAATATCTTACTATGTTTTCAAGTTTTTCAGGTATTTTTTCTACTTTTTTATATTAATACACAATAAAATAAAGATAGTTTATGTACAATTCTTTAATTTTAATATATGTACAGACTTTCGCAACCACTATGGTAATAAACATCAGCCCTGATTCTACTGTGTGTTACCCCTTTGCAATAACATCCTCTCCCATCTCTAACGCTGGCCTCTTCTGTTCTCCCTAACTATAGTTTTGTGTTTGTCAGAATGTCATATCAATGAAACATATGGTTTTTAACAATTTGAAACCAGCATCTGTAACTCAGTGTAATATCTTTAAATTTTATCAAAACTATTTATGCATATCATGTTTATTCATTGTCGTTTCTGATTAATATTGTTAGGTGGGTGTGACAGGGTACACTGACTCATTCACTCACTGAAGAACATCTGTGTTATTTCCAGGTATCGGTGATTATGAAAAGAGCAGCAATAAAAAGTTATGTACAAGTGCTTGTGTAAACATAGGTTTTCATTATTCTAAAACACATATATAAGGTAGAATTTCTGGGGAAATAAATTAGTAGGACTATACAAAAAAACACCACCTCAACTGTCCAAAGTAGCTACACCATTTTGCTTACCCACAACCAATTTATGCAAGTTCCATTTTGCTCTGCATCCTCACCCACACTTAGTATCATTATCATTTTTCATTTTAACCGTTCTATTAGGTGTGGAATAGTATCTCACTATAGTTTTAACTTGTGTTTCCCTAATAGTTAAGAATATTGAGCTTGGTTCATATGCCTAATGGTTTTCCATGTGTCCAATCTGATGAAGTTTCTCAAGCCTTTGATTTTTTTTAATTGGGTCATCTGTTAACTTACTATTGAATTTTGAGACTTATTTATATATTCTGTATTAAAGTCCTTATTCAGATATGTTATCTGCAAATATTTCCTTCCAACTTGTAGCTTTTTTTTTCATTCTCTTAGTATCATTTTCTTTACTTTTTTTACAGCATTTTAGGCATGCATTTTATTTCTATGATATACAATTTGTCCATCTTTTTTTTAGTGCATGTACATTTTTGCTTGTAGTCAGCATTTCCACATAGTCAGACTAGGGAAGAATTCACCTGTGTGGTTTTTTTTTTAATGTTTTATTTATTTCTAGGAGAGAGAGAGAGAGAGAGCGTGAGCAGGGGAGGGTCAGAGAGAGAGGGAGTCACAGACTGAAACAGGCTCCATGCTCTGAGCTGGCAGTCAGCACAGAGCCCGACGCGGGGCTCGACCCTACAAACTGCCAGATCATGACCTAAGCGAAAGTC